>JAFEMH010004054.1:0-110000 GCA_022495995.1 Adenophora triphylla var. japonica | reverse complement strand
ATTTATGCAACAAAATGAAATGATTATGCTTGGTTAATCTATCTCAAAAGTAGGTAGAGAGGCTCAAATGACTGAATGTGTGAATTGAAATTTGGAGGGGAAGTATATAAAGAGAGTTAAGGGGTTTGTGGCTTTTTCCTTGAAAAGTCACAACTTTTCGGGTATAACAGCACTTGCACGGCCGTGTCCAAGAAACTACACGGCCGTGCAAGGCAATATGCACGGTCGAGTCCAAGGCTCTGCACGGTCGAGTGGCAAGGAAAGGCAAGGCATGGTGCACGGCCGTGTCCTAGACACTGCACAGCCGTGCAGAAGCTTCTTCAGCCTGCTTGTCAGCCCTTTAGCCACAACAAGTCCAAACCAATTTTGGGACCAACCCAAATCAAACTTTGACCCAATATTTAACTCTTGTTAAGTTACAAATCATTTGTCATTAATTTCTCATTCACCCGGAAATGATTTTGAGACAAAAAATGAGTTTCATAATCTACACTAAATATAGAATACATTTTTGTAACTTACTTCGTTAACAAATAACGAATTTCCGTTAGAAAGTTAGGTCAACGACAAGTCAAACTTAATTTTCGTTACCCATTTCCAACAATTCTCCACATGAATGACAATTAATGCATGTATGCAATTTCGTCCAAAAGTTCCGGCGAACCATTATTACATCGGGATAGATAGCTTATGGCTTTGAATCTCCCATAGTGAAATATTATCGGATATACTAGCCATTTGGTAGCGAGTCGCTTTGAACCAGTGACTGTATGATGTATACCAAGATAACAATACTCACATAATAATAGCTCTAACAGTTATTGTTCTCACATTTTATCCATTTCGGCCCTGGACCGTATCTCATTCATAAGCGTTCATATTAGAAGCGGCCAAGTTACTTCTCTCTTATATAGGTGATTCACACTATTAGGAGTATCCTGCACTACTCCACCCGTAGGTATAGAAATCATTAAAATTTTTCTCAACTTATCCTCACCACTGCTGCAGGTGCTTATACTTGGATGTTCTGGGAATGAGTATTCAACATCTCCAGGTCATCCCACCGAGTTGTTGTTTCCAAGTGATTCTACTAGAACTTATAGCTTGGTTGTCTCATTGAACCAAGGGCATGGAATCTCCAATTCTCAAGGTTGAGTGTCCACTATGAGTTCTTTTGTTGTGGGTTTTTTAAGCCTATTTTCCTTAACAGTTTATACAGTTGATCTCTATTTATACCTTTTGTAAACGGATCCTCTATGTTATCATTTGACTTCACATAGTCAATTGTGATAACTCCATTCTTGATCAACTGTCTAATGGTATTATGTCTACGACGGATATGTCTAGACTTACCATTTTACATACTGTTCTGTGCCCTTCCTATTGCTGATTGACTATCACAATGTATTAGTACAGCAGGCACATGTTTCTTCCAACAAGGAATATCCTCCAGGAAGTTCTTAAGCCATTCTTCTTCTTCTCCAGCTTTATCTAAAGCTATAAACTCAGATTCCGTCGTGGAACTGGCTATACACGTTTGTTTGGAGGATTTCCATGACACTGCTCCTCCACCTATAGTGAAAACATATCCACCCGTGGATTTTGAGTCTTTTGTGTCCGATATCCAGTTTGCATCACAGTATCCTTCTAATACTGCTGGATATCTCTTATAAAGTATCCCATGATTCATAGCATACTTTAAATATCTCAATACTCTCGTTAGTGTTTTCCAATGATCTGTACTGGGATTACTCGTGAACCCGGCTAGTTTGCTCACTGAATATGCAATGTCTGGACGTGTACAATTCGTTAAGTACATCAGACTGCCGATTATTATTGCATACTCCAATTGAGAAACTGGTTCCCCTCTGTTCTTTGCTAAGTGTAGAGTTAAGTCTACCGGTG
This sequence comes from Adenophora triphylla var. japonica, assembly GCA_022495995.1. Taxonomy (NCBI): domain Eukaryota; kingdom Viridiplantae; phylum Streptophyta; class Magnoliopsida; order Asterales; family Campanulaceae; genus Adenophora; species Adenophora triphylla. Next base: position 108,095 of record JAFEMH010004054.1, on the reverse strand, counting down.
TCTTAGCCGGAGGGCTGTTAATGACATCGAATTTTCGAAGTACATTTTCCAGATAATAGGATTGTGACAGAACTATTCCTTCTGATGTTCTAGAAATCTTTATTCCTAATATAACATCAGCTAATCCCATATCTTTCATGTCAAAGTGCTTCTTTAACAAGCCTTTGGTATTCATGATCAATTCATGAGTACTTCCCATTATCAACATGTCATCCACGTAAAGACAGACTATTACAAATGATTCAGTTGTTCCTTTGATATAGACACACTTGTCACATTCACTTATCTTGAATCCATTTGACAACATAGTTCGATCAAACTTGTCATGCCATTGTTTAGGTGCTTGTTTGAGGCCGTACAACGACTTTACAAGTTTACACACCTTTTACTCTTTACCTGGAACAACAAACCCTTCGGGTTGTTCCATGTAAATCTCTTCATCTAACTCTCCATCCAAGAAAGCTGTTTTCACATCCATCTGGTGTATCTCAAGATTATGCACGGCTGCAATAGCTATAAGAACACGTATGGATGTGATCCTCGTGACAGGAGAATATGTATCGAAGAAGTCATATCCCTCCTTTTGTCTAAACCCTTTGGCTACTAGCCGCGCTTTGTAATTATCGATAGATCCATCTGCCTTATACTTTCTTTTAAGGATCCATTTGCAACCTAACGGTTTGCATCCTGGAGGAAGATCAACCAACTCCCAAGTATTATTAAGCATTATGGATTCTATCTCACTGTTAATAGCCTCTTTCCAGAACGTACTGTCCGGTCCAGATAACGCTTCTTTAACAGTAGCTGGTTCGTTTTCCAACATAAATGATAGAAAATCAGGACCAAAAGACTTTTCCACTCTTGCTCTTTTACTACGTCTAGGTCCTTCATCTTCTACTTGAGATGGACCGTTTGTAGATTCATATGTTCTCTTTTGAGAATTACCTTCTTTCCTATCCTTGGCAGGAAAGATATTTTCAAAGAATACTGCATTCCTTGATTCTATTGTCATTCCTGCATTCATATCAAGAATTTCTGATTTGTGCACTATGAATCGATAGGCACTACTGTTATTGACACATCCAATAAAGATGCAGTCAACTGTCTTGGAACCGATCTTTACTTGCTTTGGTTTAGGTACTTCAACCTTAGCTAGAAACCCCCACACTTTAAGGTATTTATAAAACGGTTTACGATTATGCCATAATTCATAGGGTATTTTCTCAATACCTTTCTTGGGTATCTTATTAAGAATATAGTTAGAAGTGAGTATAGCTTCCCCCCACAAGTTGTCGGGTAAGCCTGAACTTATCAAAAATGCGTTCATCATCTCTTTGAGAGTACGATTTTACGTGCTCAAAGAACTTCGTTAGACTGAGGGATATATGGAGCAGTCGTTTGATGAATTATGTCGGATTCCCAACATAGTCCTTCAAACGGAGCTTCATATTCTCCTCCTCTATCACTTCTAATTTTCTTAATCTTTAAGTTAAGTTGATTTTCAACTTCTTTCTTATAAGTCTCGAAAGCCCCTAAGGCTTCATCTTTACTTCTTAAGAGATAAACATAACAATACTTAGTGCAATCGTCTATGAATGTAATGAAATACTTTTTACCTCCTCTATCATGCCATAAACTAGGACTTTCCGACAAGTAAACATAAGAAACAACATTTTTATTCTTCGGACCTTGGCGGATAACATTCATTACATTCATCTTGAAAAGTCCCTTCTCGAGGTAACCCTTTCCAAGGAATAGACCATTTTTGGTCATTACAAACTTGTCAGATTCAAAAACTAATCTAAAACCAGCTTTACTTAACAAAGCACCGGAAACTAGATTCTTGCGGATGTCCGAAACATGCAGCACATCAAGCAAGGTCACTTCTTTCCCCGAGGTCATCTTCAATACAACATTTCTAATGCCTTGAACATCGGAAGTCGCTGAATTTCCCATATACAATTTCCTTCCGAAAATGGGAGTATAAGAAGAAAAACTCTTCTTATTAGCACAAATATGGCGGGTAGCCCTGGTATCTATCCACCATTCCTTTGGATTGTCATCCAAATTTGCCACGTTTGCCTCGAAGATCACTGCAGCAAAATCAAGATCCATGTCATCCACATTGTTCGCCTCCTTCTTTGGATGGCGACAATCCTTTGCTATGTGGCCCGACTTGCCACAATTATAGCATGCTCCTTTGAATTTCTTAGTTGAGGAGCCCTTGTTCTTCCCTTTCTTAGCATTCCCGGAATGCTTCCTTTTGGTGCCGCTAGTAATTGCCTCGGCGAGATTGACTTTTGCCTCCATCTTGCCTTTGGTAGCCTTGACTTCATTGTCTCGATTATTCTCTTCAATTTGAAGACGAACAACCAAGTCCTCCAATGTCATCTCTTAACGCTTATGCTTGAGATAATATTTGAAGTCCTTCCATGAAGTCGGCAACTTCTCTATGATTGATGCCACTTTGAACGGATCATTCATTATCATTCCTTCGACATCAAGACCATGCAATATAAGTTGGAACTCATCAACTTGAGTTGTTACCAACTTAGAATCCACCATTTTGAAGTCAAGATATTTGCCGACGACAAACTTCTTTTACCCGGCATCTTCAATCTTGTACTTCCTTTCCAAGGTATTCCACAATGCCTTGGCTAACTCGACGGTACTATACACATTATAGAGTGCATCGTCGAGTCCATTCAAAATGTAATTCTTACATAAAAAATTACCATGGTCCCAAGCCTCTTTGGCCAAAAGCCTTTGAGGGTCGGGATCACCATTTTGAACAATCAGATCTTCTTTTAAGAACCGATGCAAACTTAGAGTGGTCAAGTAGAATAGCATATTTTGTTGCCATCTCTTGAAATCCACCTCGGTAAACATTGGGAGTTTCTCACCATGAACCGAGTGAGATGTTGTAGAAGCGGGTGCAATATTCTTGTGCGTTGCATCGCCTTGAGGAGGAGTAAGCCCGGATGACTCGGAAGTGTCTCTCTCATTAGCCATAGAAAGAAAGCCTTAAGAAAATTTAAATACTTCTTACGATTGTTGGGATTTTATGAATAGGCTTCTTAAGGAAATAACAAAGAAAAATGAGAAAGATAACGGAAATTGAAAAGACAAACTTGATGTAGTCGAGGCTTGTGTTTAACACAATTTCCGTAAGAAGTATTTGTCTCGCACAGATGCTTACGGTTGATGACAAACTTCTCGTGAGATGCAACGACTTCTATTTTTTAATAGGAGCACTCCAAATTAACAAATCTAACGAATAATTGACTATTTGGAACTTTCGGACTTGAAGGAATTTATGCAACAAGATGAAATGATTATGCTTGGTTAATCTATCTCAAAAGTAGGTAGAGAGGCTCAAATGACTGAATGTGTGAATTGAAATTCGAAGGGGAAGTATATATGGAGAGTTAAGGGGTTTGTGGCTTTTCCCTTGAAAAGTCACAACTTTTCGGGTATAACAGCACTTGCACGGCCGTGTCCAAGGAACTGCACGGCCGTGCAAGGCAATATGCATGGTCGAGTCCAAGGCTCTGCACGGTCGAGTGGCAAGGCAAGGCACGGTGCACGGCCGTGTCCTAGACACTGTACGGCCGTGCAGAAGCTTCTTCAGCCTGCTCGTCAGCCCTTTAGCAACAACAAGTCCAAACCAATTTTGGGACCAGCCCAAATCAAACTTTGACCCAATATTTAACTCTTGTTAAGTTACAAATCATTTGTCATTAATTTCTCATTCACCCGGAAATGGTTTTGAGACAATAAATGAGTTTCATAATCTACACTAAATGTAGAATACATTTTTGTAACTTACTTCGTTAACAAATAACGAATTTCCGTTAGAAAGTTAGGTCAACGACAAGTCAAACTTAACTTTCGTTACCCATTTCCAACACATTTCTCCTCTATTATAAATATTTACCTCTTATTATTAATGTTATTCATACCAATTTTCTCTCACATGTAAAAATTGACTTTGTCTAACCATCATTTATTTTATTATGATATCAGAGCTATAATGGTCCTTCTCTGCCAAAACCTGTGACAAAATCCTAAGCCGCCCCACCCTATCACCACCACATGCTTTCGACAACCACCATCAAAACCATACCCTCCTAAATCTCACTACCTTTGCAAAAATCTTAAGCTGAAACCTACCCTAAACACCACCACCCACTTCCGCCTCTCCACCTCAAACACAACCATTAGCTCGACCATTACTTCGCCACCCAATATCAAACTCTAACCTTCTAAACCACCACCACCATCAGCTCAGCCCTTTGACCGAAACTCCTTTCCCAAACTATTCTTAAAAACACAACCCTATTTTATTAAATCCTCCTTGTCGAAACCCCTTTCTTCCGCCACCATCAAAAGTCTCTTCTTCATTCCTCCACCCTTAGCACAAAGAAAAGCCAAAAACCCTTTTCCACCCTCTACATATCCTAGACCCTAATTATACATCCACCTCTCCTCCAGAACCACCCATCATCAAACCCTCGACATATGCCGAAACCCACCAACTAACACCACCCTTGGCATCTTATGATCTCCACACCACTTGATCGACAACCTATTCAGACAAACTGCTCAACAACTTGTTACACAACCTGTCCAACCCCACCCTTGGCCTTCTTTGGTCTCTAAGCCGAAAAATCCTAACACCACAAATTGCTTCTGCCACCCACCATCAAAACACTACCTTTCTAAACCACCACCATACTCAGCTCAACCACCCGTAGCCGAAACACATTCACTCAAACACATATTCACAAACTCCACCCACCCCTTCTCCCTCATCAAAACTCCACCCTCAGAAACCACATAACCCTCGGTATATACTTAATAGCCGAAACCATTGCTGCTACCACCTACGAAAAATTGCAACACCACCATCGGCTCAACCCTCCTTGGCCGATACCCTTTACTTTTGCCACCCATATTTAAAACCCCCACCTCCAAATCCTCAGTCCTAAATAATATCACCCTCGACATATACCTAATTTTCGAAACCCTTGATGCTGCCACACCCAATCCCATTCTACATTCGGCTTTCCTTCTTCATCACCCACTATCACAACTTCGTCCCCCTAAATCATACCACTATCAGAAATTTCCGAAAGCCACCACCTAACACCATCCTTAAATAACTAATGCAACCCACGATCAACCCTACTTACCGGTACAAAACCCTCTATTCTTCATCATTTCTCATGCGGCACAACCCTACTTTTGGCATAAACTTAATTAGTCGCCCCACCCTATTCAAGATCTTTTGGCCACCCCACCCCAAAGCACCACCACCCTTCGCCATTTATGTTCCATCCGGTTCTCACTAACCTTGGCACAACCCCAATAGCCATGTTTCCTTAACAACCTTGGCCTCTTATGGCGCCTTCAACCGCAATAAACCTATTTCTTGATTGCACAACCCTATTTGTCGCCACTCCCTAGCACCACCACCCTGGCCTCCTATAGCGTCAACCCAAGATGCATCACTACCATTGGCCTCTTATGGTCTCCACAAATCTTTTTTCTAACCACCACGACACCACCCTAATTTTTTCGTACATACCCTAAAACAACACCGTTGGCACAACCTTCAACCACCACCTATTATTACAACTGTTCAACCACCTGCTCACCCACTTATTAAACAACCTTCTTTACTACATGTTCAACAACCAGTTTTACCACAAGCTCAACAACCTGTTCAGACAATCTGTTCTTCAACCTATCTCACAACCTACCTCACAACCAGACTCACTTCTCAATCCACCACCAACCGCATCACGTCAGAAATCACACACACAGCCGGGTCCATTTGCATCTTCACCTTCTCCATCAAGCCCTGTTCATCTCATCATTTTTCAAGATTGAACTTCTCCAAGTATCGTCCATTTTGCGGGAGCATATAAGGAATATATTTGTATATATTTTATAATTAAAGATTCTACTAGATCTTGTATTAGTTACTTTTCTAATAAGATTACTATTGTCTAGTTTCCTTATTTGATGTATCTTGAATAGTTTGGGAATCACTTCACCTCTATTATAAATATGTAACTCTTGTTATTAATAATATTGAGATATACATATCAATTCATTCTCAAATGCATGAATTGATTTCGTGTAAACATCATTTATTCTTTTAAAAATTGCTACAATGCAGAGCACTGCAACAAAAAGACCCTTTCACAACGTTTAAAAATGTTGTTAAAGACCTTTTACAACGTTTTTTGAAATGTTGTAATATCTACCGTTGTAATAGGTTCAAAGTTCAGATAACGTTTTATAAAAGTTTATTACAACGTTTTGCAAAAACATTGTAAGAAGCTATTAACAACGTTTTTGAGAAACGTTATTAGTAGCCTACTACAACTTTTTTTTAAATGTGGTAAATGTTAATTTTTCACAAAAAAAAAATAAAATTAATTTTTGTTTCACCTCTTCCCCCAAATTCACCTTAACTACACAACAACACATACGTTGCTACAAAACAGACCTTTAGCTAATTTTTATTAAACCAACACACGGGTACATTGCCATGAGCAGCTTCTACTACAAGCACTTACCCTATACATAATTATACACTATATGCACATTTATTAAACAAGCTGACACAAGCTTTTCATAAGTCTTTCGGATAAATAAAAGAATCTTTCATATTTGACTACCGTAAAGTTACAATGAAAAGATGTAATACCCGCCCATTTTATTTAATTTTAAATTCTTTTATTTTATTATTTGGTCTCTAATAAAAAGAATTGAGTAATTGGGTTTCGGTTTGGGCTCAGATTAAAAAATCCTAATCATTTAAGGAGTTGGATTAACTTCCTTTCGAGCTAGGGTTTTGGAAAATCCATGAATATAAATACTCTCCCTACCCTAGTATCATCTTGATTATTTACACAAGAGAGAGAGAGAGAGAGAGAGAGAGAGAGAGAGAGAGAGAAGGCGACGGAGAGAGAGAGAGAGATCGGGAAGAGAAAGAGAGAAGGCCGAAGTTTGAAATCGAAAAGGTAATCCTCAACTCTCTTTATTGTTTCCTTTAGTTTTGGATTGATGAAACCTTAGAAAACCCTAAAAGTTTATGAGTATGAATTAGGATTTTGGAAATCAAAGGTATTATTATCAATTTGAGTTATAAAATTGTAGATCCTAACATTAATGGTCAAGGTTAGGGTTTTGGCATGGAAAATTCTTAGATTTTGATCTAGAGTTTGCATGCTAGGGTTTTGAGGGAAGATTATGGGTGTATATGTGTGTGTTTATGAGTGTGTGTGTGTGTCATGTGTGTGATGTGTGTGTGTGTGTGTGCACAGTGTATGTGTGTGTGTGTGTGTGCGTGTGTGTGCGCGTATAGTGTATGTGTGGGCAGCGTGTGTAGTGTGTGTTTATGTGTGTTTGTGTGTGATGAAAAAGGTGAAAACAGTGTGTGAATGTGAAATAGGGAGTATTAATGGAAATTAATTATCGAAAGACCTAGGGGTAGTTTGGTAAACCTTATGGGGATTAATAAACCTTAGAAGGAATTAAAGAAGATTAACTCATAGGTTAACAAGATGGATTAAAAAGATTTTGGTACTTAAGTAAATAGAGGTTACTTTTACCTAAGATACGTTTTGCATGATTGTAAATTGTGCACGAAGTACTGTAAAGGAAGTACAAGCAACCCAAGGTAAGGGACTACGTTCTTTAGTACTTGAATGTATTCATCCTTTGTGATAGGATTCCCTGATTTTATAAATGTGTATACTACCAATATGGCCGGTAGTTATTTTCTAAATATTCCTTCGATATGAACGTCTTTTGAAATATCTTACCCTTGATGTGTATTGTTTAATGGGTATCCATGGTAATTGGAATTGTATAATGTGTTCTTGTACCTATTAACACTATATGTGGAAATTGCTCTATCTAATTGAAAAGGATGTAGTTAGCTTTGTCTGATTGAAAAGGACTTGCAGGAATTAGTCCGATTGAAAAGGACTTCATTGGAAATTGTCTAGCCTGATTGAAAAGGACTTAGACACTTGTATATTACTTGATGAAGTAGTCTTGATTATCATGATATATCATAATAAGGGAGCGCCGTGAAAAGGCGTAAGGTCTATTATTAAAAGAACACCTTGAAAAGGTATATCGTTACTGTGGAATTGACGGACTTATGTGAATACAGTCTCCATCATTATTATTCTTGTGATAGTGCCACAACTTGTTTACTTGAGAAGTATCTTTCTTCATCGTACTCGTAAATGTACTTTAAATTGTTATAAAAATCCACTCGTTGAGTGTTAGTTTGGCTCTGTTCGTTTCGGTCATCTCTTCCTTAGTACCCGGAGAGATCTCGTATGAACTTACTGAGCATTGTTCGCTCACCTCTTCTTTCTTTGTCCTTCCCAGGTAAAGAGTAGGAGAAAGATTGGTCACAAGGTTGGCGGCAGTATTATGAAGAGTTAGGGTTATTTAATAATCGAAGAGTTGAATTGGAGCTAGTGGGTTTTACTAGCTCCATCATTATTATTCTTGTGATAGTGCCACAACTTGTTTACTTGAGAAGTATCTTTCTTCATCGTACCCGTATTTTGGGAATTTATTTATGGTTAATGACTATTTATATTGTTGGTGTTTTAGGGTCGTTACAGTTGGTATCATAGCTAAGGTTTTAGGTCACATGGAAGATATTAGATGTTGAGGGCTATTGGAAGAAAGTAGTGCTTAACCATTATTGGGTTTACCTAGACCATACTATTTTGGGAAAGAACCTAGAATAAGATTTTCTTGGGAGTATAACTAGATTCTTCAAGTAATCTAGAGAATTTACCTTTGGGTTTTGAAGGTGTGAGTTGCGATTAATATTTATACATTTTGGGATTCCATATGATACTAATAGTGGTCGATTGTAGGAAATGGACGGACCTAGTAATGCTATGAAGAAGAACTTGAGGCCTAGAGTGCTTAGTGAAAGGATGACCAGGAAGTATGTGTCGTGGATCTAGAAGCTAAGTAAGGCGGTGAGAGTTGAAAAGAAAAGGGTGGACAATATGATTGGAAAGTGGAACCAAGCTAGAGGAGGGTGGTTCAAAGCTCTGAAGGATTTGGCAGAGACGAGGAAAACTTTGGTCGAGACCGAAGACTATTGTGATAAGGTTAGAGAGCAAGCATACGGTTGGTACCATGAGTTACAAGAATTAAAGGCAACAATGGTTGGGGGAAATGAACAAGGAAACCCTGTGAAACCTGAGGTACCAAACGGAGAGAATTTGGCAGTTAATGTTCTAATTGAGGAAATAGCTAGCAACATTGAGGGTAGTGAAGCTGCTCCAATTATGATTGATGGCAATGATGGAAAGGAGTTAAATCCAATAGTGACACTAGTGCGTATGTCCTGAGGAAGACCAAAGGGATCCAAGAAGAAAGTGAAAGTGCCAAGTGGAAGACCTAGGGGAAGGCCTAGGAAGAATGTGATACAAAGAGTGGAAAGTGGAGTGTTGCTTTTATTTTCTAGTAAATGATAGTAGTTAGTAGTATTCTAGTTCTAGTAGCAAGAACTCGAGAATTGATTTGTTTTCATTCAAAGTTTTTATGAAATAAAGCGTATTACATCCTTTGAATTGAGTTTTGTTCCATAGTGTTAAGAAAGCATGTTAGCCAGAACGGGGAAAGATTGGCCTATTGAAATGATCAATGTGTATAGTAATCGGCTTATTGAAACGGCCGAGTGTGAATAATAACTGGTCTAGTGAAATGACCTGTGAAAGTAGTGTTGGTCTATTGAAACAACCAATAAGTCTATTGAAACGACTTATGAGAGTAATGCCGGTTTATTGAAACGACCAATGGTATAGTGAATTGACCTATGACTTAAATGTTTAGTCTGTTAAGATGACTTATGTTTATAGTATGAAAGTATTAAGCATTGAGTATTGCTAGTGTTGGCATGAGTAATAGTGTTTTGGATTCGTAATACTGACGAGGGTATTATATTATCCTCAGATGTTGAGGAGCGGAACTAGAAGTACCAATAATGCCAACAACGGATGTAATAACAATGGGCAGTTAGACCCAAATATGGCAAATCTTTTGCAGACATTGACGCAGACAATGGTCGGAATCGGTCAAGTAGTGGAAGGTTTGGCTCAGCTGCAGCCATAACCACAGAAAATGCCATTGAGAGACCCTCTAGAGCAATTTTAGAGGAGGAACCCAGATACGTTTTCTGGAAATCCACAGGAGAATCTTGAGGATTGGATCAAGAGCATGGAAAAGGCTTTTGAAACTTTGACTTGCACACCAGAGCAGAAAGTGGTGTTTGCTTCTTTTGTGCTGAAAGGGAGAGCGCATACTTGGTGGGAAACCGAGCATAGGGCAGCTACAGTGCGTGGAGTGGGTAACTACACGTGGGACATGCTCAAGACAGCTTTCAATGAGAAGTACTATCCAGTTAGTGTGCGAAATGCTAAGGTGGCTGAGTTTATGACATTGGGATAAGGGAGTATAACTATGGACGAGTACTATGTTAAGTCCACAGAATTGCTGGTGTTTGCTCCGACTTTCTTTGATAATGAGGTACAGAAGGCGAGTAAATTCGAGAAAGGCCTTAGTGACAGGGTCAAGTATATAATCACTCCGTTACTGCTGCTTAACTATGGGCAAGTATTGGAGAGAGCAAGAGTGGTAGAGAAGGAAGCTAATAGCTACCGCAACAAAAGAGAAGAGAAGAAAAAGTCTGTCGAGAAGGAGACAACTGGATCTATGGGACATACTGGAAGCTAGAACCGGGATGGGCATAGCAACAAGAGAAAGGCTACTGATGAGTATCGTGAGAAGGATGGCGCTGTAAGTAAGTACCCGAATAAGAGTTTTAATAATCGAAGAGATGGGAGCAAAGGTGATACCATGGGCGAGAATCTGATGAAAAGTGTCAAGTGTACAAAGGGAGGCACAAGACTGATGGATGTTGGTGTGAGTACCCCGACCCGAACTCGTGTTTTTGGGTATGCGTTCCTTGAGTTGTATTTAGTTTTGGGCTCGCTTATTTATTTAAAATGCATTTTGGGCCTTCATTATTCATTTATTTATTTATTTACTTTCATCCATTTGATTCTTCCTTGGGCCTGCCTCCCTTCGGCCCAATCTGTCCTAGGAATGACCAGTGTCATCCGACACAGGACAGACCTAAGGCGGTTAAAACTCCATGTCGTATGACATAGGAGCTCCTCTCAGCATGCCTATAAATAAAGGGCTTGGCTGATCATTTTAAGGGGGAATTTTGGGAAGTAAGGTTACTCTGCCAAATTTGTGAGAAGAGAGAGAAACACACACTCACCTCCCTCCTCATACACACACACTTCCAAGGGTGATCCTCTTTGTTGGTGTTTTGAAGGAGCAAGCACCATACTATTGGTGTCTTTGCTTTATGGACTACAATAGGTAGCCACTAAACTCCTCTTATATCTTCTTACATCTTGTTTATTTATCCATTTGCCTTGCATGCTTATATGATTTGATATTATGTGATTTTATTTGGGATTTTGCATGATAAAGGTGGTGGAGATGTGAATCATCAATATTCACATCTCCTCACCTCAGATCTGATCATTTAATAGTGTTAGCTTCATTAAAGTTCAAATCTTGATATTATTTGTTTGAGTTAGGAGGTGATGGCTCCCATGATCATGGCCAAAATATGTGATTATTCACATTTGGTCATTAAAGCCATGTGATCCTCCCATAATACTCACGTAGGAATGTTATTCTACTGTTTTCAGGTGGTATTATAGCTTAGTTTCATGATTTGAGTAATGTGGGATCAATCTGCTGAAGCCTACTGATGTAGGACACCTATGTCGTCTAACACAGGACACCTCAAGGAGTCCTGTGTCATACGACATAGAGATCCCAGAAAGCTGTTTGGCTTTCAGTGACTTCAGATAAGTTCAGATTGACCCCCTTTACAATTTCAACCTCTGTTTAATGTCATATTACTGTTCTAAGTTATTATTGTAGCTTAATATCACTGTTTGGGCAGTCTGGGACCATTTGGGTGAAATCTGATGATGGAGGCAGTTTATGTCGTCCGACACAGGACACTCTGGGTGTCCTGTGTCATACGACATCCGTATCACAGAAAGTCATTCTTGACTTTATTTACTCCAATCAACCCCAAATTGATCTTAGACCCTAAACAGTGCTTCTCCATAGTTAAAATAGTCTTGTATTAGCTTTAGATTAGTTTTGGTGGCTTAACCACCCCTTTTGTAAGAGACAATCTGACCAGGATGACTTGTGTCGTTCGACATCAAAACTAATCTAAAGCTAATGTGTCAGACGACCCCTGGACAGACTGTCTCAACCTTTTCCTTGTAATCCAAGTTATTGTTTGTAAGGGTGTGGCCCCCTTTCAATGGCTCACAAGTTGTATCCAGTTTCAATGTCATTAATGAAATCCAAATTTGCATGCCTTGCTTGTTGACACAAATCACACACACTTAGAATGATTATAATTGCCCTCGTTTGATTGAAAGTCTCGAAAGAGGCGATGTGGGTGAGCTCTATATTATCTTCCCACATCGTAACTTGACCCCCGTACCCGTTCTCTCTCTTAAAAAAAGGTTTTTCAATTTTTCCAAAAAAAATGGCATGACAACTCCAAAACAAAAATTATTTTTTGTGATTATTATTTTCGGCGAGCGCACATTCAGTGGCGACTCCGCTGGGGACCTTTATTAAATTGAGTTTTTTAAAACCAATTTTGTAAGAGGGTCTAACTTTCTTTAATCAACTTGGACGATTTTTCTCATTCTCTTTGTGTGTGATTCGTGTCATTATGTGCTCCTATGTGCTTTGCCATGCTTATGTGTCTATATGCTTTTTATGCCTTGGTATGTGAGTATTTTGGTGGTGGGATCCTTCTCCCTTTTTCCCCCTTTGCTATTTGTTTGGCTCTGTTGGTGAGATACCCTGTGTCGGACGACATCCCTGTTATAGGGGAGGCCTGTGTCGGACGACTCAGGAAGGCAGTGCAGGGGCAGTTTCAGTTGATCAGTTGGACAAGGCAGAGTGGTTTTGAGCTTCTGAGATGCAGTTTGTTTGTGATTTCCTAGTAGTTGGGGCAGTCCCCATTTGTCGTGCTTTTGGACTCATTCTTTTTTGATTTTCTCTTTTGCATACTTGTAAATATTGCATTTTTTGAAAACTCTTTTTTAGAAAAAAAAAAAGCAAAATCTTTTCCTAGAAAATACCTTCACACTACTCGCACACTACCTGCACATAGAGCTAGAACCCTTGGAGTGTACGGACGGCATCGCGGACAGTGACGTGTTTCGCCTACGCTTGAGCACCTAAAGTCCTCCCGGCCTATAGAGTGTTAGGAGCTACACTTGTCCGTGACACACTTTTTACCGTGACCGGTTGGTTTTTGGCAAAATACTTTTCAAAACATTTTCAAACTCGGTTTTCAAAATTTTTCTCACAAAGTTCGAGTCGTACTTCGTTTCCAAAGTCTTGGCATACTCTCCCTCTTCATGTTGAAATTACGACATGACTTAACGTGAGTACATGTCAAAATTTTGACATGTCTCGACGTAGGCACATGTCAATTTCTCGAATTGGCTTCGCAAGAGGTCATGACGCGCTTTCGACATGTGCTAACGCGAGATCATGTCGAATTTTTGACACGTACTAACGAGAGGTCATGCCGAAATTTCTCCATGAAGCGACGAGAGGTCATGCCGAATTTTCAACTCGAAGTGAGGAGAGGTCATGCCGAATTTTTCCTGGATTTTACCTGCGAATTGCTGTCTCGTACATTCAAACGTACTTTCGACCCTCTCTCCTCCCGAGTCAAGACGTTGTTGACTTGAACTTGGTTTTGAAAATTTTGAGTTTGACTTGTTTTGACTTGTATACCCTGAGGTCCGTTTTGCTTTTTTATTGGTGGGTTCCACGTGCCCTATAGGACCTCTGCCTGGATTGTCCATCCCGGGAGTGCAATACAGGTGGAATACAGGGGGCCTATAGACGTAGTGATAGAACCCACTAGTCCAGGAATAGTGTAGAATGCGAAAAATAAGGTGTCCCCCTTTTCCAACCATTCTTAGGATTAATAAAAATTGTTTTATTTAAATTTTTAATAAGGCATATGCATGAGTCCGTCCCGAGTCTATCCTCTCCCCTACCTAAAACAGTTCTCTCCCCCTTTCAGCGAGCAAGTATTGGGTCAGAGTTCCGGGTGGTCGGTTAATCAGTTTCTCTCCAGTCAAGGATTCGTTTCCAGCAGTCTCAGAAATGGCAGATTCGCAAGTTTCGGCAGGCTTGGGTCAGAATGCGGGTATGGATCCAGCTCAGAGTCAGAATGTCAGTCAAGGTTTGGGGCTGGATCAAGGTCAGAATGTGGGGCCGAACGTCGGTTGGAATGCCTCTCCTAGCGGTGGTCATGGCATGGGTCCTCATATGACACCCCCGGGAAGTCCGTTTGTCAATCCTCACCCTGGTTTCAGTTTCTCTCAGGAGGCTTCTCTCCGGACTGCTCTTGAAGCCTCTCGTGCCCGTGAGGAGGCCGGTTGGGCTCGTTATGTTGAAGTGATGTGCATGCAAGGGGTTGCCGTAATCCGTCACCCCGATGGGTCGTATGAAGAAGTTAGGGAGGAGCCCGATGTTACTATCACCGGCACTGGTTTTGTTCCCCCGTCCTCACCTAGGCAAGGCTATCACAATGTGCCCCCGCCAATCTCTTATGGTGTGCCTAGCTCCTTTCCGATGCCGACTTATGGGAATGTGTCGAGACCTCCCCCCATCCCAGTGTCTACTTATGGCGGGCAATACGGACCAAGAGGCGAGTCAAGCTCCTTCCCGAAGGTTAGTGCTCAGGACCAGTTTGTGTTTTCTCCTCAGAATCAGTATGGGCAAAATTAGTTTGGGCAGAATCAGCACAGTGGTGTCAACCAAGATCAGTTTGGGTTTGCTCAGAATCAGTTTGGGTCGGCTCAGAATATGTATGGGTTCCAAGGTCAAGGTCAGTATAGCAGTGCGAGTCAGCCGCTCAACCCAACCTTTGGTGGTCAGTTTGTTGCTCCTCAGGGTCAGTCCAATCAGCAGCAGAGCGGTCAGTATCGTTTGTCGGGAAGCCAGATTTGCCAGGACAGTATCCCGCAGTATCTTTCGTCCCAGCTCCAAAGTTTTCCTCCACCAGTAGTGCAGCCATAGTTTAACGGGTATGATGCTTTTGGGATAAAGATCCAAAATCCGAGTGGATCTTATGCAGGTGCTCCAGTGTCATTGCCACCGGCCGCTTTGCCTTTTAAC
The DNA here is from genome assembly GCA_022495995.1 of Adenophora triphylla var. japonica. Taxonomy (NCBI): domain Eukaryota; kingdom Viridiplantae; phylum Streptophyta; class Magnoliopsida; order Asterales; family Campanulaceae; genus Adenophora; species Adenophora triphylla. The sequence goes on along the minus strand of JAFEMH010004054.1, from coordinate 92,771 downwards.
TCGTCAGTTTCCCAGTTTCCAGTTCCCCCCTTTGTGGCGCCTATTCAGGCGGGTGCTCCAGTATCATTGTCACCGGCGGCTTTGCCTTTTAACCCGTCACCTTCTTAGTATGCAGTTCCTCCTTTTGTGGCGCCTGTTCAGGCAAGTGGTCCTGTTCTGTCCTCCACGGTAGCTCCAACCGTAGGACAACCCCCATCTTTCGAGGTTTCGAGTTTGAAGGAAGAGTTGAAGTATATAAAGGAACAGTTGCACAAGATGACTTTCGGATCGAGTGTGGTCAATTCTGTAGAGCTCAAGGACTCTAAGGCCCTCCCAAAGAACTTCAAGATGCCCCCTATAGCTAAGTTTGAAGGCTCCACATGCCCTAAAACTCACGTGAATAGCTATATCATGTCTATGGGTGCCAAAGGGGCCACCGAGGAGATGCTAGCCCTCTACTTTCACTTGTCTCTCGATGATTCTCCTTTAATATGGTTTCTAGGCCTTAAGCCAGAGGTGCAGGCTACGTGGTCCCAGATCAGTGATGCTTTTTTGGAGAAGTACAAGGGAAGTGTTGAGTGGTACACCACCCGTAGTGACTTGATCGGCACCATCCAGAGGCATGACGAGTCCGTAACAGATTTCTATAAGAGGTGGAATAAGAAGCTAAATGAGTTGATTCATCCAATTCCCCAATCCGATGAGAAGGCCATCTTCCTTTTATGTGTCAAGCCAGCCGTTAGGGAAGCCATTGGACTTGGGTACTATCCGAATCTGTGAAAAATGGTAAGTGCGGGGGCCGAAAGCGAGAATGCTACTTATTCCGTCGTTCCAGCTCCTGTCCATAGTAATGCTCCAACTCCTCGCTACCGAGTTCCAAGCTCTACCCCTGCTGCTTCGAAGGGTAAGGAAACTGCTGTCTCTAACACCATCAACTACATTCAAGGGGAAAAGAATCAGTCATCCATCCGTGGTGGAGGAAGGACTCAGAAACAGAAATTTGATGATTTGGGGATGCCGATTGAAGAGGTATTTGATGGTTTGATGAGGACAGGAATGATCAAGCCTTTGGAGAACTATCCTACTCCTAACGCTCCGAGGTTGGATCACGGTTTGAAGTGCCGTTATCACTAGTGCTCGGGCCATACCACCAACAATTGCTTTATACTCAAGAGGATCATTCAGAGTTTGATCGACAAGCGCAAGATTGAGAAGTCGAACGTTGTCAACAATCCTCTTCCCAACAACAACAGGGTCAACATGATTGAGTTTGAGAAGAATGAGTTTGTCAATGTCATAGAGTTTGGTGAGGAAGTCTGTGATGAGAGTAAGCTTGTTGTAGGTGAGGCTGGTCTCAATGAGGGTGTGAATGAATTTGAGGCGGTTGTGCCTGCGAACAATGATGTAACCGAGGTTGTTTATGAAATGAATGTTGATTTCTGTTATATGTTGTCTTGGGATGATATTCGGGCCACAGCAAGATCGGCAAATGATGTTGAGCATGATAGTATTTCTCCCGATTCTCGATCTACTCCCCTCACTTGGGATGAGATCAAGTGCGCAGCTAATTCAAGCTCGGCGATTACTGTTAATCAATTGAGACAGGCGGCTTGGCCATACGCTACGCAGGGACCTCCGTTGAGTTGGTCCGAGTTAAAGGCGGCTGGTGTGGATCATGACAAGGACCAGGAGGCTGAGGTCAATTTGCTCACTAGGTCGGGTAAGATGTTGGGGACCGATGTTGCCGGGTCATCAGGAAAGGACAAAGAAGCAGCCGTTCCGGAAGTTAGAGCTAATAAAGGTCCGTACGCCAAGGGGGCAGTTGAGGAGGATTTGACAATGGACGATCCGATTCTCGCACAGTTGAAGCGAACCCAGTGTAAGTACCCCAATCTGGATCACCCTCTTCCGAGCACATGGGAAACACCGCAGACTCACAAACGCAGTCTCGAAGACCTCTGGCACTCAAAACCCTCAAAAAACCCTCAGCCAAACCAAGGGAGGAACTTTTCTGGGATAAAAACGGACAAAAGGACCTCTTGGGAATTTTCAGAAAATTGGAAAAGCAACTAAGGTCCGTACGGACCTCTTTGTTTTCATAATTACTGAATCCCCTTAAAGTCCACAATATTCCCTCAAATCCCGGAGAACATCATTACCCCCCTACATGGTTGGTCCGTACGGACCTCTTTGCATGCTGAGATGGTCCGTACGGACCTTATTGCAAAGGGGACATCATCATGGCTGAATCTTCTTCATCATCACAGATTCCCTCAAATTGAGGAAAACCAAAAATTTAGATTACCTAGAAGGTCCGTACGGACCTTCTTGCAGTTTTCTGGCACTATAAATAGAGGGCTCCTCCTCCCTCATTAGGACACATCCTCCCTCTTCTCTCCTCTCCCCCCAGCCTTCAGGCTCCCCTCTAAGACCCTTCGGGGCAATCCCGGCCCCTTTCGTATCCTTCCGAGGCCTTCCGAGCTCCCTTGCGGTGCTCCGAAGCCTCTCCGAGCGCTCCCGCGACGCTCCCGCGACGCTCCCGCGCTGCCCCAAGGCACTCTCGAGGTACTCTGAGGCCCCTCGTGGTACTCCGAGGCCTTGCCTGGTCTTTCCCGAGGCGTCCCGGCTCTTTCCGAGTCAAACCGGCAATCCCAAACCACGCCGAACCTCTGCCCGAATCCAACCAACGATCCCAAACCACACCGAACCTCTGCACGAATCCAAACAACGATTCTAACGCACGCCGAAACTCTGCCCGAGTGATCCCTGCGATCCCAATGCACGCCGAAACTCTGTCCGCAGACAAGCGGCCCCTTTTCCGAAGCAATCCCGGTCCGTACCGGAACACTATTCCGACCTCAAACACTATTCCCCTGCGGAAGACAGACACGAACCAACATTGGTAAGGCTTCCTTCCTATACTATTTCAATACATTTCAATAAAGCAGTGTACAATGTAGACATCCGACACAGCATACATTTTTAAAAGCACACACACACACACACAACAGTTAAAGAATATTAGGGGTATCCGAATGACTCGTTTTTACGAGGCGACTCGGGTGAGCTCTAAGATTCTAATATTCTCTTCCCGAGGAGTCATCTGACCTCCGAACTTAAAAATCTCATCACACAACAAAAAAACAGTTTATTTTTAAACTGATGTTCTTTTTCAATGTTTTGGGCTTAATAAAAACGGCGTGGCGACTCTACAAAGCAAAAACACGGCGAGACACCTCCATCAAGCGCCGCAAGGCCGCGAAAAGCCAGATGCCGGGGCGCGATCGCGCTGCCTCTCGGATCCGGGTAATTTCAGTTGGCGACTCCGCTGGGGAAATTTTGTTTTAAAATCTTTTTAAACAAAAACAAAAGATTTTTAAAACGATGATGAGGGTCAAACTTTCATTTTACCCCTTTCTTTAACTGTTGTGTGTGTGCATGTGCTTTACTTTTTTTATTTTTACAAAAAAAAAATAAAAATACAAAAAAAAATGCATCAATATACATCTGTGCATACATTTAAAATTCTGCAAAAACTTCTGTTTTACTCAGAAAAAGAATTTTAGAGACCGCACACTACGCGCCTTCTTGCCTCGTTTACATCGCACACTACTCACTTCTTGCCTCGGTTACACCGCACGTTACGCGCACTTCTTTGCCTCGGATACACTGCACACTACAACCCTTAACCGGGGTGGTCTCGGTTGCGGTTCGTTTGGCCTTCCTACGCCTCTCGGACGCGCACGGGATCATTCCAAACATCCCATCCTAGCCAAGCGTCAACCACGCACGTTTGAGTCTTGAGTCACACTCTGTCCGGACTCGGTTGGTTTTACCTAGTCCGTGTCATACGGCTGGATACATATACCATGCCGGCCATTTTATGGGTCAAGGCTCGGAACTCAAGATCCCTTGCGCAAGCAAAGCGATGAAAGGTCATGCTAAAATTTTGACCTGATCTTGATTTCCGAAGCTACACCCAGACGATGTTCCGTCCCGGATATACATCCATGCTCACATGACACCACGTCATCGAGCCTTTGATACGTCAAGCCATGAAGATATGACCCAGCCAACGCCTAACGTCACAGATCCCTTGCGCAAGCAAGGTAAAGAGAGGTCGTGCCGAACTCTTGACCTGATCTTGACTCAGTGGCCGGCTCGGTTCACTATTCACATGGCTAGCGCATCAAAACGAACATGACAGGCTCGGTCCTTAGGTTCGGTTTTTTCTTTTAGGCCGGTGGAAACTGCTTGCCCTATAGGACCCTCGCCCGAGGCTGTCCACCCTGGGATGTCGAAATACAGGTGCAAAACGAGGTGCTTATAGCCGCACAGATGGTCTCCACTGACCCAGGATCTAGCATAGTTGCGAAAAAGAAGAGCAATCTTTTCCAACCTACCTAGGACTCTGAGAAAACATGTTTTAAGTAAATTAAAACAACAAAAAAAATAAAAATAAAAAAACGGAAACCGCATGTCACGTGAGCTTTCCCCCTCTTATCCCGAACGGCCTTCCCGTGTCTAAACCTTGCCCGTCACCCCCTCCAGCTAACAGAGAGTGATCGAGAGTACCCGGGAACCCGTCTCCCCGTGTCAAAGCCGCAAGGTCCAACATCCTTCCCATCGCAGTCACCAGGGCAGTCCATCAGCTCCCCATGGCCAAGTCAGTGGATAACAACGAGGAAAATGGGACCTTACCCCCGAGAAATTTCCCAACCTTGGAAGAAGTTTGACAGGTCCTCATGACTATTGAGAAACGCCAAGGTGAACAACAAGCCTGGATCGAACGTGCCATGCACCACTTCGGGACATTAGCCACCCAACTACCTGGGGCTTCCAAAATCATGCCTGCTCCTGCAGCTTCTAACGTCTCTCATTGTCTCCCAGAAGTCAACCTGTTGCCCTCATACAAGCCATGCAGTTATGACATAAAGCCACAAGACCCCCCGGGGGAAATCCTGCCCATTCAGCCTCACGAGGTCCGGTACCACCGCCAAACAACGAACACATCGGTGGGACGTGCTGCGATTGCGGTGCTTGTGCGGAAATGGAATTCCAAGATGAAATGAACGAGGGCCGTCCTCGAAGAAAGAAGAAACCCTCTTCTCAACAAAAGCGAAGAAGAGGTATGAATCCGGCGATCCCACGGTCGGAACCCTTGGAGAACCCTCGGGAAAGTTTGACTACTACGTCATCTACTCCGGCAAATCTCCTCGGCCTAGCTCGCACAAGGCCACGGCAACGTCTGCTCCATGATCAGCTGGGACGAGCTCCGCACCGCCACCGAAGGCCCTAAGGTCCAGATACCTCAACCCTTGTCTTGGGAAGATCTCAAAGCCACTGTGGATGTTTCCACAAAAGCTATGACGGTGAACGAATTGAAATGCGCAGTCTGGCCCTACGCCAACCAAGGCCCTCCCATTACAGAGATAGGAGAGACAAGCAAAGCAGTAAAGCCGAGGTGAATGTGCGACACGTTCGGTCAAATCCCGATGAATCCTCCACGGGCGGACAAAAGGCCGGCCTTACCGAGCCACGGGCGAAAAGGGGCCACTACGCCAAAGAAGCCGAAACCACTGGACCCCGAAAGTGAAGATCTGTCTTAGCTCAGCTCAAGCGTACTCAGGCTAACATCTCGCTCTGGTCCCTACTTACTTCATCTTACCCGCACAAGCTCAAGTTGGAAGAAAGCCTAGCCCAGACCATGGTTCCCATCACGGTGACACCTGATGAAGCGGTTCAGATGATCGGCAACGTTAATTACAACAACATCATCACCTTCACGGAGCTCGACCTCCCAAAATTTGGGGCTGACCACAATGAGCCTCTCTACATAACAGTTCAACTGGATGAGCGCCGTCTCCCTCGAGTCTTGGCAGATGGGGGATCATCCATGAACGTCCTTCCATCCAAAATGATGGATTTGCTAGGGATCAAAGCAGCGATACGAAGCCCTCAACTCAGGCAATCAAGGCATACGACTCAACGTCTCGCCCAGTCTTGGGAATAGCCACCTTGAACCTGTGGTTCGGAAAACAAATGGTCCCGACCGACTTCCAAGTCATCGACATCCCGATCACATTCACTGCCATCTTGGGACGCCCTTGGCTACACCAGATCAATGGGGTGGCATCCACGCTCCATCAATGTGTAAAATTCGTCCAAGGAACAGATCTAACCATCATCTACGGTGATAGCGTAGTCATCGAAAGGACCGACACAAACGGCGTCCCGGTCTTAGAGATCAAACACGACGATGATGGCATGATGCTAACAGGGTTCACCATCGAAAGCCCAAAGGCCCAGGTGTGCCACATAGACTTGCCTTTGATTTGGGACAAGATCCCTCCCCCGATGAAAATGATGAAGCACATGAACTACATCCCGGGGCTTGGTTTGGGAAAACGCCATCAGGGTACCCAACAAATCATCAATATCAAAGAACAGAATACCCTCCATGGCCTGGGATACATCCCTACTCCCGAACACATTGCGGAAGACAAGCGAGCTGCACGGAAACGCTCCGCAGATAACAAAAGAGGCTTGCACGCGACCTCTGATCTTCGCCCTTACAGCTTCTACATGACCAAGTACTTCATAAAAAAGGATAACAACTTAAAAGAAGATCCAGGAAAGGGAACAGAGTTGATCAACGCCAAGCAAAGCTGGCCGACAACCATGGACAAGCTCCAGCGGAACCTGGCAAGATTCAGAGGCCTTAAGCCAAATCCAGTTAGAAGAGCATTTCTTGACACACCGCCTCTACCAGGACCCACAACCACCACTATTCACAATGAATTTTGGTTAGGAAAAACTCCCTCTTTGGCAGAAGAACTCGAAAAACTCTCTGTCAATGCCCATGCCTTCAACAAGCGGGACGAGTCTGCATTCGAGCTAGCAATGCCCAAGACAAAAGCAAAAGACTCCGCAGACGATGCTTGGAACGAGCCACTGCTCCACCTGCTCTTCAATGAAGAAATCGAGATGCCAGACCTGATCGATTTTGTTTCTGATAACTCTGTGATAGCCATGATCGGGAACGGTGACACAAAGCCTTTCAAACCCCGCCTCCTATCAAGCTCATTGCCACTCAATAACTGGGCCACCTTCTCCGGACCCACCGCCAGCAAAAAGGACATGATCGAACAACTTGGTCTGACCCCTCGAGTCCTAGAGTCCAGTGTCAAAACCCATCCCGAGTCCATTATCTTTGAATTTGAGTCTCTCGAGTCATCTGATGGCCTCACGACAGAAGATTACGGACTCATTGCCAATAATGTATTCCCGTATGCTCTTAATGAATGCTTCGATCTTTCCGAGTATCCTCTCATTGCATCTTTAACAACTGATAAATTAACTAACACACAAACAGTTAATAACGATTCACTTGATAAAGAAGGAGACACATTAAACGAACAGTACATTAAGCACATCTTTAAGCATGTTGTCAAACGAGAGAAAAGCCGGGCCCAAGCTGCCGAGGAGGTTTTAACCAAAGTGAATTTGGGAACTGCTGAAGAGCCAAAAGAGACGCAAATCGGAAGTTTCTTCACCGGCACAGAGCAAGACGCATTGACTGCACTGCTCAAAGAATTCGTGGACGTGTTCGCTTGGTCTTACCGAGACATGCCTGGATTAGATCCAAACATTGTAGAACACCGGATTCCCTTGAATCCCAAGGCTAAGCCCATCAAGCAAATGCTACGCCGAATCAAGCCAGAATGGTCTTTACAAGTCAAGGAAGAGATCGAGAAGATGCTCCGCGTCGGCTTCATCAGGGTAATCGAGTACCCCATATGGCTCTCCAATATCGTCACGGTCACCAAGGCCAATGGAAAAGTGCGCTGCTGCGTGGACTTCCGAGATCTCAACAAAGCAAGTCCCAAGGATGATTTTCCACTACCTAACATTGACATGTTGGTGGACACTACAACCAATTTCGAAGTCAAGTCCTTCGTGGACGGGTTTGCCGGCTACAATCAAATCAAGATGGCCGAGGAAGATCAAGAAAAGACAGCTTTCACAACCCCCTGGGGAACCTACTGCTACACGTAATGCCGTTCGGACTAAAGAACGGCGGGGCTACCTACTAACGGGCAGCAACCGCCCTCTTCCACGATATGATCCACAAAGAGATCGAAGTGTACGTCGATGACATGATCGTCCACTCAAAGGGATCAGACGGACAACACCTCACAGACCTGAGAAAGTTCATCAATCGCCTCCAAAAATACTCAATGAGGTTAAACCCTGCCAAATGCACATTTGGGGTCAGCCGAGGCAAGGTCTTGGGATACATGGTCACCGAGAGAGGCATCGAGGTTGATCCGCAAAAGATCAAGGCCATCATCGAAATGAGACCACCGCAAACTCAAACGAGAGGTGAAAAGTTTCATGGGCCGCTGCGGTATATCGGCCGTTTCGTCAACCAATTGACCTCCATGTGCGAGACAATCTTCAAGCGATGAAGAAAAATGCCGACGTCGAATGGAACTCGAGAATGCCAAGATGCCTTTGAAGAAATAAAGGCGTACCTTGTGAGTCCTCCGATTCTCTGTCCTCCCCATGAGGAGAAGCCCTTTGTTGCTATACCTAGCGTGGCCGACACCGCGGTTGGAGCCATGCTCTGTCAAGAAAAGAAAGAGTCACGAGTCGAGAACGCCATCTACTTCGTCGGTCGAAAGTTTCAAGGCGGCGAACTCAACTACTCGGCCCTCGAGAAAACTTGCGCGGCTACTGGTATGGGTTGTCGGAAAATTACGGCACTACATGCGGTCGCACACGGTATACTTGGTTTCCAAAATGGACCCGATCAAATACCTCTTTGACAAACCATCTCTGTCAATGAGGCTCGCCAAATGGTCTTTCTTCCTAGCGAGTTTGACATCAAGTACGTGAACCAAAAGTCAATCAAGGGACGAGTAATGGGTGAACAAGCGGGCGACTTCCCAACCGACGAAGCTCGAGGCCCCGAACCACAATTTCCCGACGAGGGAATCTTTGCACTCGAGGGCGAAAATCGATGGCAAGCTTGTTCTTCGATGGAGCGGCCAACAAAAAAGGAAACGGCATCGGTATGCTCTTGGTCGATCCCAGGGACGAGCACACCCCAATCGCCATAAAGCTCAATTTTGAGGTAACCAACAATGCCGCCGAATATGAAACTGCTGCTTAGGACTACGAGCCGCACTCGAGAGGAATGTCCGAAACTTGAAGTCTATGGGGACTCGGCCACGATCATCAACCAAGTTTAAAACAAGTGGAAAACCATAGACCCGAGGCTTGCAAAAATACCATGCTGCATGGAAGACCTCATCACACAATTCGAAGAGGTCACCTTCCACTACTTGCTAAGAGACCGAAATCGGTTTGCAGACGCCTTAGCCACCTTGGCTTCACTCGTGGAAATCCCTGAGGGAAAAGCAATCAAGCACTTCAAAGTCGGACGAAAGGAAATTCACTGCCTCTTTGCGAGATCAAACCGAACCCAAGCCCATCAATGAGCCATGGTATAACCAGATCTTCCAATACCTCAAGAACGGGGAAACCTCCTTCATGAACGAGGAAGACCAACAAAGGGAAGGGGTCAAAGCCAAGAGCATCATGGCCCTAAAACACCTCGCCTCCCACTTCGTCATCCTTGGGGACATGCTGTACAAGAAACGCTACCAAGGACCACTCCTACGCTGCATCGGCCCGGGAAGAAGCAAGCAAGTTCATGAACGAAGTCCACAATGGGGCTTGCGGTCCCCACATGAACGCCGAGCCACGATGCAAATCATTCTCGGGATGTGCTACTCTGGATCTCCATGGAGGCAGGTGCATCCACTTTGTTCGAAGGCTGCGACAAGTGTCAGCGGTTCTCCAACCTCAATCATCTACCTCCCCACGATCTCTCTTGCATGACTACACCACGGCCTTTTGCCACTTGGGGAATTGACGTCATCGGGAAAATCGCTCCGCCAGGTAGCAACGGTCACGAGTTCATCTTAGTAGCCATCGACTACTTCACCAAATGGGTCGAAGCCAAGTCCTACAAGGTACTCACCTCCAAGAAAGTCGCTCATTTCCTCAAAGAAAACATCATCTGCCGATACGGCATCCCGAATGAGGTCATATCAGACAACGGCTCACACTTCGAAGGGGAATGCGACAGAATGCTGGCCGAATTCAAGATCACACGCCACAAGTCTTCTCCCTACCGGCCACAAACAAATGGCGCCGTAGAAGCAGCAAACAAGACTCTCGAACGGATCATCCGAAAAATGACCACACGAGGACGAGATTGGCCCGAGAAGCTGCACCTTGCACTTTGGGGCTACCGAACATCGGTCGAAAACGACCACGGGAGAAACCCCATTCGCCTTGACATACAGGATGGAAGCAGTCCTTCCCATTGAATTGGAAATTCCCTCACTCCGAGTCTTCTTTGGAAAATGACGTCAACGAAGTCGAATGGCTCCGAAGCCGACATGACGAATTGGCTCTGCTAGACGAGAGACGACTAAAGGCCATGGAACACGTCCGAGCCTTCCAAAGCAGGATGGCTAGAGCTTTCGACAAGAAAGTCAAGTCCCGAGACATCAGGGAAGGCGACCTTGTACTCAAAGAAAAGCCTCCCACTCGAACCAACCCACTGGGAAAATGGGAACCAACATGGATCGGCCCTTTCGTGGTTCAAAAGATCTTCTCCGGAGGTGCCATGAAGCTGACAGACCTAGACGGCAATCCATTCATGAATCCAGTCAACAGAAGCAAACTCCGCAGATACTTCGCCTAAAGAAGAACAACTGTGCATCTCTTGGCACTCCATGTAGTGTCGAACTACGCAGACCTGAGCCCTCTAGTCCGGGGGAACGTAGGCAACCTTAATTGGTTCGGTCTAAAAACACACAAAAAGTCAAAAGTTTGAATGTCGATCAAGACCTCCATCAAGCTACGCACTTTTCAAGAGCACACCCCCAACGTCACCTTGACCAAGTCAAACGACGGCGGCAACTTCAAAGGACATCCAGAGGTCACTCAACGTCAAACGACTGACCCGTGTCTATTTCCAAGCCAGGGGCTTGTCTTCGCCCTCACGCGCTTCAAAAAAAAAAAAGAGCTCAAGCAAGGGCTCACAAAAAAAAATAATAAAAAAAAGAGCTCGAGCAAGGGCTCACAAAAAAAAATATAATAAAATAAAAAAAAGATCAAGCAGAAGCTACGAAATTGAGGTCAACAGCCCGACGCCAACAAACAAGAGGCAAGGAAGCTACGGAAATGACCGTCAAAACGACTTGTGAGGGGATCATTCAACCTCTCAGCCAAGCACAAAGCCCAAGCAAAGGGGATTGCCGTCAAGACCCAGGCTGCTTCAGTCCGCAAATGCAACAGAAAAGTCCAAAGATGGACGCTGCCAAGGTTCACAAAATACACAAAAGCGAACAAGAGATCTTGTGTCTCGATAAAGCTTTAAAAGTAAATCACAAATCACTAACGATTACAACATTTCTTGATGAGTTCAAGCACGGTCTACTCTCAAGTTCACAACATGCTAAAAGACAGCTTAATACATTTAACAAATAATGTGTTTACAAATGCAATGAATGGATACATAGGAGGTCATTCCGCGCCATCTGCGCTTGTCCCCTCGCCATTCTTCCCTTTCTTCCCTCGTCCCCGACGAGTCTTCTTTCGCTCCACGCGAACCAGCTCTGCGTCTCTCAGTCCGAGATCAGGGGTCCTCCTCGTAGAGTCAAACAATCCTGTAGCTCTCAAGCCTTCATTCGCCCGTGCTTCGGCTCGGATCTCCTCCCTGCGAGTCTGCAAAAGGGGACCTCTCCCCGCCAGTCTGTCAACTCTCGTCTCGTAGTCAAACAAAGTGTCTCCCGTCACATTCTGAGGGTTAGACCAGGCTTCGGCACTCCTAAGGCAATAGCTACTACGGCAATCGGGCCCCAGAATCGCTCCACGCCTGCTCCCCAAAGCCAATTGGGACTGCCCAACACGGCTTTGCTTTCATACCAAGCCGGAGTGTTGGGTCGTCAATACGACACTCTCCCGACGTCTAAGGAGCACCACCTGAGGGAAAGCGGAGTACTTTCATACCCTCAGAAAATACAAGAGAGCACCTGGAGCTGCCATACAAAGAGGAGCTATCTCCACAGTAGCAAGGTCATCCCAGCCCAACAAAGGCTCCTGCTTCATCCCAAACTATCGGGAAACAAGTGACGGAATATAGAAGGAGGACCAAGACAAACCTGGAACTCTGACAACATAAGACCCTTCCTGAAAGGCCCTCCTATTCTCAATCCCCCAGCACCAACGGGACAATATCCTCTCCAGCTCTGCAGTGCCCAACCACATCCAGCAAAGCGCCATCGCAAACCCCAAGGGAGCTGACCATGAAAAGCGTCGCTATCACGCACAAGGCAAATGCATCCCACGAGACATCACTCTCATCATCAATCATGAACCGCTCCGGCAACGCAGAAATGTCAATATGACCCGAATCAAGGATCATGCCCTGCACTTCTCCCAACGAAGTATGAAGAAAGCCTGCAAGCTTCACGCTCACAGCAGCACCACCAATCAAAGGAAGCGAGATGGCCTCCACCTCTGGTCCTCCAATCAAAGCCCAAAAATCCTCAAAGGTGGGCACTACCTCGTTGTAGGAGAAGCAATACACATGCCTCCTAACATCCCAAAACTTCGCGGTAGCCCGCAACAACTCCCAATCAGGAACCAACTCCTTAAGGGACCAAACCGAGCAAAGTCGAAACCTTACCTCAAAAGCCCGCCTCTGATGCCTCATACGGTGTCGCATCCACATTTTCAGTCGCTCAAGGAAGAGTGCTTGCCGTTCCTGCGAAAGAGTTGGCAAAATTCTTGGAAAATACGAAGAATCCATGGCAAAAATGGAGGTTCCTAGAGAAAATGGGGAAGAAAGCTCGAAAATGGCTGCAAATGGGGAGTGGGGAAAGTCCAGACATCCGGAGAACATTTATTTCCTCCCCAAAAGCAAAGTTGGTCCGTACGGACCTCTTTGCAACCTAGGTCTGTCCGTACGGACCTTATTGCATCCTGGCCCCACTTTCCTAGCAAACTGGCCAACAACCACTGTCCCCAGCAGGACCTTGCTCCAAACTGCCCAAACACTGGCCAAAGCCATTTCCGGCAAGCATACACTACCCACAAACGCACTCTCAGCTCACGTGGCATGCACAAATAAAAAAATAGTAGCAACCATTCCTAGGACAATTCCCGGAAATCACAAAAACGATATTACATCTTAAAATAAAATACTTTTGCCATACAAATACAAGTGTTTTATTACAGGTACCCATAAATGTCTGTTGCTAAACAAAAAAAAAAGAGAAGATATGGAAAGAGGGAAAGCAAATGAATCCTAATCCGACTCCTCGATCATCAAGACCGACATCCTCAAGCAAGAAGTCGGGCATCCCGATAAACTCGCCAGTCACACCCTCATCATCAGAGTACTGAATCCCCTCCTGGGCTGGTACTCAAGATACTCAGAAGGATCGAAACCGAAAAAAGGGTCGAAATAGGCATGCTCTGACGAACCCTCACCCTGTGCATTCGGCAGAGGAAAGAACTGATGGAGGGTCTGCGACCTCTGAGCTCCCGAGGACGTCCCGGCATCCATGCTATGCTGCCCCCGCGAAGGTTCCTCCTGCTGTGGCTCCGGCTCGGTTCTCGGTGGAGGAACGTCCAAAGAATGCCTCGAAGGCATTGGCTCGTACGCCGGCACACGTCGCGAAGACCGGCAAGACAGCCTCGACGCCATCTTCTGCGCGAAGGACCTCATCGCCACATAACGGCGGGTCAGCATGTCATAGGCTCTCCCCGGGACCTGCACAAGCAAGCAGCCAAACAAAATGCTCATTAATACAATCATACTCAACAAAAAGAGAAAAATACAGAAAAGATGCCAAGATGGAAAAGAGTAAGCACACTCACCGGCATGTCAGGATCCACTTGCAGAGGCGCAGGAGCTCGCTCGTGGACTCGGCATGCACACCCTCCTCCTCGATGAATCCCCACGGACATATATGAAATCCGGCCCGGCACCGAACCTCCAGGGGACCCTCGCGGACCAGCCTCCCTCTCCTCGCCAACACCTGTGGCATCCTCAACTTCCTCCTCACGAAGGCCCCATACTCCTCTCGATACAAAACAAACTCATGGGCACTCACACTGCCCAAATACCTCTCAAACTCCAGTACATCCATATCCCGGGAATCCAATATCCCGAAAGGCGGGTCCCTCGGAGCCAAGGGAAGCATACCCGGGCCATGCTGCCAAAAGACCCTCTCGCCCAAGTACATGACATCGCAGGTCAGGCCCCGCAGCATCTTCCGCTGCGCCGTCACCACAGGAGCCCCCTCGAACTCATCAGCCTCGTATCAAGCCCAGGGGTACAGAACGAACTCCTCCGGGCTATCTCTCCCCAAATGTGCCTGCACCTCCACGTAGGTAATGGTGAGCTTCCCCCTGCTGGTCCTCCTCCTCCTCGCCGGGCGGGCCCAGCCTAACATAGCAGGATAGGCCGCTATGGCCCCAGGATCTCTTTCCCACGGAAAACACTGAAAGATCTCGTAGAACCACACCTGCGACAAAAGCAGAAAAGGCTCAATGCAAGAGAAAATGGAGAAATGATAGGTTGCTAAAAAGCAATAAACTCATACCTCCAAAGCAAAATCAAAACAGGCCAAAGAACTGGCCACACCCCTGCTGAACCGGTCCAAGGAGAAGTAAAGCTCGGCCAGGCCCGCCTCGCCCCAAGCTATGTCACAGACTCTCTCCAAATCAATCAAGCTCTCCAGCAGAGCAAAAGGAGCCGTGGTCGCGTGGTTCGAGAACAGAGTCTCGTAAAGTGGCAAACCACGTAAAGGAGCGCGCCGCTTGCTCCGCTGCCACCCGGCCGGTGCCCCGACAATAGGCCCCACACCGGTCGTAATCCTCATCTCCACATCGCCGTACAACATCCCTGTGCCCCTACGAGGAAGAGGCACAAAGCCCAAGCCTCACCAAGACGTCCCTCGGCTATCCTATCCCTCCACCGCACCGGCCTTCCTCAAGGAAAGCCCGGTGATAGCAGCAAAATCCGTGGGCGTCACCGTCACCTCGCCCCAGCTCAGATGGAAGGTGTGGGTGGTATCCCACCAATACTCAGATAGGCCTAGGAAGATACTCTTATTCTTCCTCGTGTCAGAGATCCCAGCCAAGTTCTCCACGAACACGCCCAGGCCAGAAGCATAGACCAGCCTCCTAGGGCTCGGCCCGCCATCCACAGAGATATTCGGCATCTGCTGCCATAACTCGACCACAGCCTCGAGCGATCCCCGAGTCTTCATCTTCTTGGCTTTCCCAGCCAAAAGCCCCTCTTCCTGCAGGTAAACACAGCAAAGGTACGTCAATCACAGTACTTAATACCAAAGCATAAAAATAAAAAATAAAAAGTCCGTCACCAAACACGGCACACATTGCACATAATTTTCACATGTAGTCCGTCACAAAACACGGCATGCATTACACATAATTTTCCCCATGCAGTCCGTCACAAAACACGGCACACACTGTACAAATTTTCTCAACAAAAGGATCAAGCACTACACGACACATTTTCAAAAGACCCGTCACAAAAGACGGTATACATTGCACATATTTTCCCCACAAAGTCCGTCACCAAAAACACGACACACACTGCATGACACATTTTCAAAAGAAAAGTCCGTCCCTACACGGCACATACTTTCAGACAAGACCCGTCACAAAACACGGCACATGTCACATTTTTTTACAAAATTTGTCACTACATGACAATTTTTCTCACAATGTACATACATAAATAGCATAAGGTACAAAACACCAAAGCATGCATTTCATTGGAGAGGCACTTTATTTTCACAAATAAGAGCTAATCTACACATTTCTGCACAAAATTCACATACCCACAATATTTACATGCTCAATTTTAACAATTCATCAAGAATTTCACAAAAAAGCATGGCAAATAACAAAAGCCCCAAAATGCGAAAAACTAAAACCTAGTTCTAGCATTCAAAAATTCAAGCAAGGAATCAAGACGAAATTGATTTCTTACCTCCCCGACGTTCCTGACTCGCCGGTTATGCATCTCCGGATTCGGATACAACACATCCGGATTCTTCGAAGAAGGCACAAAGGAGATCCAATTTCTTTGAAGCTCCATCCTTTGCTCGATCACATCTCGACTCCGTTGGCGACGTCCCCTCCTTGATCCTTCCGCCATCGCAAGCAATTCAAGCTAAGAAATGGAAGATTTTGGTGTAAAAATGGAATTCTCTCTCTCTCTCTCTCTCTCTCTCTCTCTCGGGTACTGGTTCATGAAATGGAAGAAGGAAATGAAGGGGGTGCCTCGGTTTTAAACCCGGGCCAAAACTGGGAACCGTAAAATTCAAACTTGGTCCGTACGGACCTCTTTACATCCCTGGGTTGGTCCGTACGACCTCTTTGCAACGAAGGGCCAAATTACTTTTCTGCCCTTATAATCTTTGCCCCTGGCTGTCCAAAGGCCTATTTCAGCAGATTCAATGCAGTATGGTCCTTAACCCATCAACGCAAGAACCGGCCGTCAGTGTAAGCCCGGACTTCGCCCACTCAACGGCAATTCAACCACCGGCCGTCGCCAGAAGCTCGGACTTCGCCCACTCAACGGCAATTCAACCATCGGCCGTCGGTGTAAGCCGGACTTCGCCCACTCAACGGCAATTCAACCACCGGCCGTCGGTAAGCCCGGACTTCGCCCACTCAACGGCAATTCAACCACCGGCCGTCAGTGTAAGCCCGGACTTCGCCTGCTCAACGGCAATTCAACCACCGGCCGTTAGTGTAAGTCCGGATTTCGCCCACTAAACGGCAATTCAACCACCGGCCGTCAGTGTAAGCCCGGACTTCGCCCACTCAACGGCAATTCAACCACCGGCCGTCAGTGTAAGCCCGGACTTCGCCCACTCAACGGCAATTCAACCACCGACCATCATCGTAAGTCCGGATTTCGCCCACTAAACGGCAACGCAACCCCCGGCCATCATCGTATGTCCGGATCTCGCCCACTAAACGGCAACACAACCCCCGGCCACCAAAGTAAGCCCGAGCTCCTTCCCCAGCAAGTCAAAAGGGAAGTCGTACGAGACCGCATATCCCCAGCACCGGCCGTCATCGTAAGACCGGACCTCGCCCACTAAACGGTAAAAGAAGCGCAAAAGGAGCCAGCACCTCCCAGCACTAATCTCAAGGCACAAAACGCCTCCAAAATGCCAAACGGTGAAGCAACCACCGGCCATCAAAGTAAGCCCGAAGTCACCTCCTCTGCGGAAAAAGTCCCTACAAGGCCACGATGATCCCCAAGAGATGAACACCGGCAATCAGAGTAAGTCCAACCTTCTCCCCAGCGGACAAAGCATGAGGTATCTACACCTCTCACCAATCAAAGCACAAGGCAGCCACGCCTCCACAATCGCAGTCAGAAGACGAATCAAGTCCTCATACATGACACACCCGCAGTCAGAAGACGATTCAAGTCCTCACGCATGGCACAACCGCAGCCAGTAGACGATTCAAGTCCTCACGCATGGAACAAACGCAGCCAGAAGAAGATTCAAGTCCTCACGCATGGCACAAACGCAGCCAGAAGACGATTCAAGTCCTCACGTATGGCATAAACGCAGCCAGAAGACGATTCAAGTCCTCACACATGGCACAACCGCAGCCAGAAGACAATTCAAGTCCTCACGCATGGCAGAAACACAGCCAGAAGACGATTCAAGTCCTCATGCATCACTATCTCCAAGCCTGAAAGGCTTTAAACCACACGGTCTGGAAGACCGTATAAACCTCCCATATCACTATCTCCGGCCCGGAAGGCCTTAAACCACCCGATAAGGAAAATCATAAAATTTCCATCCCAGGACGCCACCACGTCCTCACAATTGACCTCGGAGGTCACCACATCTTAGGACGCCACCACGTCCTCACAACTAACCTCGGCGGTCACCACATCCCAGGATGCCACCACATCCTCACAGTCGACCTCGGCAGTCACAAACCATCTTCTCGTAAGATTACCTATCTTCTAGTAAGATTGCACACCCAGGACGCCACCACGTCCTCACAATTGACCTCGGCGGTCACCACATCTTAGGACGCCACCACGTCCTCACAATCGGCCTATGCGGTCACCCTGGACACCACCACGTCCTCACAATGGACCTATACGGTCACCCAGGACGCCACCACGTCCTCACAGTCGACCTCGGCGGTCACAAACAATCTTCTAGTAAGATTGCACACCCTGGACGCCACCACGTCCTTACCACTGACCTCGGCGGTTACACAACACTTCAGGGCACCACCACGCCCGCATACACTCACAATTTCACAACCTCTGAACTACGATAAGGCTTGATTCCCGCCAGGGATACGTAGGAATCCTATCAGAGGGTCCAGCCAACTGACCTAAATGGTCACTCAGGACACCCCCACGTCCTCACCATCGACCTATGCGGTCACCCAGGACGCCACCACATCCTCACCATCGACCTATGCGGTCACACCCAGGACACCACCACGTCCTTACCATCGACCTATGCGGTCACTCAGGACGCCACCACGTCCTTACCATCGAACCTATACGGTCACCCAGGACGCCACCACGTCCTTACCACTGATCTATGCGGTCACTCACGGGATGCCACCACATCCACACACAGAGTGTTAGTCAAAGGACATCTTACGTCCTCGTGCACAACAACACTCACCCCACACACGAACTACGATCAGGCTTGATTTTCGCTAGGGATACGAAGGAATCCTATCACAGGGTCCAGCCAACTGACATAAATGGTCACACAACAGGACACCGCCACGTCCTCACACACCGACCTACACGGTCACTTCCTCTCCCAAAACGCGATCCAGATTAGGACCCTTATCTTATCGACGACCCCACTTCCTCCGTAAGTGACGTCGTCGAGGGGCTTCTGTAAGTACCCCAATCTGGATCACCCTCTTCCGAGCACATGGGAAACACCGCAGACTCACAAATGCAGTCTCGAAGACCTCTGGCACTCAAAACCTCAAAAAACCCTCAGCCAAACCAAGGGAGGAACTTTTCTGGGATAAAAAGGGACAAAAGGACCTCTTGGGAATTTTCAGAAAATTGGAAAAGCAACTAAGGTCCGTACGGACCTCTTTGTTTTAATAATTATTGAATCCCATTAAAGTTCACAATATTCCCTCAAATCCCGGAGAACATCATTACCCCCTACATGGTTGGTTCGTACGGACCTCTTTGCATGCTGAGATGGTCCGTACGGACCTTATTGCAAAGGGGACATCATCATGGCTGAATCTTCTTCATCATCACAGATTCCCTCAAATCGAGGAAAACCAAAAATTTAGATTACCTAGAAGGTCCGTACGGACCTTCTTGCAGTTTTCTGGCACTATAAATAGAGGGCTCCCCCTCCCTCATTAGGATACATCCTCCCTCTTCTCTCCTCTCCCACCAGCCTTCAGGCTCCCCTCTAAGACCCTTCGAGGCAATCCCGGCCCTTTCGGATCCTTTCGAGCTCCCTTGTGGTGCTCCGAAGCCTCTCCGAGCGCTTCCGCGACGCTCCCACGCTGCCCCGAGGCACTCTCGAGGTACTCTGACGCCCCTCATGGTACTCCGAGGCCTTGCCTGGTCTTTCCCGAGGCGTCCCGGCTCTTTCCGAGTCAAACCGGCAATCCCAAACCACGCCGAACCTCTGCCCGAATCAAACCAACGATCCCAAACCACGCCGAACCTCTGCCCGAATCCAACCAACGATTCCAACGCACGCCGAAACTCTGCCCGAGTGATCCCTTCGATCCCAACGCACGCCGAAACTCTGTCCGTAGACAACCGGCCCCTTTTCCGAAGCAATCCCGGTCCGTACCGGAACACTATTCCGACCTCAAACACTATTCCCCTGTGGAAGACAGACACGAACCAACATTGGTAAGGCTTCCTTCTTATACTATTTCAATACATTTCAATAAAGCATTGTACAATGTAGACATCCGACACAGCATGCATTTTTAAAAGCACACACACACACACACAACAGTTAAAGAATATTAGGGGTATCCGAAAGACTCATTTTTACGAGGCGACTCGGGTGAGCTCTAAGATTCTAATATTCTCTTCTCGAGGAGTCATCTGATCTCCGAACTCAAAAATCTCATCACACAACAAAAAAACAGTTTATTTTTAAACTGATGCCCTTTTTCTATGTTTTGGGCTTAATAAAAACGTCGTGGCGACTCTACAAAGCAAAAACACGGCGAGACACCTCCAACAAGCGCCGCAAGGCCGCGAAATGCCAGATGCTAGGGCGCGATCGCGCTGCCTCTCGGATCCGGGTAATTTCACCCAGGCCAACATTTCTCTCTGGTCCCTCTTGACTTCTTCTTATCCTCACAAGTTGAAGTTGGAGGAAGCCCTATCCAAGACAATGGTGTCTGTGAACTCTACCCCTGACGAAGCATGCCAATTGATAGGCACTGCCCAGTATGGAAATATCATCACCTTTACGGAATTGGATTTGCCAAAGTTTGGAGCCAGCCACAACGAGTCTCTGCACATCACTGTTCAGTTAGATGGGCGTCGGCTTCCCCATGTGATGATAGACAACGGCTCGGCTATGAACGTATTGCCTGCCCGAATGATGAGTTTGTTGGATATTAAGGCCACTGATTTGAAGTCATCCAATCAGACTATAAAGGCCACATCTAGGAAGGTTTTGGGTGTGATACCGTTGACTCTGTGGTTCGGCAAGAAGCCCATGGTAGTTGAGTTTCAGGTGATTGACATTCCGGTCAGTTTCTCTGCCTTGATAGGAAGGCCGTGGCTTCATCAAATTGGAGGGGTCGCTTCAACCCTGCATCAGTGTGTCAAGTTTGTCCAAGACGGAGAGTTAACCATTATTTATGGGGACATTATTACTATTGAAGGCACCGATAATGAGGGGAGGCCGGTAATGGAGATTAAGCATGACGAAGCCAATTTAATGTTGAACGGTTTCAGGGTCGAGAGCCCAAAAGCCCAGATATGTACGATTGACTTAACAACCTCCTCTGATAGGATTCCTCCCGTTATGGTGATGATGAGGCGCTTGAATTATATTTAAGGGCTTGGTCTGGGTAGGCGTCAGCAAGGTACCCACAAGTTTGAGGAGATAAAGCCAAAGAAAGATAGGAATGGTTTGGGATATGTTGAGAAGACCCCCAAGGACAAAGAGGCTGTCAGGATTGAAGCCATAGAGAAGAGAAAGGCTATACTTCCGAAAAGCCTTATGTCAAATCGAATCTCCATCCTTACCACACCTCCTTGGAGAAGTACTTTGTTAGAGAGAAGGGTGAAGATATTGTGTGCCCCGAAGTTTAGTTCGAGAAGATGAAGGATCTTACTTTGAAGGACAACCCTGTCAAGAAGTTTATTGTCAACAAGCCTAACGCTCCAGGGGCTGTGACCACGTTTGAAAGCCAGTATCATTTCTGGGGAAGTCCTGATTTCACTGATCAGTTCAAGAAGTTATCTATGGTTGAGCCTATGATTGGCAAAGTCAATGAAGCTACTGAGTTTGATGTGGGCGAAGATGTCGCAGCCTTGTTTGAGGAGACAAATTTATCGGAAACTGCTGGGGCTGACCCGTTGACTGAAGCACCATTGATCGATTTATGCGAGGAGGCACCGCTGGCAGTTGGGGCTGTAGCTAAGGATCCTTTTGGTGTGATTGACCTTCTGACTGGGGATGATGATGTACCTGTGATTGATCTTCTGACTGGGGATGATTACGTATCAGTGATCGAGTTTGATGGGGGCAAGGAGATTGATCCGCGCACCTTCGTCAGCACTTCAGAGATGCCGCTCCGAAACTGGACTTCCTTCAAGGGACCGATTGCTAGCCAAGAAGTTATGATCGAGAAGCTCGGGCTGACCCCCCGTCCTGGTGTGTCTGAGTCTAAATTTGTCCCTGTAGTCTTGAGTCAGTCCTCAGAGTCTCTTGTTATCGAGTTTGAGTCTCTAGATAGGTCTGATACTCTCACGGCTGATGATCATCGCCGTGTCCTTGACTCTGTGTTCCCTTTTTCTCTGAATAAAATGGTTGACCTTTCTGCGTATCCCTTAATTGCCACCTTAACGAATGATAAGTTAACTAAAGAAAATCTTAATGATTTAAAAGTGGTTAATAATGATTCATTTGAAGAGGACATTTACTTTTTAGACGAAAACTTTTTAAATGATAATCTCAAGCAGGTTTTTGGGCGAGAGGAAAATCGGGCCCAAGCTGCCGATAAAGTATTGACTACGGTGAATTTGGGAACTACTAAAGAGCCCAAAGAGACGCAAATTAGTAGCTTCTTCACCGGGGAAGAACGGGAAGCCCTCATTGATTTGCTCAGGGAGTACGTGGACGTGTTTGCCTGGTCCTATAAGGACATGCCAGGGTTGGATACTTCGACCGTTGAGCACCGAATCCCCCTAGACCCAAATGCCAAGCCTGTCAAGCAGAAGCTTCGCCGGATTAAGCCCGAATGGTCTCTTCAATTCAAAGAGGAAATAGAGAAGCTGCTCAGGGTGGGTTTCATTAGAGTGGTCGAGTACCCGAAGTGGTTGGCTAATATAGTGACGGTGACCAAGTCGAACGGCAAAGTCAGGGTTTGTGTAGACTTCAGGGACCTAAATAAGGCTAGCCCAAAGGATGATTTTCCCTTGCCCAATATCGATCTGTTGGTGGATACTACTGCCAGGTACGAAGTCAAATCATTTGTAGATGGATTTGCAGGTTACAATCAGATTAAGGTTGCCGAGGAAGATCAGGAAAAGGCTGCCTTTACCAACCCATGGGGAACCTTTTGTTATACTGTTATGCCCTTTAGTTTGAAGAATGCCGACTGTAAGTACCCCAATCTGGATCACCCTCTTCCGAGCACATGGGAAACACCGCAGACTCACAAACGCAGTCTCGAAGACCTCTGGCACTCAAAACCCTCAATAAACCCTTAGCCAAACCAAGGGAGGAACTTTTCTGGGATAAAAAGGGACAAAAAGACCTCTTGGGAATTTTCAGAAAATTGGAAAAGCAACTAAGGTCCGTACGGACCTCTTTGTTTTAATAATTACTGAATCCCCTTAAAGTCCAAAATATTCCCTCAAATCCCGTAGAACATCATTACCCCCCTACATGGTTGGTCCGTACGGACCTCTTTGCATGCTGAGGCCCCTCGTGGTACTCCGAGGCCTTGCCTGGTCTTTCCCGAGGTGTCCCGGCTCTTTCCGAGTCAAACCGGCTATCCCAAACCACGCCGAACCACTGCCCGAATCCAACCAACGATTCCAACGCACGCCGAAACTCTGCCCGAGTGATCCCTGCGATCCCAACGCATGTCGAACCTCTGCCCGAGTGATCCCTGCGATCCCAACGCACGCTGAAACTTTATCCGCAGACAACCGGCCCCTTTTTCGAAGCAATACCGGTCCGTACCGGAACACTATTCTGACCTCAAACACTATTCTCCTGCGGAAGACAGACACGAACCAACATTGGTAAGGCTTCCTTCCATTACTATTTCAATACATTTCAATACGTAGTGTACAATGTAGACATCTGATATCGCATGCATTTTTAAAAGCACATACACACACAACAGTTAAAGAATATTAGGGGTATCCGAAAGACACGTTTTATGAGGCGACTCGGGTGAGCTCTAAGATTCTAATATTCTCTTCCCGAGGAGTCATCTGACCTCCGAACTCAAAAATCTCATCACACAACAAAAAAAACAGTTTATTTTTAAACTGATGCCCTTTTTCAATGTTTTGGGCTTAATAAAAACGGCGTGGCGACTCTACAAAGCAAAAACACGGCGAGACATCCACCAACAAAGCACCGCAAGGCCGCGAAATGCCAGATGCCGGGGCGCGATCGCGCTGCCTCTCGGATCCGGGTAATTTCAGTTGGCGACTCCGCTGGGGACATTTTGTTTTAAAATCTTTTTAAACAAAAACAAAAGATTTTTAAAATGATGATGAGGGTCAAACTTTCATTTTACCCCTTTCTTTAACTGTTGTGTGTGTGTGCATGTGCTTTACTTTTTTTTTATTTTTACAAAAAAAAATAAAAATACAAAAAAAAATGCATCAATATACATCTGTGCATACATTTAAAATTCTTCAAAAACTTCTGTTTTACTCAGAAAATTTTTTTTTGAGACCACACACTACGCGCACTGCTGCCTCGGTTACACCGCACACTACTCACACTGCTGCCTCGGTTACACCGCACGCTACGCGCACTGCTGCCTCGGATACACTGCACACTACAACCCTTAACCCGGGGTGGTCTCAGTTGCAGTTCGTTTGGCCTTCCTACGCCTCTCGGACGCGCACGGGATCATTCCAAACATCCCATCCTAGCCAAGCGTCAACCCTGCACGTTTGAGTCTTGAGTCACACTCTGTCCAGACTCGGTTGGTTTTTACCCAGTCCGTGTCATACAGCCTGGATACATATACCATGCCGGCCATTTTCTGAGTTGAAGCTCGGAACTCAAGATCCCTTGCGCAAGCAAAGCGATGAAAGGTCATGCTAAAATCTTGACCTGATCTTGATTTCCGAAGCTACACCCAGACGATGTTCCGTCCCGGATATACATCCATGCTCACATGACACCATGTCATCAAGCCTTTTAATACGCAAGCCATGACGATATGACCAGCCAACGCCTAACGTCACAGATCCCTTGCGCAAGCAAGGTAAAGAGAGGTCATACCGAACTCTTGACCTGATCTTGACTCAGTGGCCGGCTCGGTTCACTATTTACATGGCTAGCGCATTAAAACGAACATGACAGGCTCGGTCCTTAGGTTCGATTTTTCTTTTAGGCCGGTGGAAACCGCTTGCTCTATAGGACCCTCGCCCGGGGCTGTCCACCCTGGGATGTCGAAATACAGGTGCAAAACGAGGGGCTTATAGCCGCACAGATGGTCTCCACTGACCCAGGATCTAGCATAGTTACGAAAAAGAAGAGCAATCTTTTCCAACCTACCTAGGACTCTGAGAAAACACGTTTTAAGTAAATTAAAAAATAAATAAATAAAAGAAGCGGAAACCGCATGTCACGTGAGCTTTCCCCCTCTTATCCCGAAAGGCCTTCCTGTGTCTAAACCTTGCCCGTCACTCCCTCCAGATAACAGAGAGTGATCGAGAGTACCCGGGAACCCGTATCCCCGTGTCAAAGCCGCAAGGTCCAACATCCTTCCCCCCGTAGTCACCAGGGTAGTCCATCAGCTCCCCATGGTCAAGTCAGTGGATAACAACGAGGAAAATGGGACCTTACCCCCGAGAAATTTCCCGACCTTGGAAGAAGTTTGGCAGGTCCTCATGACTATTGAGAAACTCCAAGGTGAACAACAAGCCTGGATTGAAGGCGCCATGCACCACTTCGGGACATTAGCCACCCAACTACCTGGGGCTTCCAAAGTCATGCCCGCTCCTGCAGCTTCTAACCTCTCTCATTGCCTCCAGAGGTCAATCTGTTGCCCTCATACGATCCGTGCAGTTACGACATAAAGCTACAAGACACCCCGGGGGAAAGCCTGCCCGTTCAGCCTCCTGAGGTCCCGGTACCACCGCCAAACAACGAACACATCTGGTGGGACGTCTGCGATTGCAGTGCTTGTCTGGAAATGGAATTCCAAGATGAAATGAACGAGGGCCGTCCTCAAAGAAAGAAGAAACCCTCTTCTCAAGAAAAACTGAAGAAGAGGTATGAATCCGGCGATCCCACAGTCGGAACCCTTGGAGAACCCTCAGGAAAGTTTGACTACTACGTCATCTACTCTAGCAAATCTCCTCAGCCTAGCTCTGCACAAGGCCACGGCAACGTCTGCTCCATGATCAGCTGGGACGAGCTCCACACCGCCACCGAAGGACCGAAGGTCCAGATACCTCAACCCTTGTCTTGGGAAGATCTCAAAGCCACTCTGGATTTCTCCA
Organism: Adenophora triphylla var. japonica; assembly: GCA_022495995.1. NCBI lineage: Eukaryota > Viridiplantae > Streptophyta > Magnoliopsida > Asterales > Campanulaceae > Adenophora > Adenophora triphylla. The sequence continues at coordinate 66,718 of JAFEMH010004054.1, read as the reverse complement.
CAAAAGCTATGACGGTGAACGAATTGAAATGCGCAGCCTGGCCCTACGCCAACCAAGGCCCTCCCATTACGAGACGGAGAGACAAGCAAAGCGGTAAAGCCGAGGTGAATGTCTTGACACGTTCTGTCAAATCCCGATGAATCCTCCACGGCGGACAAAAGGCCAGCCATACCGAGCCACAACCGAAAAGGGGCCCTACGCCAAAGAAACCGAAACCACGGACCCAAAGGTGAAGATCTGTCTTAGCTCATCTCAAGCGTACTCAGGCTAACATCTCGCTCCGGTCCCTACTTACTTCATCTTACCCGCACAAGCTCAAGTTGGAAGAAAGCCTAGCCTGCACCATGGTTCCCATCACGGTGACACGATGAAGCAGATTCGATGATTGGCAATGTTAACTACAACAACATCATCACGTTCACAGAGCTCGACCTTCCAAAATTTGGGGCTGGCCACAATGAGCCTCTCTACATAACAGTTCAACTGGACGAGCGCCGTCTCCCTCGGGTCTTGGTAGATCGGGGATCATCCATGAATGTGTAAGTGCTCCAATTTGAGCTTGTTAGAATTTTCGTTATAAAATTAACGAAAGTTATAACAATTACTAACATTCCTAACAATCCTAACTTTTCTAACAAAGGGAGGGTAGAATGGGCATTGCCAAATGAAGTTAAACCAAGAAAAGCATCTTAAAAAGCAAAACAAAAGAATAAAACCATAAATAGAAAGGCCGGAAACACAAAAACCGGCCGTTAATTTGGTTTTTTTGAATTTTTATTCTTCCTGTCCCAAGGCCGGAGCCGTAATTAATGAACAAGGCACGCCTACCGACCTTGTCCGCGCGGATAAGTATGCATTTTCAGAGGGCTATAAATTGAGCCCTCCAAGTCACAAAATAAAGAGAGGAAGAACACAATTGCACCGAACCTCTCGGCGAAATATAGAGAGAAAACAAAGTGAGAATTCTTCAAGACTTGTCACCTTTTTCTCTCCAATCTTTCCCAACTCATACTCATCCACTCACTCTCATATTCAAGCCCTAAACACTCATACACTCAAGCCAAACACTCAAGAACACAAGGAAGATTGGTAAACCCTCCTCTTCCTAACCCTAAATCTCATCCATGCATGCATCTTCAAACTACAAAATGTAGTTCTTTCATCTTCTTTCTCTAGATCTAAGAAGATCACCATGGAAGACCATCTCCATGGATGATCTTCTACAAAGATCAACATTATTTTCAAAGCTTTTCTTGCTTACTTGCAAAAATGCACTTTCAAAACCCTAAAAAACCATTTTCAAGCACTAAATCTTGATTTCAAAGGGTAAAATCCCCCTCCCCAAGCAAATGAAATGCTTAGTCCTAATGTACCCCAAGGATGGTTTGGTATAGTTGATTCACCACTAAAATGTCTAGTGATCACTAACCAAAACCTAGGGAAATGGGGACAAGCATGGATGCAAAACCCCCTTAAAATCATATTTTCTTTCTTGAGAAGTTGCTGTCCAGTAGCAATTTTCTCAGACCTCAGTCCATGGTCTTAATTTTTGGACACAGATGAACTTGGCATTTGGTGTTGACTACAAAATACTTTTTGTAACCAACATCCAGAGCTTTCCAGACATATTTTTATCTTATTTTTTGGGTGAGTAAAACTCCTCTTTTCAAATTTTCTTTCAGAGGCTAGTTCATCAGCTTCTGGGAATCCAGATCTCATATCTGAGGTTTCCAGAAGGTTTTGACCCCTCAAATCTTCTCCAAAATGGAAAATTCCTTCGCACAAACTTTATTCAAGGTGTCTAGAACAACTTTCATTCTCTGAGTTTATCCAGATTATGAAGTTTTAAGACCCTTGAATCCCTTTCAAAATCAAAGGTCCACTGCCTTTTTCATTCTGGCAGAAATCGCTCTCAACTTCAAAAGGTCTTTTGAGTACCAAATCTCAATCCAAAAATCCTCCAAAAAATCATGGGATCAGTTTAAAGTCTTAAAAGGATATCCCAATTTTTACTTTTCTGAGTTTCAACTTATTTTGGCCAAAACACACACACACACACACACAAAAATGATTTTCAGCTTGGAAGACTCGTTTTACGAGGCGCGTCTGAGTGCACACTAACGTCCTTCCCGACGCGTAACATGACCTCCGAACCTAAATCTCTGATCTCGGGCTTTTTCAAAGTTTTGGCCCTCAAAATTAAAATGGCGTGGCGACTCCGTTTTCCGATTTTATTTGGTTTTTCAAAGAAACGCAAAATCGAATTTCTCCCGCGAAAAGGCAACACATCATCACAAAGTGGCGACTACTGGGACTAAGCTTTTTAATAAAAAATGGTATTCGGTATATTGGTGGAAACCACTAAATTTCCCGTTATCGCCTCCTAACACGAGTCGGGGATAAATTGTGGTCTAACGATCCCACGTACCGGTATCACCGTTTTCAAAAAAAAAAAGCTTTTGAGGTCAAGCTTCCGTCCCGGCTTTGAAAATCATTTTTGTGTGTGTGTTGATTTTTTGCACAGCTTTCATGTTGTTTTGGCCGCCTCGGAGAAAGTCAAAATTTTGACTGTCGGAATAATATCCCTAACTCTGTCGGAATTTTCGTGCTTATGTGCTCATCAAAAAAAAAAATCAAAAAAAAAAGGGATTTTCAAAAAAAAGAAAATTTCCAAAAAAATCATGCATCATATTTTTTAAGACACATAAAAAAATTTCTATTTTACTCAGAAAAAGAATATAGACTACTTGCACACTACGCGCACGTGACCGTACACCGCACACTACGTCCTTAACCCGGGAAATCCTTGTCGCGGTCCGTTTGGTCTTATTACGCCTCTCGGATGAGCACAGGACTACCCAAACATCCCATGGAGCCTCGTGTCGACCATGCACTTGTCCGTGACACACTTTGTCCGAGACCCGGTTGGTTTTTAGTCTCGGTCCGTGTCATGCCCCGTCCGTGTATAGACCTTTCCTTTCAAGCCTTTGTCGGCATACCGACTCAATATCTTTCGGGTCCCTAATCGCCGAAGTTCCGCCGGTTTTCCGCGGCGGACTTTGACCAAGATATTGACCGGCGCCTTGACTTCGGCTCGATCGGCACAAATTATACACCGACTCCCAAAGCATCGACCTTTGAGTCATCAAGGATTAATGATTATTCCATGCCTAATTACGGCTTAACCGACGACAAGTCAAGATCAATCATGGACGCTTATCACCCAAATCATGCCGACTTTTTGTCGAGCCCTCGGACATGATCTTGACTTTCGACGTCGCCTTTGTCCGTAATTTACATCGAATGCTCGTTAAGACTCGATTACCCGCCGACTTTTAGGATCGTTTTCTTTCGGTCGGTGGGACCCGCTTGCCCTATAGGACCCTCGCCCGGGCCGTCCACCCCGGGAGGTCGAAATACTGAGGTGGAATACGAGGGGCTTATAGACGTAGTGACGGGGCCCACCGATCCAGAATCGAGTAGTTTGCGAAAAAGAAGAGCAATCTTTTCCAACCGATTAGGTTAATAAAACATGTTTTAAGTAAACGTGAACAAATAGCGCATGTTGCATGAGCCTAAAGCCCAAACACCTACCCTCCTTCCATTCCTGCACATCCGAACCTTCGTGTCCTTTCCCCGCAGCCTCCGCACAAAGCTTGGTTTCGACACCGGGTCACCGTTTGATCAGTTGGGAAGAGTCAAGCGCGTCATCGCCTTCACCGTTTGCTCCGACTCCGGGTTTCGAATGTCTCGCATCGCCCGGTAATGATGGGGATAACGTTGCTCCGTCCTCCAAAATCCCTCGTACAGACCCGGACGTGTGGATCCAGTTGGTAGAACAAATGAGACTTCGACATGAGGCTCAAATTGATGACCTACCGGGGGTAGTCGCAAGTCATGGTTTGACTATCAGTCTCAATTCCGATGGCACTTTTACCGCAAAGACAGAAGAGGGTTATCCTCCTCTTCTTAATAGTCCCGGATACATCAAGATGCTACCCCAAGATTCCTATGTTTCCACCGCGGGACTCCCGCCCGCCGACTTACGTGGCAACCGGCCCCCAAACAGCGATCGGGGACGAAAGAGTTCGGTATACCGTCGCTGTCCCCTCTCAAGGTGATGATCCCACAAATATCGGCTGAGTGATGAAAATCGTGGAACGATTAAAGAAATATGGTCGCCCATCAAATCCCCGGAAGAACGCTGCAATGGACAGCAGGCCTGGATTGAAGAGGCCACACGCCACTTTGGGACCTTAACAATATCCCAACTGACTGGGGCTACCTTGAAGGACAAACATATGCCCGTTCCCCGGGACCTCAATATCTCTCATTATCCGGCGGAGTCCAATCACTCGCTACCAGACGAGCCCAGCAGCAGATCCCCTGACTCGGCTCCACTCAAAGTCCTTCCAAAGACCGCTCAACCCGAGGTCCCAAATCCGCCACCACCGTAGAACACATTTGGTGGGATATTTGTGACTGTCCCGATTGCCTTGAAAGGGACTATCAGGATTGGATACACGAGGACCGTCCTCCTAAGAAAAAGAAAATTTCCTCCCAGCAAAAATTGAAGGAGAGATTCGAGGCCGGTGATAACAGTGTGGGAACGCTCGGAGAGCCATCTGGGGGATTTGATTATTATGTACTCTACTCCGGTCAGTCTTCCCCAAAGCAAAAAGGGGTGAAAGAACAGAAAAGCCTTGCCAACGACAGAATTGAGACCTTCGGATACCAGAGTACTGCAGAACGTGTCCAACCCCTCGGGGTCGCCCAAGGTTCGCCTTGTCCAGCCTCCCGAATATACACCGATGAAGAAAACCGACGCTGGGCCTGGGCGCTCCCACTCAATCAACATGTTGACTAGAGATGGCAACCGCCACAAAAGGCATCAAGATAACCTGTGGGCTTCGGCAAAGACTCTGCCTCGCATGAAAAAGGCACGAAGTGACTGGCTTGATGACTCTCCGTCCCGAGACAAGGACCAAATCTATGATCCTCACCTATATGGGAGTATGATCACCTTCTGCGATGAAGATTTGCCAAGAGATGTCTCCCAACACAATGAAGCTTTGTACATCACTATTCGGCTCAACACCATGTCACTCCCTGGGGTATTAGTGGACAATGGATCATCGGTAAATGTCCTTCCTCGCATGATGAGGGCCCTCCGCATAAATGAAAGGCGCGTGATCCCATCTACCCGGACCGTCAAAGCCTACGACGGTTCGTCTCGTCCCATTCTCGGGGACGGTGACTCGAACTACGGTACGAAACCCAAATGGTGCCCGCAAAGTTCCATGTAATGGATATCCCCTCCGAGTTCACACTCTACTAGGGCGCCCTTGGTTGCATCACATGAAAGCCATAGCCTCCACTCTCCACCAATGCGTCAAATTCATCAACCGGGCAGGAGACCTTGAAGTCATAAGGGGTGACAGCTTCCTCATAAGGAACTAAGCTGAAACAATAGCCAAGAACGCCCACAGCCAAACACCGGGCTACATCCTTCAAGAGGCAAGTCTCGCCAAAGATTCTTGGAATCCAAAGCAATGCCAACTATGTCGACACACTCAAGCGAGCGTACCCGAAGAAGTTCGATTCATCAAATTTAATTGTTATTTCCAACACTTGGAGGCGTCTTTTGGAAGGAAACGCCGAACACCGCCATGATACAGTACACAAGTCCCCGGTCCTCAATCACAGATTTGTCGGCATTCCGCAAACCCATTCTTTGGCCTCGCCAGCGAGGAGATTTTCATGATAAAAGTCGGCAAACACCGACGCACTCGGCTCGAATCTATGAACGTCGTGTGGGACGTCCTCCTTGCCGAACTACCCGCCGAGCCTTTCCGCTCAAGTATGGGACATGAGATTTTTCTAGCGGCTCACCGAGACGCAATACGTCCTTACATCCGGATTGAGCGGTCGGATTGTGACGAAACGGAAATCCCTGTGGATTGAGGAAGATCCCTACATCCACATGCTCGGCTTTCACACCAAACACAATTGATTCTCGGTTCGGCCAAAGAGATAATGGCAACGATCAAGAGGGAGCACAGAGACCATGCCTTTCCCGAGTTGTGAAGCCACCGACAGCGATGCCGCTAAAGAATTGGGAAACTCTCTCGGGCCCGTCCGCGACCAAAGAGGAAATGATCACCAAGCTTGGATTGGTCCCCCGTCCTTTCGTGTCAACCTTTGTAAAGTCCTCCGAGTCTCTCATTGTTGAGTTCGAGTCTCTCGAGTCGTCCGATGGCCTTACGCCCGAAGACTACGAGTACGTAGCGAACATTGTGTTCCCCTTCGTCTTCAATGAAATGATGAACCTTTACGAGTATCCCTTAATTGCAACTTTAACTAATGATGAATTAACTAATAATCTAAAAACAGTTAATAACGATTCACTAGATGAAGAGGCGTACACATTAAATGAACAATAGATCAAAGAAATCTTTAAGCAAGATGTCCGGAAAGAGGAAAATCGAGCCCAAGCTGCCGAAGAGATTTTGACAAGTGTGAATTTGGGAACTGCGGAAGAGCCTAAAAAGACGTAGATTGGCGATTTCTTCAAAGGAATCGGAAAGGATGCTCTGCAAAGTCCTACAAAATCCTCAATTCAAGGAAAGTAGCCCTCTTCATCAAAGAAAACATCATGTGCAGATACGGGTTGCCACCGAAATCATCTCGTATAATGGATCCCACTTCGAAGGGGAATGTGAAAAGCCGGCGGAATTCCGAATAACCCGTCACAAGTCATCTCCTTACAGGCCCCAAACCAATGGAGCCGTCGAAGCAAAGAAACAAGACTCGGGAAAATATCATCCGGAAAATGGCTGTCCAAGGCGTAGATTGGCCCGAGAAGTTACACTGCACTCTGGGGCTCAGAACATCGCCGAACGGCAACCGGGGAAACACCATTTGCCCTCACATACGGAATGGAAGCCGTACTCCCAATCGAGCTAGAGATCCCTCGCTCCGTATACCGCCGGAAAGCCGGATCAACGAGGTCGAATGGCTCCAAAGTCGCCATGACGAATTGGCCCTACTAGACGAACGCCGATTGAAGGCCATGGAACACATCCGGGCCTACCAAGGAAGAATGGCTAGAGCCTTCGACAAGAAAGTAAAGCATCGGGAAATCCGAGAAGGGGATCTCGTTTTAAAAGAAAAGCCCCACCCGTATCAACCCCCTCGGAAAATGGGAGCCTTGTATGGGTCGGGCCATATGTCGTCCGTAAGATCTTCTCCTGAGGAGCCATGCAACTCGCACCTCGACGGGAATCCCTTTGTACACCCAGTGAATGGTGACAAGCCGCAGATACTACGCGTAAAACAAAAAAAAAAAGTGCTAAAAGAGTAATACCCAACTAGGTTAGAAACCCGAAAAGGGCGGCCTAGGTAAAAACAGTGGTTGCAAAAAAAAAAAAAAAAAAAAAAAAAAAAAAAAGAGAGTTCACGGGTTGAACTACGAAGACCCGAGCTCCTCAAAATGAGGGGAACGTAGGCAAATGGAAACGGTTCGGTCTAAAGCACAAATAAAAGCCATACTTTGGCATCAATACAATTGATCGGACCATGAAAGCGTCTCGAAAAACTCTAAAGTAATTCAAATATTCATTACAAGTTAAAAGCTCTTTGATGAGTCTAAGCCCGATTCATTCCTACAACCGGCAACCTCGCTAAAGGAAAACTAAGATACATAATAAAAACTAATGTGTCTCGTCATGGCAAGAAAGGGATACTTGGAAACCTCGTGAGTCACTCCAAGCCACTCGTATCGGCCTCTCCTTTCTTCTTCCCCTCCGAGTCTTTCTCTTCGAACCGGAAAAATGTCGGTATTCCTCCTACCAAGCTCTGGTATAGGGACAGGGTCTATCAAACCAGCCTCCGTCGTGGCCTTAGTAGCCCTAGCGTCATCCCTCATCTCCCGTAGCCTAGCCGGTAGCATAGGAGCCCTCCTCTCCCCGTCTCTTGACGTAAGCCTCATAGTCGGTCACAGCCGTCCCCGCTCCGGTCATGAGGGTTGGCCCTCGCCTCGGCCCTCCTCCTCTCGAAACACCGGTCCTCCGCACCTACAATGGCCTCACGCCGTCTCAAAATAGCCACCCGAGTCTCTCCTGCATGCCCCTCGTACCAATCCAGTACCAAGTGGTCGGGAACACCGGTCTCGGACGCCTTTGAGAATGACCCGAGGAGGAAAGGCATCGTACCTCCATACTCGGGAAAGAAATGGAAACACCGAGGGATCATCCATGGAAACAGGAGCCACCACCCCGGTAGCTATATCATCAAAACCCTCCAAAGGAACTCCGCTCCAAGCCAAATTGTCTCAGGACCGTGAGCCGGAATGTAGAAACCGGATCGAGAAAGCCCCTAAGCATAACCACATGGGACCCGTCCCCGAAGCACTCTGCGAGTCTCCACCCGCCAATGAGGCACCAACCATCTGATATCTTCGGCCCGGCGACCCGCCATCCAACGCTCCCACGAGCCCCGATCGCCAAAATCTACATCAACACCTCTCCCGGCAAAAGTCCAAGGCCCGATCATATCGTAGGTTTCCCGAAGGACCCCCAAACGCTCCATCGCCCACGGGGTCAAGAGAAACGGGCTGCCCCGTGCATGTACCGCCGTCCGCTAGCTAATCTGTCGAGAGCATGAAAAGTCTCCCCAAGAATCAAAGGAACGACATCTCTCGCCTGTGCGACAGTGAACGACAACATCCAGCAGAGACCGGTGGCAGATCCCAAAGGAATAGACCATGAACAGGGTGCCAAACGTACAAAGTGCAAAGGCATCCCAATAGGCATCATCCACCAAGCCTAGGCCCCTAAATCTGTCGGGAAGACCGGAAATATCAAAATGATCGGGACCGCGGATCATACCTTGCGCTTCCTCCGGGGAAAGATGAAGGAGGACGCACAATCTGTCAGCAAAAGAAGCCCCTCCAGCAAAGTGGACCGCTATCTCTTCCACCTCCGGACCTCCAAGCAAGGCCCGAAATTCTTCGACAGTCGGAACAATCTCGTTGAGGGAAAGGCAAAAGACATGCCTTCTAGTGTCCCAAAATGAAGAAGAAGCTCTTAAGAGGTCATAATCCGGAACCAATTCTTTGAGAGACCACAAGCATCGTATCTTGTACCTTTCTTCAAAGAATGATCTTCTCTCGTGCATGATCTCCCTACACCACTCCTTGAACTTTTCAAAGAACAACATTTGCCTTTCTTTGGATAATTTTGGAGAATTTTTGGCCATTTCCATGGTTTTTCTCTCTTTCTCCCCGAAAATGGCTGTTTGGGCTGGAGGTTGAAGAGGATATTTGAATTTGAAATAAAGCAAGACCAGGTCTGGACCAAAATTAAAGGACACCTGTCGGATGCGCCCCCATCCGCGCGGATGGGATTGCTTTCCCAAAAAAAATTTTTTGCAACAGTCCAAGCTGCTACACCAAAAGAGGAATATTCCGTCCCGGTTGTTCGAAACTTGTGCAAAAAAAAAAACCTCCCCAAACCAGTCCATATACCAAACACCCTTGCAAAAAAAAAAAAACCAAGGCTCATGCAACACTGCATTCATATTGCATTGCATTCATAAAATAAAATCCTAAATTATTACATTCCAAAAAAAAGAGAGTGTACAAAAAAAAACAACAAACAAACATAAATAAAATCCTAAATTATTACATCCAAAAAAATGTGCATGATCTGTACAAATCTAAATCTCAAAAAAAAAAAAAAAATCAATCGGAGTCTCCAGCGCCCGATGTCTCCCCCCGGCCCCTCTTGCGACTCGGGCCCGCCTCGTCAGAGCCCCGAAAGTCTCGGGCTCGAATCGTCCTCATCTCCAGAAAGAGGCTCGTCGGGACCAACCGGCACACTCGATAGGGTAAACCTGCATCCCCGAAGAAATCGAATCCGAAGGTGAAGGCGTCCGACTCCTGAACATACGGAGACGACCCACCATGCCGCGTACGTGTCTCGCCCGTACGGATCCCCAAGAATGACGTGATCCGAAGGCCGCGCGGTGATCAATGAGAGGAGAAAGAGGGGTCTCGGAAGAAGTCTCCGAGGGAATAGGGGAAGCCTCCCGTCTGACAGGCGCCGGCCGTGGTCGCCTCGCTCTAGCCTGAGGAGCCCCGCAAGCGACCATCCTCCTGATGAATCTCTTAGCCCCGATCACTTGCTTCGTCAGTGTCTCGACGACCACCTCCGAAAACTGCACAAAAGCAAAAGCGTCAAAAAAAAAAGTGATGCTAGAGATGATGAAACAAAAGAAAAGGTGAAGCCATACCTTCATACTCCTGACGAGGCCGGAAAGCTCGTGGAAGCCGCTCGGCCGAGGGATCTCGCACCCTCAATCGGACCCCATCCTCGGATGTAGGAAAAATCCGTCCGAGGGTACCGCGGGATCCCAAGCCCCTCCCTCTCCAAAACCCGAGGCATCCTCGCCTCCTCAAGACGAACGTCGCATATGGCTCGATCGCCACGAAGTCCGAGAAGTGCCGGCCTCGCTCGGTAATCATCCCAGTCACGGACCGATCGCTCGGGTGCATCATATCGGCGGGAGGCTCCACCGGTGTCCTCAAAGGAGAGTTCACGCCATGCCGGCGCGTCACCCTCTCTCCCGCATAGTAGACGTCGCAAGTCGGGCCCTCAAAATCCTCCGCCGCACCGTCCCGTATCTCGCGCCTTCACCGCGCTACCTCAAAGCGATCCTGGGGAAGAATATCATCCCTCATCCGTCTCGGCCTCCGTCAAAGGAAGGCAATCCGCGTACTCGAGAGTCGTACGCCCGGAGCTTATCTTTTCCCGGCATGCTTGGACCAAGATCGCATGGCCGGATACGCCCGACGTACGCCTCAGCCGCTCCACACCGTGACGTGGAAAAACTCCAACGCCCATACTCGCGAAAGGTAAAAATCCAATCAATCCGGTGCAAATAAAAGTGCGTGCTCAAAGGAAAGAGGGAAAGCAAAAAGAGAGCTTATACCTCCAGAGCAAACTCGAAGCAAGACAGGAGCTCACAGCCTTCCTGGCCGTATCTATCAAGAGCGAAGTACGGCTCGGCCCGGCCCGGCCTCCCCCAGAAATATCTCCAACCGTCTCCATGTCCTCCAAGGACCTCAAGAAGGCAAAGACCGCCGTCCCTCAGCATGACCAAAGAGCGTGCTCGAGAAAGTAAACCACAGGAAGGACCTAGCACCGCTCGGCGCTAAACCTATCCTCCCGGCCTCGTAACTCGCGATGGTCTCCACAATCTTACCGTAGACCACGGCATACTCCATCCCCATCCCTTTTTGGGAATAGGGAAAATCCTTAAGAGCTCGCAGACGCATCGCCGTAGCCATCCCGCCACTCAATGCCGCGTCCATTAAAGGACAGACCCGTGATCGCAAAGATAGTCGGAGGGCGTAACCGTAGCCTCGCCCCAAGAAGTGGAAGGTGTGGGTCGCGTCCCACCAATCTTTGCGCCAGCAGCAAACATCAAGCCCTTGCTCTTAGGGAACTTGACCAGTCCCCTCAAGCACTCGACAAACTCCCAGAGCCCCGTCTCGACAACAACGTCTCGGACTCGGCAAAGCTCCTCGGCCCGCATCCGGGAGCCGGTCCCACAAGTCAATCACGTAATCCACCGATCCTCGAGTCTTCATCTTGTTCAGCTGCTCCGTCACAAAACGGTTTCCGCCCGTAAAAAGAAAAAAAAAGAAAATGTCAAAAAGATTGCATTTGCATCTACATTAAAAAAAAAAATTCGACAGCATAACAGCATACAATGAGCATAGCCCCATTTTTCTCGCATGAAAGAAAACAATTTTCAGCAAGTCCCAATGCATTCATCAAAAAAAAAAGGGGAGATGCATTCCTACGCGAGTAAAAACTCCGTCCCATTTTCAAAAAAAAAATGCATACATGCATATCATCCATCTTACATGCAACGGGAGGAAAAATCCGTCCCACTTTTCAAAAAAAAAATCCTAAACATGCATACATCTCATATTGGCAAAATGCCCATTCTTTCCAAACAAAATGCATGCATTGCATCATCATTCATCAATATCAAAATTCAATCATCATTAAGAACATGCAATGTTCAATTTCAAAAAAAAAAAACCAATCATAATTCTCGAATTTTCACATGCAATTTCGGATACAAAAAAAAAAAAATGGCAAAAATGTCAATTCTTTTTCCCAAGCAAAATGCACATTTTGAGTTACTCATATACTCATTACAACATGCAAAGCATTAAAATCAAAATTCAAAGCCAAGAACATCAATCATTCGAATTTTCAAAAAAAAAATTTCAAAAAATCACCCAAAATTTTCAAGAAATCAACAAGAGGATCAAAAGAATTCGAAATATACCGTTCGGAGATGCGGATCCGAGGCCCAATGTTGCCAAGCATCGGGGTAATACTCCTCCTCAACCGATTGCGAAAGATTGTAATGCCTCCTCATCCGGACGAGCTCCAATCGCCTCTCCGCTACCGGACCACGTCCTTGGCCTTGAAAAGCGCCTTCCCCGTGTTCCATTGCTCAAAAAATCAAGAAAATCGGAGGAATTTTGAAGCTTAAATGGCCAAAAATGGCGGAATGACTGGTTTTTCTCCCTCTGCTCTCGTAAAATTCAAAAAACAGAATGGGGAAGAGGAAGGGCGTTGGCCCTAATTAATACCCCTGACTTTCCATCCCTATCCGCGCGGATAGGATTGCAAGGGTCAAAATGACCCTTTTGCCCCTTAAAATTTCAGGACTCTGCAATTCAGTCCCCAACTTGACAAAGTTAACCAAGGTTAACCAAAGTCAGCCCCTTGTCAAGAAAATTGCCCCCGGCAGTCAAACGTAAGACCGAGTGACCCGAGAAAGATAACGAGATCCCGTATCTTTCATCAAAATTACCCCCGTCAGTCAAACGTAAGACCGAGTGCCCTGAGAAAGATAACGAGATCCCGTATCTTTCATCAAAATCTTCCCCGGCAGTCAAACGTAAGACCGAGTGACCCGAGAAAGATAACGGATCCCGTATCTTTCATCAAAATCATCCCCCGGCAGTCAAACGTAAGACCGAGTGCCCCGAGAAAGATAACGGATCCCGTATCTTTCATCAAAAATTGCTCCCGGCAGTCAAACGTAAGACCGAGTGCCCTGAGAAAGATAACGAGATCCCGTATCTTTCATCAAAATTGCTCCCGGCAGTCAAACGTAAGACCGAGTGCCCTGAGAAAGATAACGAGATCCCGTATCTTTCATCAAAATCTTAGCCCGGCAGTCAAACGTAAGACCGAGTGCCCCGAGAAAGATAACGAGATCCCGTATCTTTCATCAAAATTGTCCCGGCAGTCGAACGTAAGACCGAGTGACCCGAGAAAGATAACGGATCCCGTATCTTTCATCAAAATTGCCCCCGGCAGTCAAACGTAAGACTGAGTGCCCCGAGAAAGATAACGAGATCCCGTATCTTTCATCAAAATCTTCCCCGGCAGTCAAACGTAAGACCGAGTGACCCGAGAAAGATAACGAGATCCCGTATCTTTCATCAAAATTACCCCTATAGCCAAACGTAAGACCGAGTGCCCCGAGAAAGATAACGAGATCCCGTATCTTTCATCAAAATCATTCTCCGGCAGTCAAACGTAAGACCGAGTGCCCCGAGAAAGATAACGAGATCCCGTATCTTTCATCAAAATTACCCCTAGTCAAACGTAAGACCGAGTGCCCCGAGAAAGATAACGAGATCCCGTATCTTTCATCAAAATTACCCCCGGCAGTCAAACGTAAGACCGAGTGCCCCGAGAAAGATAACGAGATCCCGTATCAAAATTACCCCTAGAGTCAAACGTAAGACCGAGTGACCCGAGAAAGATAACGAGATCCCGTATCTTCATCAAAATTGCCCCTTAGTCAAACGTAAGACCGAGTGCCCCGAGAAAGATAACGGATCCCGTATCTTTCATCAAAAATTGCCCCCCGGCAGTCAAACGTAAGACCGAGTGACCCGAGAAAGATAACGGATCCCGTATCTTTCATCAAAAATTGCCCCCGGCAGTCAAACGTAAGACCGAGTGCCCCGAGAAAGATAACGAGATCCCGTATCTTTCATCAAAATTACCCCCGGCAGTCAAACGTAAGATCGAGTGCCCTGAGAAAGATAACGAGATCCCGTATCTTTCATCAAAATCTTCCCCGGCAGTCAAACGTAAGACCGAGTGACCCGAGAAAGATAACGAGATCCCGTATCTTTCATCAAAATCTTCCCCGGCAGTCAAACGTAAGACCGAGTGCCCCGAGAAAGATAACGGATCCCGTATCTTTCATCAAAATCATCCAACGGCAGTCAAACGTAAGACCAATTCCCCAGACAAAAACGTCTGATTTTCCCCAGTAAAGGCTAACGAAATCCCCAGCAAAATTAACGGAATCTCAAAAGCCAGCGGAATCTCGAGTAGAACTCGAACTACGAAAGGGCTTGATTCCCACTAGGGATACGTAGGTAGCCTATCATTAGGTCCAGCCCCTCGACCAAAACGGTCACCCTCTCCTTCGGCAGCAGACGAAGTCCACCGAAAGGCCATTTCAAATTAAGGTCCGAGGCGCCTAAAAGGCCATCATCATCAAGGTCCGAGGCGCCTAAAAAGCCATCTTCAAGGTCCGAGGCACCTAAAAGGCTATCATCATCAAGGTTCGAGGCACCTAAAACGCCATCTTCAAGGTTCGAGGCACCTAAAACGCCATCTCCAAGGTTTGAGGCACCTAAGACGCTATCAAGCGATAAATCGCAATCATCCCCAGCAGAGACCAAAAATGGTCATTCCTATCCCCAGCAGAGCGGATACCCATCAGACCAAAAATGGTCATCTCTTATCCCCAGCAGAGTTTCTTTCCAGCAAACGACTGTAGAACTCGCTCACCAGGTTCGAGGCACCTAAAACGCCATCATCTCCGGGGTCAAAGACCCGAACTACGACTGGCTTGATTCCCATTCGGGATACGTAGGTAGCCTATCGCTAGGTTCAGCCACCCGATCACTCGATCATCCTGCCAAATATGGAGCCTTACTCTTATCGACGACCCCGCTTCCTTCGAAAGCGCCGTCGCCGAGGGGCTACTGTAAGTGCTCCAATTTGAGCTTGTTAGAATTTTCGTTATAAAATTAACGAAAGTTATAACAATTACTAACATTCCTAACAATCCTAACTTTTCTAACAAAGGGAGGGTAGAATGGGCATTGCCAAATGAAGTTAAACCAAGAAAAGCATCTTAAAAAGCAAAACAAAAGAATAAAACCATAAATAGAAAGGCTGGAAACACAAAAACTGGCTATTAATTTGGTTTTTTTTGAATTTTTATTCTTCCTGTCCAAGGCTGGAGCTGTAATTAATGAACAGTGCACGCCTACTGACCTTGTCCGCGCGGATAAGTATGCATTTTCAGAGGGCTATAAATTGAGCCCTCCAGTCACAGAAATAAAGAGAGGAAGAACACAATTGCACCGAACCTCTGGCGAAATATAGAGAGAAAACAGTGAGAATTCTTCAAAAATTGTCACCTTTTTCTCTCCAATCTTTCCCAACTCATACTCATCCACTCACTCTCATATTCAAGCCCTAAACACTCATACACTCAAGCCAAACACTCAAGAACACAAGGAAGATTGGTAAACCCTCCTCTTCCTAACCCTAAATCTCATCCATGCATGCATCTTCAAACTACAAAATGTAGTTCTTTCATCTTCTTTCTCTAGATCTAAGAAGATCACCATGGAAGACCATCTCCATGGATGATCTTCTACAAAGATCAACATTATTTTCAAAGCTTTTCTTGCTTACTTGCAAAAATGCACTTTCAAAACCCTAAAAAACCATTTTCAAGCACTAAATCTTGATTTCAAAGGGTAAAATCCCCCTCCCCAAGCAAATGAAATGCTTAGTCCTAATGTACCCCAAGGATGGTTTGGTATAGTTGATTCACCACTAAAATGTCTAGTGATCACTAACCAAAACCTAGGGAAATGGGGACAAGCATGGATGCAAAACCCCCTTAAAATCATATTTTCTTTCTTGAGAAGTTGCTGTCCAGTAGCAATTTTCTCAGACCTCAGTCCATGGTCTTAATTTTTGGACACAGATGAACTTGGAATTTGGTGTTGACTACAAAATACTTTTTGTAGCCAACATCCAGAGCTTTCCAGACATATTTTTATCTTATTTTTTGGGTGAGTAAAACTCCTCTTTTCAAATTTTCTTTCAGAGGCTAGTTCATCAGCTTCTGGGAATCCAGATCTCATATCTGAGGTTTCCAGAAGGTTTTGACCCTCAAATCTTCTCCAAAATGGAAAATTCCTTCGCACAAACTTTATTCAAGGTGTCTAGAACAACTTTCATTCTCTGAGTTTATCCAGATTATGAAGTTTTAAGACCCTTGAATCCCTTTCAAAATCAAAGGTCCACTGCCTTTTGCATTCTGGCAGAAATGGCTCTCAACTTCAAAAGGTCTTTTGAGTACCAAATCTCAATCCAAAAATCCTCCAAAAATCATGGGATCAGTTTAAAGTCTTAAAAGGATATCCCAATTTTTACTTTTCTGAGTTTCAACTTATTTTGGCCAAAACACACACACACACACACACAAAAATGATTTTCAGCTTGGAAGACTCGTTTTACGAGGCGCGTCGGGTGCACACTAACGTCCTTCCCGACGCGTAACATGACCTCCGAACCTAAATCTCTGATCTCGGGCTTTTTTCAAAGTTTTGGCCCTCAAAATTAAAATGGCGTGGCGACTCCGTTTTTTCCGGTTTTATTTGGTTTTTCAAAGAAACGCAAAAATCGAATTTCTCCCGCGAAAAAGGCAACACATCATCACAGAATGTTCTGCCCTCCAAAATGATGGATTTGCTAGGGATCAAAGCAACTGATCTGAAGCCCTCAACTCAGGCAATCAAGGCATACAACTCAACGTCTCGCCCAGTCTTGGGAATAGCCACCTTGAACCTGTGGTTCGGAAAACAAATGGTCCAGACTGACTTCCAAGTCATCGACATCCCAATCACATTCACTGCCATTTTGGGACGCCCTTGGCTACACCAGATAAATGGGGTGGCATCCACTCTCCATCAATGCGTAAAGTTCGTCCAAGGAACAGATCTAACCATCATCTATGGTGATAGCGTAGTCACCGAAAGGACCGACACAAACGGCATCCCGGTCTTAGAGATCAAACACGACGATGATGGCATGATGCTAACAGGGTTCACCATCGAAAGCCCAAAGGCCCAGGTGTGCCACATAGACTTGCCTTTGATTTGGGACAAGATCCCTCCCCCGATGAAAATGATGAAGCACATGAACTACATCCCGGGGCTCGGTTTGGGAAAACGCCATCAGGGTACCCAACAAATCATCAATATCAAAGAACAGAATACCCTCCATGGCCTGGGATACATCCCTACTCCCGAACACATTGCGGAAGACAAGCGAGCTGCACGGAAACGCTCCGCAGATAACAAAAGAGGCTTGCACGCAACCTCCGATCTTCGCCCTTACAGCTTCGACATGACCAAGTACTTCACAAAGAAGGCCGGCAGTTTGAATGAAGACACAGGAAAGGGAACAGAGCTGATCAGCGCCAAACAAATCCGGCCGACAACCATGGACAAGCTCCAGTGGAACCTGGCAAGATTCAGAGGCCTTAAGCCAAATCCAGTCAGAAGAGCATTTCTTGATGCACCAACTCTGCCAGGACCCACGACCACCACTTTTCACAATGAATTTTGGTTCGGAAAAACTCCCTCTTTAGCAGAAGAACTCAAAAAACTCTCTGTCAATGCCCCTGCCTTCAACAAGCGAGACGAATCTGCATTCGA
The DNA here is from genome assembly GCA_022495995.1 of Adenophora triphylla var. japonica. NCBI lineage: Eukaryota > Viridiplantae > Streptophyta > Magnoliopsida > Asterales > Campanulaceae > Adenophora > Adenophora triphylla. The sequence goes on along the minus strand of JAFEMH010004054.1, from coordinate 48,855 downwards.
GCTAGCAGTGCTCAAGACAAAAGCAAAAGACTCCGCAGACGATGCTTGGAACGAGCCACTGCTCCACCTGCTCTTCAATGAAGAAATCGAGATGCCAGACCTGATCGATTTTGTTTCTGATAACTTTGTGATAGCCATGATCGGGAACGGTGACACAAAGCCTTTCAAACCCCGCCTCCTATCAAGCTCATTGCCACTCAATAACTGGGCCACCTTCTCTAGATCCACCGCCAGCAAAAAGGACATGATCGAACAACTTAGTCTGACCCCTCGAGTCCTAGAGTCCAGTGTCAAAACCCATCCCGAGTGCATTATCTTTGAATTTGAGTCTCTCGAGTCATCTGATGGCCTCACGCCAGAAGATTACGAACTCATTGCCAATAATGTATTCCCGTATGCTCTTAATGAATGCTTCGATCTTTCCGAGTATCCTCTCATTGCATCTTTAACAACCGATAAATTAACTAACACACAAACAGTTAATAACGATTCACTTGATAAAGAAGCAGACACATTAAATGAACAATACATTAAGCACATCTTTAAGCATGTTGTCAAACGAGAGAAAAACCGGGCCCAAGCTGCCGAGGAGGTTTTAACCAAAGTGAATTTGGGAACTGCTGAAGATCCAAAAGAGACGCAAATCAGAAGTTTCTTCACCGGCACAGAATAAGACGCATTGATTGCACTGCTCAAAGAATTCGTGGACGTGTTTGCTTGGTCTTACCGAGACATGCCCAGACTAGATCCAAACATTGTAGAACATCGGATCCCCTTGAATCCTGAGACCAAGCCCATCAAGCAAAAGCTACGCCGAATCAAACCAGAATGGTCTTTACAAGTCAAAGAAGAGATCGAGAAGATGCTCCGCGTTGGCTTCATCAGGGTGATCGAGTACCCCACATGGCTCTCCAACATAGTCACGGTCACCAAGGCCAATGGAAAAGTGCGCTGCTGCGTGGACTTCCGAGATCTCAACAAAGCAAGTCCCAAGGACGATTTTCCACTACCGAACATCGACATGTTGGTGGACACTACATCTAATTTTGAAGTCAAGTCCTTCGTGGAAGGGTTTGCCGGCTACAATCAAATCAAGATGGCCGAAGAAGATCAAGAAAAAACAGCCTTCACAACCCCCTGGGGAACCTACTGCTACACAGTAATGCCGTTCGGACTAAAGAACGCTCGGGCTACCTACCAACGGGCAGTAACCGCCCTCTTCTACGATATGATCCACAAAGAGATCGAAGTGTACGTCGATGACATGATCATCCACTCAAAGGGATCAGATGGACAACACCTCACAGACCTGAGAAAGTTCTTCAATCGCCTCCGAAAATACTCAATGAGGTTAAACCCTGCCAAATGCACATTTGGGGTCAGCCGAGGCAAGGTCTTGGGATACATGGTCACCGAGAGAGGCATCGAGGTTGATCATCAAAAGATCAAGGCCATCATCGAAATGAAACCACCGCAAACTCAAACAGAGGTGAAAAGCTTCATGGGCCGCCTACAGTATATCAGCCGCTTCGTCAATCAATTGACCTCCATATGCGAGCCAATCTTCAAACTAATGAAGAAGAACGCCGACGTTGAATGGAACTCAGAATGCCAAGATGCCTTTGAAGAAATAAAGGCGTACCTTGTGAGTCCCCCGATTCTCTATCCTCCTCACGAGGAGAAGCCACTGTTGCTGTACTTAACTGTGACCGACACCGCAGTTGGAGCCATGCTCTGTCAAGAAAAGAAAGAGTCACGAGTCAAGAACGCCATCTACTTCGTCAGTCGAAAGTTTCAAGGCAGCGAACTCAACTACTCAGCCCTCGAGAAAACCTGCGCAGCTCTGGCATGGGTTGTCGGAAAATTACGGCACTACATGCAGTCGCACACGGTACACTTGGTTTCCAAAATGGACCCAGTCAAATACCTCTTTGACAAACCATCTCTGTCAATGAGGCTCGCCAAATGGTCTTTCTTCCTAGCAGAGTTTGACATCAAGTACGTGAACCAAAAGTCAATCAAGGGACGGGCAATGGCTGAACAACTGGCTGACTTCCCAACCGACGAAGCTCGAGGCCCCGAACCACAATTTCCCGACGAGGGAATCTTTGCACTCGAGGGCGAAAATCGATGGCAACTGTTCTTCGATGGAGCAGCCAACAAAAAAGGAAACGGCATCGGTATGCTCTTGGTCGATCCCAAGGACGAGCACACCCCGATCGCCATAAAGCTCAATTTCGAGGTAACCAACAATGCCGCCGAATATGAAGCCTGCGCTACCGGACTACAGGCCGCACTCGAGAGGAATGTCCAGAAACTCGAAGTCTATGGGGACTCAGCCCTGATCATCAACCAAGTTTCCAACAAGTGGAAAACCATAGACCCAGGCTTGCAAAAATACCATGCCTGCATGGAAGACCTCATCACACAATTCGAAGAGGTCACCTTCCACTACTTGCCAAGAGACTGAAATCGGTTTGCAGACGCCTTAGCCACCTTGGCTTCACTCGTGGAAATCCCTGAGGGAAAATCAATCAAGCCCTTCAAAGTCGGACGAAAGGAAATTCCTGTCTACTGTTGCAAGATCAAACCAGAACCCAAGCCCATCAATGAGCCATGGTATAACCAGATCTTCCAATACCTCAAGAACGGGGAAACCGCCTTCATGAACGAGAAAGGCCAACACAGGGAAGGGGTCAAGGCCAAGAGCATCATGGCCCTAAAACGCCTCGCCTCCCACTTTATCATCCTTAGTGACATGCTGTACAAGAAACGCTACCAAGGACCAATCCTACGCTGCATCAGCCAGGAAGAAGCAAGCAAGTTCATGAACGAAGTCCACAATGGGGCTTGCGGTCCCCACATGAACGCCAGAGCCCTGATGCAAATCATTCTCAGGATGGGCTACTATTGGATTTCCATGGAGGCAGACTGCATCCACTTTGTTCGAAGCTGCGATAAGTGTCAACGGTTCTCCAACCTCAATCATCTACCTCCCCACGATCTCTACTGCGTGACTACACCCTGGCCTTTTGCCACTTGGGGAATTGACGTCATCGGGAAAATCGCTCCGCCAGGCAGCAACGGTCACGAGTTCATCTTAGTAGCCATCGACTACATCACCAAATGGGTCGAAGCCAAGTCCTACAAGGTACTCACCTCCAATAAAGTCGAGCATTTCCTCAAGGAAAACATCATATGCCGATACGGCATCCCGAATGAGGTCATATCAGACAACGGCTCACACTTCGAAGGGGAATGCGGCAGACTGCTGGCCGAATTCAAGATCACACGCCACAAGTCTTCTCCCTACCGGCCACAAACAAATGGCGCCGTAGAAGCAGCAAATAAGACTCTCGAACGGATCATCCGAAAAATGACCACCTGAGGACGAGATTGGCCCGAGAAGCTGCACCTTGCACTTTGGGGCACCGAACATCAGTCAGAACAACCACGGGAGAAACCCCATTCGCCCTAACATATGGGATGGAAGCAGTCCTTCCCATTGAATTGGAAATTCCCTCACTCGGAGTGCTGCTGGAAAATGACGTCAACGAAGTCGAATGGCTCCGAAGCCGACATGACGAATTGGCTCTGCTAGACGAGCGACGACTAAAGGCCATGGAACACGTCCGAGCCTACCAAAGCAGGATGGCGAGAGCTTTTGACAAGAAAGTCAAGTCCCGAGACATCAGGGAAGGCGACCTTGTACTCAAAGAAAAGCCTCCCACTCGAACCAACCCACTGGGTAAATGGGAACCAACATGGATCGGCCCATTCGTGGTTCAAAAGATCTTCCCCGGAGGTGACATGAAGCTGACAGACCTAGACGGCAATCCATTCATGAATCCAGTCAACGGAAGCAAACTTCGCAGATACTTCGCCTAAAGAAGAACAATTGTGCATCTCTTGGCACTCCATGTAGTGTCGAACTACGCAGACCTGAGCCCTCTAGTCCGGGGGAACGTAGGCAACCTTAATTGGTCCGGTCTAAAAACACACAAAAAGTCAAAAGTTTGAATGTCGATCAAGACCTCCATCAAGCTACGCACTTTTCAAGAGCACGCCCCCAACGTCACCTTGACCAAGTCAAACGACGGCGGCAACATCAAAGGACATCCGGAGGTCACTCAATGTCAAACGACTGACCTATGTCTACTTCCAAGCCAGGGGCTTGTCTTCGCCCTCACGCGCTTCAAAAAAAGAAAAGAAAAAAAGAGCTCGAGCAAGGGCTCACAAAAAAATATATAATAAAATAAAAAAAAAAGCTCAAGCAGAAGCTGCGAAATTGAGGTCAAGAGCCCGACGCCAACAAACAAGAGGCAAGGAAGCTACGGAAATGACCGTCAAAATGACTTGTCAGGGGATCGTTCAACCTCTCAGCAAAGCACAAAGCCCAAGCAAAGGGGATTGCCATCAAGGCCCGTGTCGCTGCCCCGCAAATGCAACAGAAAAGTCCAAAGATGGACGCCGTCAAGGTGCACAAAATACACAAAAGCAAACAAGAGATCTTGCGTCTCGACAAAGCTTTAAAAGTAAATCACAAATCACTAACGATTACAACATTTCTTGATGAGTTCAAGCACGGTCTACTCTCAAGTTCACAACATGCTAAAAGACAGCTTAATACATTTAACAAATAATGTGTTTACAAATGCAATGAATGGATACATAGGAGGTCATTCCGCGCCATCTGCGCTTGTCCCCTCACCATTCTTCCCTTTCTTCCCTCGTCCCCGGTGAGTCTTCTTTCGCTCCACGCAAACCATCTCTGCGTCTCTCAGTCCGAGATCAGGGGTCCTCCCCGTAGAGTCAAACAATCTAGTAGCTCTCAGGGCTTCATTCGCCTGTGCTTCGGCTCGGATCTCCTCCCTGCGAGTCTGCAAAAGGGGACCTCTCCCCGCCAGTCTGTTAACTCTCGTCTCGTAGTCAAACAAAGTGTCTCCCGTCACATCCTGAGGGTCAGACCAGGCTTCGGCACTCCTAAGGCAATAGCTACTACGGCAATCGGGCCCCAGAATCGCTCCACGCCTACTCCCCAAAGCCACTTGGGACTGCCCAACTCGCTGCTCATACCAAGCCAGGTACTGGGTCGTCAATACGACACTCTCTCGATGTCTAAGGAGCACCACCTGAGGGAAAGCGGAGTACTTCCATACCCTCAGAAAATACAGAAGAGCACCTGGAGCGGCCATACAAAGAGGAACTACCTCCGCAGTAGCAAGGTCATCCCAGCCCAACAAAGGCTCCTGCTTCATCCCAAACTGCCGGGAAACAAGCAACGGAATATAGAAGGAGGACCAAGACAAACCGGGAACTCTGACAACATATGACCCTTCCTGCAAGACCCTCCTAGTCTCGATACCCCAGTGCGGAACCCACCAACGGATCTGATGCGTACCAAGCTGTGCCATCCATCTCTCCCAGGCGGACTGATCCATATCCAATACAAGAGGTCGCCGAGCAAACGACCACGGGCTAAACAACGTCGGAGCCTCGGGCATGGCCTGAAGTCTCTCTCGCAGCCACAAGGTGAGCAAGGCAGGGCTTCCCCCTCTCATGAACCGATCCCCAGTCGCCAGACGGTCGATACCATGAAGAGTCTCCCCCAGCACAACGGGACAATATCCTCTCCAGCTCTGCAGTGCCCAACCACATCTAGCAAAGCGCCATCGCAAACCCCAAGGGAGCTGACCATGAAAAGCGTCGCTATCACGCACAAGGCAAATGCATCCCAAGAGACATCACTCTCGTCATCAATCATGAACCGCTCCGGCAACGCAAAAATGTCAATATGACCCGAATCAAGGATCATGCCCTGCACTTCTCCCAACGAAGTACGAAGAAAGCCTGCAAGCTTCACGCTCACAGCAGCACCACCAATCAAAGGAAGCGAGATGGCCTCCACCTCCGGTCCTCCAATCAAAGCCCGAAAATCCTCAAAGGTGGGCACTACCTCGTTGTAGGAGAAGCAATACACATGCCTCCTAACATCCCAGAACTTCGTGGCAGCCCGCAACAAATCCCAATCAGGAACCAACTCCTTAAGAGACCAAACCGAGCAAAGTCGAAACCTTACCTTGAAAGCCCGCCTCTGATGCCTCATACGGTGTCGCATCCACATTTTCAGTCGCTCAAGGAAGAGTGCATGCCGCTCCTGAGAAAGCCTTGGCAAATTTCTTGGAACGTACGAAGAATCCATGGCAAAAATGGAGGTTCCTAGAGAAAATGGGGAAGAAAGCTCGAAAATGGCTGCAAATGGGAGTGGGAAGAGTCCAGACATCCGGAGAACATTTATTTCCTCCCCAAAAGCAAAGCTGGTCCGTACGGACCTCTTTGCATGCTAGGTCTGTCCGTACGGACCTCTTTGCAACCATGACCCATTTCCCCAGCAAACAGTACAACAACCACTGTCCCCAGCAGGACCTTGCTCCAAACTGCCCAAACACTGGCCAAAGCCATTTCCGGCAAGCATACACTACCCACAAACGCACTCTCAGCTCACGTGGCATGCACAAATAAAAAAAATAGTAGCAACCATTCCTAGGACAATTCCCGGGAATCACAAAAACGACATTACATCTTAAAATAAAATACTTTTGCCATGCAAATACAAGTGTTTTATTACAGGTACCCATAAATGTCTGTTGCTAAACAAAAAAAAAGAGGGGATATGGAAAGAGGGAAAGTAAATGAATCCTAATCCGACTCCTCAGCATCATCATCACTGACATCCTCAAGCGAGAAGTCGGGCATCCCGGTAAACTCGCCAGTCACACCCTCATCATCGGAGTACTGAATCCCCTCCTGGGGCTGGTACTCAAGATACTCAGAAGGATCGAAACCGACAAAAGGGTCGAAATAGGCATGCTCTGACGAACCCTCACCCTGTGCATCCGGCGGAGGAAAGAACTGATGAAGGGTCTGCGGCCTCTGAGCTCCCGAGGACGTCCCAGCGTCCATGCTATGCCGCCCCCGCGAAGGTCCCTCCTGCTGTGGCTCCGGCTCGGCTCTTGGTGGAGGAACGTCCACAGAATGCCTCGAAGGCATCGGCTCGTATGCCGGCACACGTCGGGAAGACCGGCAAGACAGCCTCGATGCCATCTTCTTCGCGAAGGACCTCATCGCCACATAACGGCGGGTCAGCATGTCATAGGCTCTCCCCGGGACCTGCACAAGCAAGCAGCCAAAGAAACGCTCAAAGAATACAAGCCATACTCAACAAAAAGAGAAAAATACAGAAAAGATGCCAAGATGGAAAAGAGTAAGCACACTCACCGGCATGTCAGGATCCACTCGGTAGGCAGCAGGAGCCTGCTCAGGGACGGGTACAGACACCCTCCTCCTCGAGGAATCCCCGCGGACATATGTGAAATCCGGCCCAGGCACCGGAACCTCTGGGGGACCTGGCGGGCCAGCCTCCCTCTCCCTCGCCAACACCTGTGGCGTCCTCAACTTCCTCCTCACGAAGGCCCCATACTCCTCTCGATACAAAACAAACTCATGGGCACTCACGCCGCCCAAATACCTCTCAAACTCCAGTACATCCATATCCCGGGAATCCAACATCTCGAAAGGCGGGTCCCTCGAAGCCAAGGGAAGCATACCCGGGCCATGCTGCCAAAAGACCCTCTCGCCCAAGTATATGACGTCGCAGGTCAGGCCCCGCAGCATCTTCCGCTGCGCCGTCACCACAGGAGCCCCCTCGAACTAATCAGCCTCGTATCGAACCCAGGGGTACAGAACGAACTCCTCCGGGCTATCTCTCCCCAAATGTGCCTGCACCTCCCCGTTGGTGATGGTGAGCTTCCCCATGCTGGTCCTCCTCCTCCTCGCTGGGCGGGCCCATCCTAACATAGCAGGATAGGCCGCTATGGCCCCAGGATCTCTATCCCACGGGAAACACTGAAAGATCTCGTAGAACCACACCTGCGACAAAAGCAGAAAAGGCTCAGTGCAAGAGAAAACGGAGAAATGACAAGTTGCTAAAACAAAAACAGCAATAAACTCATACCTCCAAAGCAAAATCAAAACAGGCCAAAGAACAGGCCACATCCCTGCTGAACCGGTCAAAGGAGAAGTAAAGCTCGGCCAGGCCCGCCTCACCCCAAGCTATGTCACAGACTCTCTCCAAATCAATCAAGCACTCCAGTAGAGCAAAAGGAGCCGTGGTCACGTGATTCGAGAACAGAGTCTCAGAAAGGGCAAACCACAGAAAGGAGCGCGCCAGCTGTTCCGCCGTCACCTGGTCGGTGCCCCGACAATAGGCCCCAATACTGGCCATAATCCTCGTCTCCACATCGCTGTACAGCATCACCAGGCCCCTACGAGGAAGAGGCGCAAAGCCCAGCAGCTCAGCCAGCACGTCCTCGGCAATCATATCCCTCCACCGCACTGGCCTTCCTTTGAAGGAAAGCCCGGTGATAGCAGCAAAATCTGTGGGCGTCACTGTCACCTCGCCCCAGCTCAGATGGAAGGTGTGGGTGGTATCCCACCAATACTCAGATAGGCCCAGGAAGATACTCTTGTTCTTATTCGTGTCAGAGATCCCGCCAAGTTCTCCACGAACACGCCCAGGTCAGAAGCATAGACCAGCCTCCTAGGGCTCGGCCCGCCATCCACAGATGCCTCCACCACAGCCTCGAGCGATCCCCGAGTCTTCATCTTCTTGGCTTTCCCAGCCAAAAGCCCCTCATCCTGCAGGTAAACACAGCAAAGGTACGTCAGTCACAGTACTTAATACCAAAGCATAAAAAAAAAAAAAGTCCGTCACCAAACATGGCACACATTGCACATAATTTTCACTTGTAGTCCGTCACAAAACACGGCATGTATTATACATAATTTTCCCCATGCAGTCCGTCACAAAACACGGCACACACTGTACAAATTTTCTCAACAAAGGGATCAAGCACTACACGACACATTTTCAAAAGACCCGTCACAAAACACGGCACACATTGCACATATTTTCCCCACAAAGTCCGTCACCAAAAACACGGCACACACTGCATGACACATTTTCAAAAGAAAAGTCCGTCCCTACACGGCACATACTTTCAGACAAGATCCGTCACAAAACACGGCACATGTCACATTTTTTGCAAAATTTGTCACTACATGACAATTTTTCTCACAATGTACATACATAAATAGCATAAGGTACAAAACACCAAAGCATGCATTTCATTAGAGAGGCACCTTATTTTCACAAATAAGAGCTAATCTACACATTTCTGCACAAAATTCACATACCCTCCTTTTCTAAAGAACCTCATTTTGGACTATAAAAGAGAGTCCTTCTCACGATCACGCAAGACCCAAGGTCAAATAGCGATGATCACAAGTCCAAGATGAGGACGAGATCGAAGTCCCGAACACATAAAATCCAAGGAATCCCGAGCGATAACCAACTAAATGGTTTGTACATCCGGAAGATAACTTGGAACATTCCCTCCCCTCTCTTTTCAACACATGCACACAAGAAAGCACACAAGCAAGCACGAAAAATGGAATCTAGGGAGACTTGCTACGGCAAGGCACCTTGGGTGAACGACGATCCGTTCTTCCCAAGGGGTAACTTAACCTCCGAACCCTAAAAAAAAAACCATTTTTTCAAAGTTTTGAGGAAATAAAAATGGCGTGGCGACTCCGTTTTTCAAATTAAACCGGATGTTTTCAAACTCGCGTGAATCCAAACTAAAAACAAACAAAAAATAGAATTTGGGCACACATTCACAGTTTGGCGACTCCGCTGGGGACATCCCAAAGGAGAAAAGCTTTCATTTTCAAAACAAAAACGATACCCGGTATATAGGTGGAAACCATTTAACCTTCCTGTATCGCTTCCTAACCCGGGGCTTGGGATAAACGGTGGTCTAACAATCCCACGTACCGGTATCTCTTTTCGAAAAAAAAACTAAAAAGAAAGCTTTTTTCCTTTGAGCGGGTTAGACTCCCGTCACGGATTCCAATTATCGTGCTTGCTTTCTTTCCTCGCATTGCATTGCATCATTTGCATCTTGGGAATTGTGCATACTCTGAACAGGAAAGCCTACTGAAAGGTGCCCGAAATGTTTGGGAAGCAACCTGAAATTGCAAAGGAGTGGAACCTGGAAAATTGATCCATGCAGTCGTACGGCTCAATCCTCCTTGGATTCTGACCGGGCGGCCTCAGTGGCAATTCCACCAGGACAAATTGAGGTTAATCTGGCAGCCTTGGCAGCTTGGGGCTATTCAGTTCCAAGACTGACTGGGGCTCCCAGAAAATTTACGTGCCTTATCTGTTGCATTTTCCCCCGTCCCAAAAAATCATTCCTTTAAAACACATTTCTGAAAATCTCTGTTTTAACTCAAAAAGGAACATTTTTAGGAGGCCGCACACTACGTGCACCTTATATATCCTGTACACTTTGCACGCACGTCCCTTTAAACCCGGGGTGGTTTTTCAGTTGCAGTCACGAACAGCCTTACGATGCTCCCGGGCGCGCACGGAATCACCCCAAACTCCCCATGGCAGCCAGTGTCGACCAATGCACAGTCCGTGTCACACGTTTCAAAAAACCGTGACTTTTGGTTGGTTTTTGGTCTAGTCCGTGTCATATAGCCCAGTTGCATATCCCCGTAAAGGTCAAGCCTTAGTTCATAACGGAAGTCGAGATCTTCTGCACAAGCGGAGCTCTGCCAAAATTCCGACAAGGAAAAATTGGTAGAACCTTGACTCCGGTATTGACTTTGACCTTGACCCACACGGAATGCGTAAGAGTCGAGACCGAGTCCTTGCCAAAAATCCAAAGATCTTTCGCTCAAGCGAAGCTCTGCCAAAATTCCGACAAGGAAAAATTGGCAAGATCTTGACCCGGCATTGACTTCGATTTTGACTCACGCACGGCGTATGCAACGAAGTTCAATGTGACACCGTGTCATCCAGCTTTTACCGCCCGACCCATGCCTATTATCTTCTCAGACATTACCGAAAAGTCAAAACGTCATTCGCGCAAGCGAAATTCTGATGAAATTAAGTTAAGGCTAAAAGACGAGACTTTCCCGGTATTGCCTTGACTATAATTCGCATCGCTCGTGCGTTAAAAGTTCCTATGACCCGCTAGACCCGTTAGGAGCGTTCTTCTCTCTCAGTCGGTGGGATCCGCGTGCCCTATAGGACCCTCGCCCGGGGCTGTCCACCCTGGGAGGTCGAAATACAGGTGGAATATGAGGGGCTTATAGACGTAGTGACGGAACCCACTGATCCAGGATCTAGAGTAGTTGCGAAAAAGAAGGGCAGAACCCATTTTCCAACCAAATAGAAATTAATAAAAGACACTGTTTTAAGTAAACTGGAATATTTTTAATTTGCATATTGCTTGAGCCTTCTGCCTAAACACCTACCCCGAGTCTAAACCTCTCCTATCCCTTTCCCGCAGCGAGAAAGAAGTGGGTGAGAATACGGGTCAGCGGCTTGTTAGCACAGAATTCTCAGACAGTTCGCTAGAATCCTCAGCTTTGTCAGTCCAGAGAGTCAGAATGGCCGATTTGACTGAAAACAGTAGTGGTTTGGGTAACCAGATGACTAAGGAAGAAGAGCTAGCCTATAACCAATGCCCTCCTCCATCCACATATGATCCATTGCCAAAGACTGTCCCTTTTCGGGCCCTTCCCAACGTCCCAAGCCATCAGGGTCCCTACACCCTCTCCTCCTCAGATAAGACCCAGCTTTGTTCCCTACCAACAGAGAGCAAATGCCACAGCTATCCCCGTAACGCAGCCTCTGCATTACCCCATGGGACTCTTTCCCTCCTCTCAGCTTGAGCCAAATTTCCCCACCTTGGAATTCCAGTACCAGCCTGACGTTTCTAACTTTGTCAACGCCTGTGAATTTGCCTATCTCCTAGACAGTGGCAGTGAAGAGTCAGTCGGAAATGAGAATAGGAATGGATGTATTTACAGTGATGATGACAGTTCAGTAGAAGGAATGAACTTGGAGTCGACAGAAGTGAAACCCGGAGAGCAAGATGAAGTAGAAAACCATGGACCTGGAATGGGAGATGGTATCACTTCAAAGTGTGTTTGTAGCATGTGTGAAGGTTCGGAAGAGAAAAAGGATGCAAGCTCAGATGAGGCAGCATACAAATTCTACATCCTAGAGTTCAATACTCCTTACAAAGACTTGGTCGGTGAATGGAGGAACTTGATCGAAGCTTTAGCTGAAAGAGGGAAGTGGGCTCCACCCGCCGATCTAGAACATATAAGCGTCATTGAGGCTAAACCACCGTCGGGAAGAGTAGACTCCATTGCAGTGCTAAGAGTCACCCCTGAAACCTTGTCTGAAGAAGAGTGTATGGATGCCCTGGAGAGAGTCTTAAGGTTCGAAGCGACCCCGGTCCCCTTTATGTCCTATGATGACAATGATGTTTTCTTGGTAATCCCCAAGTCAGAGGAAAAATCCAAGATGCCCCTTATATGGCGCCAAGTATCCCGACCTGCTTTGCCCTCATTGGTCATCAAAGTTAAGATAAGAGTTCTCACGAGAGTTACTGTAGTGATACTGAGGAAGACACAGTCGAAATGCCTGAAGGAACAGTAGAGGAGTGGTTAGCCCAGAAGCCGAAAAGCCCAGAAAACCTTCCCGACAGTAAAGAACAGGAACCTGCCATGAGGTTTGATCCTGCAGAAATCCTTCTCGATGATGGAATCTCCCACTTCAGAAAGTGTTTGGCCAATATCAAAGATGCCGTCAGAAGGCTGACCCCTAAAGAAAGAAGGGATATGCTTGACAGTGATGAGGAATATGACCCCACTCTGCTGAAAAAGTTGCTAGGTCCAAGTGAGGAAGCCATTAGCAAACCTCCGTACTGATAATTTCGTTGCATGCCGACCTTGAAAAGCCCGAATGAGACCGTCAAGGCTCTGAGTGAAAAGGATGAAGCTGAAATCGCCCGCCGCTAAGTCGCTTAAGAATTCCAAACCCCGAGAAGGCCGTAAAGCCATTAACCCGGGATCAGATTTGGGAAGCCGCCTATGCCTCCGGTAGTGTCATTAACTGCATTAATCAGCAGAGTTGGCCATACGCCAGCAAGAGCCCGCCTCTAACTTTGAAAGAGCTGACAGAATCCTCCAGTAGGAATGATGATTCAGAAAAGTCTAATGTCTATGTGATGACTCGGTCTGGACAGATGAATGTTGAGCAGCCTAAGGGTGATAAAAGAAATGCCATCTCTGAGCCGAAAATAGACAAAAGACCTTATAAGCCAGAAGTAGAAAAGCCAGACTCTGATAAGGAGGATCCGGTGCTGACTCAGTTGAAGTGTACTCAGGCTAATATCTCCTTGTGGTCCCTGTTAACCTCTTCATACCCTCATAAGCTGAAGCTAGAAGAAAGTTTGGCCAAGACCATAGTGCCCATAGATGTCACCCCAGATGAGGTCGTCCAGATGATTGGAAGTATCCACTATGGAAACATCATTACCTTCACTGACTTGGACCTGCCAAAGTATGGGGCTAGTCATAACGAACCTCTGTACATCACAGTCCAGTTGGAAGAACGCCGATTGCCACGGGTATTGGTCGATGGAGGGTCTGCAATGAATGTACTGCCAGCAAAGATGATGGACTTATTGGATCTGAAGCCCACGGATTTGAAGCCTTCTAGTCAGACTATTAAGGCCTATGACTCCACTGCACGATCAGTTTTGGGGATTGCTACTCTCAAGTTGTGGTTCGGAAAAAAGGTCATGGACGTTGACTTTCAAGTGATTGACATTCCGATCTCATTTACCGCCCTGCTGGGACGCCCTTGGATTCACCAGATAAACGGGGTAGCCTCTACTCTGCACCAATGCGTCAAATTTCAGTCAAGTGATGGTACTATCACCACTATTTACGGAGACAGTGTCACGGTGGAAGGAACCAGCACTGGAGGTATTTCGATATTGGAAATTAAGCATAATGATGAAGGGTTTGCCTTGACCGGATTCTCTGTAGCTTCTTCCAAAGCACAAGTGTGTTGCACTGACCTCACTACTACCTCCGATAAAATTCCCCTGGCCATGAGAATGATGAGAAAAATGGGTTATCTTCCGGGGCTTGGATTGGGCAAAAGACTGCAGGGTCGCAATGCTATCATTGATGTAAAGGAACAGACCACCAGATATGGCTTGGGATACAAACCGAACTCTCGGGATGACAGAAAAGCTAAAGGCACAGTTCCAGGAAAACGAAGTGAAGGGGTCCATCTCCATCCTTACAGTTTGTCTCTGACCCATTACTTTACAAAAGGTGGGACCCAATACGGTGAAAGTGATTGCCAGATCTCCTTGAGGAGAACCCTTCTGGAAAATCTTGAGAAAGTTAGGGGAAAACTAGCAAATCATGTTCGAAGAATGTTCCTCGACTTGCCAGACATTCCTGGAGCTACCACTACCATTCAGAACGAGTATGTCTTCAAAGGAAACCCAAGCGGTGTCAAAAAGTCAGCACTCTTCTCATCCGGGGCAATGGATTTCTCCACCTTTGAGTTAGCTCTTCCGAAGATCAGCCAGATAGAAATTGCCAGTAGTGAAGACAGTGAGTGGGGTTTGCAAAAGTTGTTTAATGAAGAAGCACAGATCCCTGATTTGATCGACTTCAGCTCAGATGATGAGGTAGTTGTCGTAATTGGAGACGGTGGTAAAGAGCCTTTCGATCCCCGTACTTTGGTAACCAAGACAGAGATGCCGTTGAAGAATTGGGAAACATTCTCAGGGCCGATAGCCAGCCGACAGCAAATGATCACGGAGCTTGGATTGGTACCCCATCCTTCTCAACCAAGTCGTGTCAAACACCCTATCGTCTATACAGTTGAGTCAGGAATCTTTGAATTCCATTCCTCTGAGTCATCCGAAGGCCTCACGCCTGAGGATTATGAACATGTAATCAATGTCATCTTTCCCCTTGCTTTGAATGAAATGACAGATCTTTCTGAGTATCCTCTTATTGCCAACTTAACAAATGATAAATTAACTCAAAACTTAACAACAGTTAATAATGAATCATTTGAACAAGATGCAAACACACTAAACGAACAATACATTAAAGAAATCTTTAAGGTGTTACGTAAAAGAGGAAACCCGGGCCCAAGCCGCCGAGGAGGTTTTGACAAGTGTTAACTTGGGTACCGTCGAGGAACCTAAAGAGACACAGATTGGAAACTTCTTCCGGGGGTTGAAAGGGACAGATCGGTTAATTCGCTCGTAGAAGACATGGACGTCTTTGCATGGTCGTACAAGGATATGCCGGGGCTAGACAGCTCAATAGTAGAGCACGTAATCCCTATAGCACCGTATGCTAAGCCGCAAAGCGTAAAACTGAGAAAAATCAAGCCAGAGTGGTCTCTACAGGTCAAAGAAGAATTTGAGAAGCTACTGCGGGTAGGATTCATCAGAGCCATTGAATATTCGACGTGGGTGTCCAATATTGTGACTGTAACCAAGGCCAATGGGAAGGTGCGCCGCTATGTAGATTTCCGGATACGAACAAGGCCACCCCCCAAAGACGATTACCCCTTGCCAAACATAGACATCCCGGTGGACTCCACTGGCAACTACGAAGTCAAATCCTTCGTTGACGACTTTGCAGGCTACAACCAGATCAAGATGGCCGAAGAAGACCAAGAAAAGACAGCCTTCACCACACCGTGGGGAACTTACTGCTATACAGTGATGCCATTTGGGCTTAAGAACGTCGGGGCTACTTATCAAAGGGCAGAGACCGCGCTTTTTCATGACATGATCCACAAGGAGATTGAGGTCTACGTCGACGACATGATAATCCACTCCAAAGGCAAGGATGGGCAACACTTTGTTGACCTGCGAAAGTTCTTTGAGAGGCTGAGACAACATTCCATGAGACTAAACCCTGCCAAATGCACCTTCGGAGTGACAAGGGGAAAAGTGCTTGGGTATATGGTCACGGAGCGAGGTATCGAAGTCGACCCCCGAAAGATCAAAGCCATTATGGACATGAGGCCACCTCGAACCTGCATGTAAGTCAAAAGCTTTATGGGCAAACCGCAAAGACATCGCCCGCTTTGTCAACCGTTTGACCACTATGTGCAAGCCCATCTTCAAGCTCATGAAGAAGAATGTAGACACGTAATGGACCGAAGAATGCCAGATTCCTTTGACCAGATCAAGGCATACTTAGTACATCCTCCGGTACTATGCCCCCACATAGACAGAAACCTCTTACGCTCTATTTCACCGTCACCGATACGGCTGGGGCTATGCTTGCTCAGAAAAGAAAGACTCTCGGGTAGAAAATGCCATTTACTTTGTCAGCCTAAGTCATAGGGAGTGAACTCAATTACTCAGCATGTGAAAAGACTTGTGCAGGACTGGTCTGGGTAGTCGGTAAGCTGAAGCATTATATGCAAGCCCACCCTGTGAACTTGGTCTCGAAAATGGACCCCATCAAGTACATCTTTGATAACCCTTCCCTCTCGATGCGTCTAGCAAAGTGGTCCTTCTTCTTAGCTGAATTCGACATCAACTTCGTGACCAGAAAGGCCATCAAGGGTCAAGCATTGTCAGACCATCTGGCAAATTTCCCCAGTAATGAGGACTGTGGGCCTGAACCCCAATTCCCAGATGAAGGGATCTTTGTAGTTGAGCCTGAAAGCCGATGGCAGCTATTCTTTGACGGAGCTGCTAACAAAAGAGGAAATGGCGTAGGGATGCTACTGGTCGATCCGAAAGATGAGCACACGCCCATAGCTCTTAAGTTGAACTTCCCTGCCACGAACAATGTTGCCGAATACGAAGCTTGCATTGCTGGTTTAGAAGCTGCCTTAGAAAGGAATGTCAAGGAGCTTGAAGTTTATGGAGACTCAGCCCTGATCATCAACCAGGTCTCCAACAAATGGAAGACTGTGGACCCTAATCTTCAGCGATATCATGCCTATAAGGAGGAGTTGACTGGACAGTTCAGAGAAGTGACTTTCCACTACTTGCCAAGGGAAAAGAACAAATTCGCAGATGCCCTAGCTACTCTAGCCTCACTGGTAGAGATCCCCGAGGGAAAATCCATAAAACCCTTCAGAGTGGGTAGAAGAGAAGCCCCGGCTTTCTGTTGTGAAGTAGACTTGGGACCTGAGCCTATCAGGGAACCCTGGTACAATCAAATTTACCAGTTCCTCAAAGATGGAGAGTCAGCTTTCAGAGATGAAGAGGGTAGACCAAAAGAAGGTGTCAAAGCCAAGAGCTTACAGGCCCCGAAAAGGTTGGCCTCCCATTACGTCATTTTAGGAGGCAACCTGTACAAGAAGCGGTACCAAGGACCACTCCTCTTGTGCGTCACTCAAGAAAGGGCCAGAGAGTTGATGACCGAAGTCCACAATAGTCCCTGCGGTCCTCATATGAATGCTAGAGCCCTGATGCAAGTAATCCCCAGAATGGGTTACTACTGGATTTCCATAGAGACAGACTGTGTCCAGCATGTCCGAGGGTGCGACAAATGCCAACGGTTTGCCAACCTCAACCATCTCCCGCCTCATGACCTGTACTGCATGACGACTCCTTGGCCGTTTGTAACTTGAGGTATTGACGTGATAGGGAAGATAGCCCCAGCAGGAAGCAATGGGCATGAATTTGTGTTAGTAGCCGTCGACTACTTCACCAAGTGGGTAGAGGCCAAGTCCTACAAGGTCCTCACTTCCAAGAAGGTGGCCCAATTTATCAAGGAAAACATAATGTGCGGATATGGGGTGCCCAATGAGATCATTTCTGATAATGGGTCACACTTTGAAGGAGACTGCGATGGTTACTGTCAGAATTCAGAATCACTCGCCATAAGTCATCCCCATACAGACCTCAGACTAACGGAGCCATGGAAGCTGCTAATAAGACGCTCGAACGGATCATCCGGAAAATGGCCACCCGTGGTCGTGATTGGCCCGAAAAGCTGCACCTGGCACTCTGGGGCTACAGAACGTCTGGGAACAGCCACAGGAGAAACTCCTTTTGCCCTAACCTACGGGATGGAAGCAGTGTTACCAGTGGAGTTGGAAATCCCGTCATTAAGGGTCCTCCTGGAAAACAGTGTCAATGAAGTAGAATGGCTACGTAGCCGGCATGATGAGTTGGCCCTGCTCGATGAAAGAAGGCTAAAAGCCATGGAGCACACCCGAGCCTACCAGAGGCGAATGGCCCGAGCATTTGACAAAAAAGTCAAAGCTAGAGACATCAAAGAGGGTGACTTAGTGTTGAAAGTGAAGCCCCCTACCAGAGACAACCCCTGGGAAAATGGGAACCCGTTTGGATCGGCCCGTATGTGGTGCAGAAGATACTATCGGGAGGAGCAATGAAGCTTGCAGACCTGGACGGCAATCCCTTTGTCCACCCAGTCAACGGTGATAAGCTCCGAAGATACTATGTCTAAGAAATAAAAATAAAAAAAAAAGAAAAAGAAAAAAATCTTAGTGCAAAAAGAGTAATACCCAGCTAGGCTGAAAACCCAAAAAGGGCGGTCTAGGCAAAAAACAGGGTTGCACATAAAAAAAAAAAAGAGAAAAAAAATCTTAGTGCAAAAAGAGTAATACCCAGCTAAGCTGAAAACCCAAAAAGGACGGTCTAGGCAAAAAACAGGGCTCCACATAAAAAAAAAAATCAAAAGTTTACCAGAATGAACTACGAAGACCTGAGCCCCTTAGTCTTTCTTGTAAAAGGGGAACATAGGCAGCCATTTATGGTTCGGTCTAAACAATAAAAAAAAGGGGCAATCAAGTGCGTCCTAAACAATAATAAACGATATTCAAGTTTTCATAAAACGGGTCCTAATCAATAAGACATCTGAAATTTCCATGAAATTGTGTCTTGATTAATTTCTAAGATAATATCTCTTGTTCATTACAAGTTAAAAACTTCTTGATGAGTTCAAGCACGGTCTACTCTTGACTCTGCTAACCTGCTACAAAGATCTAAAATACAATAAAGTGCCTAATAAACTACTGTGTTTGCAAAATGGCAATAAGGGAATCCTAAGAAAAGATCTATCAGCTGTCATTCACTGAGTCTTCTTTGGTCTTCTTCCCTTTACCTCGACCCCGTCGAGTTTTTCTTTCTCTTCTTCTCCATGATGTCGGTCTCCCTCATCCCGATCTCCGGTATCCTCACTGGAGCCTCCATCAAACCGGTGTCAATAAGTGCCCTCTCAATACGGGCATGAGTCCGCACTTCCTCCCTCTGAGCCTCAGTCAAGGGAGCGACTTCAGATAGCCTCTTGTATCGAGCCTCCATATCTCTGATAAGATCACCCGACTGGTTATGGCGACTCGCCTTAGCTTCAGTCTCCCTCAGAGTCCTGCTCGAGTCGCAGTCAGCCCCCAATAAAGCCTGACGCCTCTCTCCCAATATGACCTGAGTCGCTCCCATCTCCCTCTCATACCAATCCAAGTAGGCCGTGGTCAAGATGGTACTCTTCCTGCTTCTGAGGATAGCCCTGGGTGGGAAAACAGTATATGTCCAAGCCCTCGAGAAGAATGAAAAGCTGGCTGGATCCCTCATATCTAAGGACACCACCTCCATGGTACGGATGTCCTCCCAATCGCCCAACGGCTCCTGTAAGGCCCCGAACTGCCTGGAGACTAAGCAGGGTATGTAGAAGGATGACCAACAAAACCCTGGAACCCTCACTACATAGGACTCCTGAAATGTCCTCCTGGTCTGCAACCTCCAGTGAGGTACCCACCAGCGAATATCCGAAGTGGATAACCTAGCCATCATCAGCTCCCAGTCACCCTGGTCCTGCTGTCTAGGTAAACCCCTCCGAGAAATCACCCAAGGGCACTGAGTCGGCAAAGCCCCGAGCCTCTCCTGCAGCCATAAAGTCAACACGGCCGGACTCCCAGACCTCATGAAACGGTCTCCTCTAGCCATCCTATCGATGCCGTGCAGGGTCTCACCCAAAACCAATGGGACAATGTCCTTCCCAGCCCTACAATCCCTAACCATGTCCAAGAGACCACCATGACAGACTCCCACGGACTCAGCAGTGAATAGGGACGAGAATATGCAGAGGATAAAGGCATCCATAGCCACCGTGATCGTGGCCATATCCGGGGACCCGAACCTGCCCGGGATATCAGAAAGGTCAATCCTATCCGGAGCTATCATCATCCCCTCAGCCTTTCCCAGAGATATGTGCAGAAAAGATGCAAGCTTTGCCGCTACCGGCACATCTTCGATCAGAGGAATCGATATAGCCTCAATTTCTGGACCCCCAATCAAGGCTCGGAAGTCTTCATAGGTTGGGACAATCTCATTGTAAGAAAAGCAGTAAACGTGTCTCCGGACGTCCCAAAACCTTGCTGCTGCTCTCAAAATGTCCCAATCGGGCGGGAGATCCCTCAAATGCCATAAATATCTGATCTTGAAGGTAGAATCGAACAGCCCCTTGTGAGATTGAAAGTTATATCTCACCCAAGATTGAAGATCGGACAGAAAACGGTCTCTTTTCCCCTTTTGCAATCTAACGGGTTTCTCCATTACAAAATGATCAAAGTGGATGTTTTTAGGTCAGATATGTGCTCTGGGAACAGTTGGGACAAGTCTAGAGTGAAAATGAAATGAAATGGCCAAGCCTTGATTTTATTTTGAAAAAGACCAGTCCAGACAGAACTGTAAGCCGCACGGCCTCTTTCGCTCCCAGGACCAGATCGCACGGCTTCATTTGCCTGATGTGGAAAACAATCTGCAGCAACCAAAGTTGCTGACCAAGAGGAGTTCTCACCCCACTTTCTCAATAAAACCTGTCCCAAAACATGTCCAAAGACCATCCAAGCAGTTATATACAATCATAAATCATTTTGGCCTGGCCATTTACCTCAATTCCAAGCAAAAAGGCAGCCCCAAGGCTCAAGTAATATGCAAATTCATAAAGCATAAATTTAAAAAGCAAATAAAACATTAATACATTGTTTTCGCCCCATCGGCGCCCAAATAAAGCAAAAAATAAATAAATTGTGCATAAAATTGTTCATTGTTTGTTTTCCTCCTCCTAGATCAAATCTAAAGACCTCCTAGGCCTCTGATTCCTCCTCATCACTACTCAGCTCATAGGAGCTCGCCTCTCTCATCAAATCCTCGCTATCACTCACATCAGAAAGATGAACATTCACATGTTCATACTCAGCTAGCTGCTCCAGGATGCCGGCATTTGGTCCCTGCCCCCGAGGCAAGGCACTGGAGGAGTACTCTGAAGCCGATGAGGTGGATGTCGTGCCCCCTACGTGCCTCCTTTTGCGCACGAGCTCCTGCACGTTCGCTGCAGCCTTTGAAGTGCAAGCCAGCTTCTTCAAAAGGGACCGGCATACATCTTTCCAGCCCCTATTCTGCCTGACCAAGCCGTCATAAGTGCGAGCTAGAACCTGAGAAAAAGAGAAGAAAATCTCAGAAAAATCTCGGAATTGCAAAAAAGCAAAGAAGTCTGAAAAAGGGAAAAGACCCTAAAGTCTACTCACAGTGTTGTCCGGCGGCAGAGTATACCGGGGCTCCCTCGTGTCAGGGACAGGTATCCTGAACCTCCTCGATACCCCATTGACTACATAAGAGAGATGAGCAGGAGGCATCGGCGGGTCAGTAGGCTCGGCCTCCCCATATCCCTGAGTGACGGCCCGGCTTCACTAGCACGTGGCGTCCTCAATCGCTGCTCCACAAAAGTAGCATAAGGGGTAGCCATGTCAAAATACTCCTCAGCTGCTACGCCTGCCTGATACCTCGCTATCTCATCCGCCGGCCAGTCCCTGGGCTGCAGCATCCGTGCTGGAGGATCATGGGGGGTAATGGCATCCAATGGAGGGACATGGCCATACTGCCTAGAGAAACGGTCCCCCAGATAGATGACATCACATGTCAGCCCGGTCAACCACCGTCTTTGTCTACTCGCCTCCACGGCCTCCCCTAGCAAAATCTCTGGATACCTCCCCCAAGGATAAAAGTCCACTCCATCATGCCCATCCCTGTTGATGACTGGTCTCACCATCTTGTAGTCAAAGGTGATCCGGGTCTTCCCGGTGAACTTGTCTCTCGCATCTCCCCTCCAGCGGATCATAGCGGGAAAGATGGTAGCGTCACTCTACTGGTTCCACGAAAAGAACCTGATCACCTCGCAAAACCAGACCTGCATGTTCAAAACATTAAAAGGGTCATTTTCTCTCATAAAGTCTCAAAGACAGAAAAGAAAAGAGAAAGGAAAGAAGGTGAGAATACCTCAAGAGCAAAGGAGAAGCAATCCATCGAAGCAGCCTTATTCCGGCTGTACATGTCCAGGGAGAAGTAAAGCTCCGCCAATCCGGCCTCGCCCCAAGAGACCGTCCCAATCCCATCAACATCCTCCAAGGAGTCAAGAAGGCAAGTCATAGCCAGCGTCCCGAATTGGCAAAAATGGTGACTGACAGCATCAACCACACAAAAGCCCTCGCAAGCTGGTGGGCAGTCACCTCATTAGCAGCAAATTCCTGCATGCAGTTCTGGACTGCCACCTCCACATTCCTAGTCTCCATCCCGAGCCCCTTAGGAATAAGCTCAAACCCAACCAAAGCTCTAAACTCCTCCGCCGTGATATGGTTCCTCCAGGTCACAGGCATCTCGGTGAACTGTAAGCCAGTGATAGCAGTGAAGTCTGTAGGCGTCACTGTCAGCTCCCCCCAGCTAAGGTGAAAGATGTGGGTGGTGTCCCACCAGAACTCCGAAAGGGCCTGGATCAAGCCCTTGCTCTTCGAGGTCACATGAATGCCTCTGCCGATAGCCTCAATGAACAAATCAAGGCTGGTAGCCCTCACTAGCTGCTTGGGGTTCACCCCATCCTTCTCAAAATCGGGCATCCTCTCCCACAGCCTCACAGCAATCTCGGAAGGTCCCCTAGACTTGTTCTCCTGTAGACAAGCACATCAAAAGAAATGTGTCAGTCCTTCATCTCATTTCAAAAGCATGCATATATTCAAAAGTGCACATGTTTTCAAAGAAAAGCATTCATAAAAAATTTCTAGCATCCTATGCATAGAAAACGTGTCTTTCATCACTTGAAACACGTCATGTCAAGCACATCGCTCTTCTAAGCACAAAATTCTGATTTTCAAAATTATTTGCACATAAGCATTAATTTCAAAAAATATGGCATGCATGAATCCTTTTCATCGTCCAAAATCCCGTTTTCTCATCCATGATCAAGAAATTGACCTAGTTCTAGAACATGCAAGGACTCCGTCACATTTTAGACAATTATTTTTACTCTATTTTCAAAAAATGGGTCATTCTCATTATTTCTTAAGAAAATTGCATATGCATGTTCGTTTATCTTCTTAGCCTCATAGGTTAATCATTAATATTCCAAAATCATCATCAAAAATCCTAGGAAAATTCGAGAAATTCCTAAAACTCGAGTCAAGCCCTAGAATCAATCAAAATTCAATAAAAATCGACGGAATCAAGCAAATTAAGAATGCTTACCCCAACCGATTGAGGATTCGTCGATTTGTGCTCCTGTGATGATGTGCGTATCCGAAAATTTTCCCATTTTTTTATTTGAAGAAAAATCAACGAAACGGAGTCGCCACGCCATTTTAATTTTGAGGGCCAAAATTTTGAAAAAAGCCCGAGATCAGAGATTTAGGTTCGGAGGTCATGTTACGCGTCGGGAAGGACGTTAGTGTGCACCCGGCGCGCCTCGTAAAACGAGTCTTCCAAGCTGAAAATCATTTGTGTGTGTGTGTGTGTGTGTGTGTTTTGGCCAAAATAATTCGAAACTCAGAAAAGTAAAAATTGGAATATCTTTTTAAGACTTTAAACTGATCCCATGATTTTTTGGAAGATTTTTGGATTGAGATTTGGTACTCAAAAGACCTTTTGAAGTTGAGAGCCATTTCTGCCAGAATGAAAAAGGCAGTGGACCTTTGATTTTGAAATGGATTCAAGGGTCTTAAAACTTCATAATCTAGATAAACTCAGAGAATGAAAGTTGTTCCAGACACCTTAAATAAGATTTGTGCGAAGGAATTTTTCATTTTGGAAAAGATTTGAGGGGTCAAAACCTTCTGGAAACCTCAGATATGAGATCTGGATTCCCAGAAGCTAATGAACTAGCCTCTGAAAGAAAATTTGAAAAGAGGAGTTTTACTCACCCAAAAAATAAAGTAAAAATATGTATGGAAAGATATGGATGTTGGCTACAAAAAGTGTTTTGTAGTAAACACCAAATTCCACATTTATCTGTGTCCAAAAAATTATACCATGGACTGAGGTCTGGGAAAATTGCTACTGGACAGCAACTTCCCAAGAGAGAAAATATGATTTTAAGGGGGGTTTTGCATCCATGCTTGTCCCCATTTCCCTAGGTTTTGGTTAGTGATCACTTGACATTTTAGTGGTGAATCAACTATACCAAACCATCCTTGGGGTACATTAGGACTAAGCATTTCATTTGCTTGGGAAGGGGATTTTATCCTTTGAAAATGAGATTTTATGCTTGAAAATGGTTTTTAGGGTTTTGAAAATGAGTTTTCTTTGCAAGAAAGTAAGAGAACTTGAAAATAATTTTGATCTTTGTAGAAGATCATCCATGGAGATGGTCTTCCATGGTGATCTTCTTAGATCTAAAGCAAGAAGATGAAAGAACTACATTTTGTAGTTTGAAGATGCATGCATGGATTGAGTTTAGGGTAAGGAGAGGGAGGTTATACCTATCTTCTTTGTGTTCTTGAGTTTTTGGCTTGAGTGTATGAGTGTTTAAGGTTTAAGTATGAGAGTGAGTGGATGAGTGTGAGTTGGGAAAGATTGGAGAGAAAATGGTGACAATTCTTGAAGAATTCTCACTGTTTTCTCTCTATATTTCGCCAGAGGTTCAGTGCAAATTGTGTTCTTCTTTTCTATTTTTGTGACTGGAGGGCTCAATTTATAGCCCTCCTGAAATGACAAACTCATCCGCGCGGACAAGACCCTTCAGCGTGCACTGTTCATTAAATGCAGCTCCAGCTTTGGACAAGGGGAATATTTCTTTTCAAAATTCAAATTAAACAGCCAGTTTTTGTTTCCAGCATTTCTATTTATGGTTTTCTTCCTTTGTTTTTGCTTTTTGAGATTCTTTTTGAGGTTTAACCTTAAATAACAATGCCCATTTTACCCTCACTTTGTTAGAAAAGTTAGGATTGTTAGGAATTGTTAGAAATGTTATAACTTTCATTAATTTTCTAACGAAAATTCTAACAAGCTCAAATTGGAGTACTTACAGTAGCCCCTCGGCGACGGCGCTTTCGAAGGAAGCGGGGTCGTCGATAAGAGTAAGGCTCCATATTTGGCGGGATGATCGAGTGATCGGGTGGCTGAACCTAGCGATAGGCTACCTACGTATCCCGAATGGGAATCAAGCCGGCCGTAGTTCGGGTCTTTGACCCTGGAGATGATGGCGTTTTAGGTGCCTCGAACCTGGTGAGCGAGTTGGCGGTGGTTGCTGGAAAGAAACTCTGCTGGGGAGAAGAGATGACCATTTTCGGTCTGATGGCTATCCGCTCTGCTGGGGATAGGAATGACCATTTTTGGTCTGACTGGTATCCGCTCTGCTGGGGATTTTTGTGATTTATCATTTTCCTAGTGATAGCGTCTTAGGTGCCTCAAACCTTGGAGATGGCGTTTTAGGTGCCTCGAACCTTGGGGATGGCGTTTTAGGTGCCTCGAACCTTGGAGATGGCATTTTAGGTGCCTCGAACCTTGATGATGATGGCTTTTTAGGTGCCTCGGACCTTGGAGATGGCGTTTTAGGTGCCTCGAACCTTGGAGATGATGGCTTTTTAGGCGCCTCGGACCTTGATGATGATGGCTTTTTAGGCGCCTCGGACCTTAATTTGAAATGGCCTTTCGGTGGACTTCGTCTGCTGCCGAAGGAGAGGGTGACCGTTTTGGTCGAGGGGCTGGACCTAATGATAGGCTACCTACGTATCCCTAGTGGGAATCAAGCCCTTTCGTAGTTCGAGTACTACTCGAGATTCCGCTGGCTTTTGGGATTCCGTTAACTTTGCTGGGGATTTTGTTAGCCTTTGCTGGGGAAAATCAGACATACTCGTCTGGGAAATCGGTCTTACGTTTGACTGCCGTTTGATTTTGATGAAAGATACGAGATTTCGTTATCTTTCTCGGGGCATTCGGTCTTACGTTTTACTGCCGGGGGTGATTTCAATGAAAGATACGAGATTTCGTTATCTTTCTCGGGACACTCGGTCTTACGTTTTACTGCCGGAAATGATTTTGATGAAAGATACGGGATCCGTTATCTTTCTCGGGGCACTCGGTCTTACGTTTTACTGCCGTTTGATTTTGATGAAAGATACGGGATCCGTTATCTTTCTCGGGGCACTCGGTCTTACGTTTTACTGCCGGAAATGATTTTGATGAAAGATACGGGATCCGTTATCTTTCTTGGGGCACTCGGTCTTACGTTTTACTGCCGGAAATGATTTTGATGAAAGATACGGGATCCGTTATCTTCCTCGGGGCACTCGGTCTTACGTTTGACTGCCGGGAAGGATTTTGATGAAAGATACGGGATCTCGTTATCTTTCTCGGGGAGATCGGTCTTACGTTTAACTGTCGGGAATGATTTCGATGAAAGATACGGGATCCGTTATCTTTCTCGGGGAGATCGGTCTTACGTTTTACTGCCGGGAAGGATTTTGATGAAAGATACGAGATTTCGTTATCTTTCTCGGGGCATTCGGTCTTACGTTTGACTGCCGGGAAGGATTTTGATGAAAGATACGGGATCTCGTTATCTTTCTCGGGGAGATCGGTCTTACGTTTGACTGCCGGGGAAGATTTTTGATGAAAGATACGGGATCTCGTTATCTTTCTCGAGGAAATCGGTCTTACGTTTTACTGCCGTTTGATTTTGATGAAAGATACGGGATCCGTTATCTTTCTCGGGGCACTCGGTCTTACGTTTTACTGCCGGAGATTTTGATGAAAGATACGGGATCTCGTTATCTTTCTCGAGGAAATCGGTCTTACGTTTGACTGCCGTTTGATTTTGATGAAAGATACGGGATCCGTTATCTTTCTCGGGGCACTCGGTCTTACGTTTTACTGCCGGGAAGGATTTTGATGAAAGATACGAGATTTCGTTATCTTTCTCGGGGCACTCGGTCTTACGTTTTACTGCCGGGGGTAACTTTGATGAAAGATACGGGATCCGTTATCTTTCTCGGGGCACTCGGTCTTACGTTTTACTGCCGTTTGATTTTCTTGACAAGGGGCTGACTTTGGTTAACTTTGGTTAACTCTGTCAAGTTGGGGACTGGATTGCAAAGTCCTGGAATTTTAAGGGGCAAAAGGGTCATTTTGACCCTGACAACCCTATCCGCGCGGAGAGGACCTGAAAATCAGGGGTATTAAAGAGGGCCAACGCCCTTTTCTTCTTCTTCCTCAGTCTTTTCAATTTTTTTCTGCACTTACGAGGGAGAGAGAGAGAACCGAGGAGAACCTCCATTGAAGGCCAAAAAGCTTCGAAAATCTTCCGACTTCTTCGATTTTTCGAGCGATGGAACACGGGGAAGGCGCTTTTCAAGGCCAAGGGCGTGGCCCGATAGCGGAGAGGCGATTGGAGCTCGTCCGGATGAGGAGGCATTACAATCTTTCACAATCGGTTGCGGAGGAGCATTACCCCGATGCTTGGCAACATTGGACTTCGGATTCGAATCTCCGAACGGTATACTTTGAAACCCTTTGATCCCTTTGTTGATTTCTTGTTTGAAATTTGAATTTTGGGTGATTTTTGAATTTTTTTTTTTTGAAAATTCGAATGATTGATGTTCTTGGCTTTGAATCTTGATTTGGATGCTTTGCATGTTGATGATGATTTTTTTTTGAACTTGAACATTGATATTGATGAATGATGCAATGCATGCATTTTGTTTGGAAAGAATGGGCGTTTTGCCAATATGAGATGTATGTATGTTTAGGATTTTTTTTTTTTTTTTTGAAAAGTGGGACGGATTTTTCCTCCCGTTGCATGTAAGATGGATGATATGCATGTATGCATTTTTTTTTAAAAAATGGGACGGAGTTTTTATTTCCGTCGACTTCTTGTAGGATATGTATGCATTTTTTTTTTATGAATGCATTGGGATTTGCTGAAAACTGTCTTTTTGTGCGAGAAAAATGGGGCTATGCTCATTGTATGCTGTTATGCTGCCGAATTTTTTTTTTTTAATGCATGTGTATGTTTTTTTTTGTGTAAATGCAATTTTTTTTGACACTTTCTCTCTCTTTTTTTTTTGCAGGGCGGAAACCGTTTTGTGACGGAGCAGCTGAACAAAATGAAGACTCGAGGATCAGTGGAGTCCGTGGTTGACTTGTGGGATCGGCTTCCGGATGTGGGCCGAGGAGCTTTGCCGAGTCCGAGACAGATTGTTGTTGACACGGGGCTCTGGGAGTTTGTCGAGTGCTTGAGGGGACTGGTCAAGTTCCCTAAGAGCAAGGGCCTGATGTTTGCTCTGGCGCAGCACTGGTGGGACGCGACCCACACCTTTCACTTCTTCCGGGGCGAGGCTACGGTTACGCCCTCCGATTACGCCGCGATCACGGGCCCGTCCTTTAATGGACGCAAAGCATTGAGTGGCGGGATGGCTACGCGATGCGGATCTACTGTGCTCTTCTCGGGATTTTCCCTATTCCCAAAAAGGGGATGGGGATGGAGTATGCCGTGGTCTACGGTAAGATCGTGGAGACCATTGTGAGCTATGAGGCCGGGAGGAGAGGATAGGCGCCGAGCGCATCGCTAGTGGCCTTCTTGTGGTTTGCCTTTTCGAGCACCCTCTTTGGGCATGCCGAGGGGACGGCAGCCTTTGCCTTGTTGAGGTCCTTGGAGGACATGGAGACGGTCGGAGATGTCTCGTGGGGAGAGGCCGGGCTGGCAGAGCTTTATTTTGCTCTTGATAGGTACAGTCGGAAGGCTGTGAGCTCCTTGTACTGCTTTGAGTTTGCCCTGGAGGTATAAGCTCTCTTCTTGCTTTCCATCTCACTCTTTTCTTTTGAGCACACACTTTTCTTTGCACTGGATTGATTTGATTTTTACCTTTCGCAGGTATGGGCGTTGGAGTTTTTTCGCGTCACGATGTGGCGACAGCCGGCGGAGTACGTCGGGGCGTATCCGGCAATGCAGTCTCGGTCCAAGCATGCCCGGGAGAAGATAAGCTCCAGGGGGCGTACGACTCTCAGATACGCGGATTGCCTTCCTTTGACGGAGGCCGAGACAGATGAGGGGATGATATTCTTCCCCTGGGATCGCTTCGAGGTGGCGCAGCTGAAGGGCGCTGAGATTTGGACTGGCAATGGAGGATTCTAAGAGGTCTCGACTCCGCGACGTCTATTATCCGGGAGAGAGGGTGACGCGTCGCATGGCGTGAACTCGCCTTTGAGGACACCGGTGGAGCCTCTCGCCGATATGATGCACTCCGAGTGATCGGTCCGTGACTGGGATGATTACCGAGCCGGCCAAAGACTTCTCGGATTTCGTGGCGATTGAGCCGTATGCGACATTTGTCTTGAGGAGGCCGAGGATGCCTGTGTCCTGGATAGAGAGGGGCTTGGGATCCCGCGGTACCCTGGACGGATTTTTCATATATCCAGGATGGGGTCCGATTGAGGGTGCAGATCCCTCACTCGAGCGGCTTCCACGAGCTTTCCGCCTCGTCCGGTATGAAGGTATGGCTTCACCTTTTCCCCTTCTTTTCTTTCTTTTGTTTCATCATCTTTAGCATCACTTCCTTTTTGACGCTTTTGCTTTTGTGCAGCTTTCGGAGGTGGTCGTCGAGAAGCCGACGAAGCAAGTGATCGGAGCTAAGAGATTCATCAGAGGATGGTCGCTGCGGCTCCTCAGCTAGAGCGAGGCGACCACGGCCGGCGCCCGTCGACGGGAGGCTTTCCCTATTCGCTCGTAGACTTCTTCGTAGACTCCTCTCGTCTCCTCTCCTTGATCCCCGCGCGTGCCGCTTCGGATCACGTCATTCTCGGGATCCACACGGGCAGTGGACACGTTTGGCGCAAAGATGGTGGTTCGTCTTCGTACGTCCAGAGTCCGACGCCTTCACCTTCGGATATGATTTTTCGCAGATCTCGGCTTGCCCTATCGTAGCGTGCCTGGTTGGTCCCGACGAGCCTCTTTCCTGGAGATGAGGACGATTCTCGAGCCCGAGATTTTCGTGGCTCCCGAGGAGGCGGCCCGAGTCGCAAGAGGGGCCGAGGCGTACATCGGGCACTGGAGACTCCGATTGATTTTTTTTTTTGAGATTTGAGATTGAGATTTAGATTTGTACAGCTTATGCACATTTTTTTTTCTTTTTTGGGATGTAATAATTTAGGATTTTATTTTATGAATGCAATGCAGTATGAATGCAGTGTTGCATGAGCCTTGTTTTTTTTTTGCAAGGGTGTTTGGTATATGGACTGGTTTGGGGAGGTTTTTTTTTTGCACATGTTTCGAGCAACCGGACGGAATATTCCTCTTTTGGTGTAGCAAATTTGACCGTTGCAGATTTTTCTCGATGGAAAACAAACCTATCCGCGCGGATGGGGTCCGCATCCGACATTGTCCTTTAATTTTGCTACAGATCCGGTCTCACTTTATTTCAAATTCAAATATCCTCTTCAACCTCCAAATTCAAAATGCCATTTTCGGGAGAAAGAGAGAAAAACCATGGAAAACTTTAGAAAAGCTCCATCAAAATTGTCCCAAGAATCCCAAATGTCATTCTTCAACAAGTTCAAGGATTGGGTCCCGGGAGATTATGCATGAGAGGAGGTCCTTCTTTGAAGAAAGGTACAAGGTGAAGTGCTTATGGTCTCTCAAGGAATTGATTCCGGACAATGGGCTTTTGAGGGCTTCTTCCTCATTTTGGGACACTAGAAGGCATGTCTTTTGCCTTTCCTTCAACGAGATTGTTCCGACTGTGGAAGAATTTCGGGCCTTGCTGAGGTCCGGAGGTGGAAGAGATAGCGGTTCCTTTGCCCTGAGGGGCTTCTTTTGTTGACAGATTGTGCGTCCTCCTTCATCTTTCCCTGAGGAAGCGCAAGGTATGATCCGCGGTCCCGATCATTTCGATATTTCCGGCCTTCCCGACAGATTTAGGGGCCTAGGCTTGGTGGATGATGCCTATTGGGATGTTTTTGCACTTTGCATGTTTGGCACCCCGTTCATGGTCTATTCCTTTGGGATCCGTCATCGATCTCTCGCTAGATGTTGTCTGTTCACCGTCGCCCGGGCGTAGATGTCGTTCCTTTGATTTTGGGGGAGACTTTTCATGCTCTCGATAGGCTTGCTACCGGAAGACGGTATATGCACGGGGCAGCCCGTTCCTCTTGACCCCGTGGCCGATGGAGCGTTTGGGGATTCTTCGGGAAACTCCCGACATGATCAAGCCTCGGACATTTGCCAGAGGGGGTTGCATGGATTTCGATGATCGTGGCTCATGGGAGCGTTGGATGGCCGGTCTCCGCAAGGATATCGATGGTCGGTGCCTTGTCAAGGTGGAGACTCGCAGAGTGCTTCAGACGGGTCCCATGTGGTTATGCTTCCGGGCTTTCTCACCCAGCTTCTACATTCCGACTTTAGTTCCGAGCGCTTTGGCTTGGAGCAGGTTCCTTTGGAGGGCTTTGATGATATAGCCACTGTGGTGGTGGCTTCTTTTTCTATGGATGATCCTTCGGTGTTCCCATTTCTTTCCCGAGCATGGAGGTATGATGCCTTTCCTCTTCGGTTATCCTCAGCGTCCCGAGACCGGTGTTCCCGACCACTGTACTGGATTGGTACGAGAGGCACTGGGAGAGACTCAGGTGGCTATTTTGAGGCGGCGTGAGGCCATTGTGGGTGCGGAGGACCCGATCGCTTCGAGAGGAGGAGGGCCGAGGCGAGGGCCAACCCTCATGACAGGAGCGGAGACGTTGTGACCGACTATGAGGCTTACGTCAAGAGACAGGAGAGGAGGGCTCCTATGCTACCGCCTAGGCTACAGGAGATGAGAGATGACACTAGTGGCTACTAAGGCCTTGACAGAGGCCGGTTTGATAGATCCCTGTTCCTATACCAGAGCTTGGTAGGAGGAGTACCGACATTTTTCCGGCTCGTAAAAGAAGACTCGAAGGGGGAAGAAGAGGGGAGAGGCCAAGACGAGTGGCTTGGAGTGACTCGAGGTTTCCGAGTATCCCTTTCTTGTCATGGCGTACACATTAATTTGATTATGTATCTTAGTTTTCTTTTAGCAGTGTTGCCGCTTGTAGGAATGAATCGGGCTTAGACTCATCAAAGAGCTTTTAACTTGTAATGAATATTTGAATTCCTTTAGAGTTTTTCGAGACGCTTTCATGGTCTCGATCAATTGTATTGATGCCAAAGTATGGCTTTTATTTGTGCTTTAGACCGAACCGTTTCCGCCGCTCTACGTTCCCCTCATTTTGAGGAGCTCAGTCTTCGTAGTTCAACCTCGGTGAACCCCTTTTTTTGTTTTTTGTTTTTTTTTTTTTTTTTTTGCAACCCCGTTTTTTACCTAGGCCGCCCTTTTCGGTTTCTAACCTAGTTGGGTATTACTCTTTTAGCACTCTTTTTTTTTTTTTTTTGTTTTTTTTTTTTTGTTTTTTTTTTTTTTTGGTGCAACCCCGTTTTTTACCTAGGCCGCCCTTTTCGGGTTTTCTAACCTAGTTGGGTATTACTCTTTTAGCACTCTTTTTTTTTTTTGTTTTTCTTCTTGTTTTTTTTTTTTTACGCGTAGTATCTCGCGCAGCCTTGTCACCATTCACCGGGTGTACAAAGGGATTCCCGTCGAGGTCTCGCAAGTTGCATGGCTCCTCCGAGAAGATCTTCTCGGACGACATATGGCCCGACCCATACAGTGCTCCCATTTGCCGAGGGGGTTGATACGGACCGGGGCTTTTCTTTTAAAACGAGATCCCCTTCTCGGATTTCCCGATGCTTTACTTTCTTGTCGAAGGCTCTTGCCATTCTTCCCCGGTAGGCTCGGATGTGTTCCATGGCCTTCGCCGGCGTTCATCTAGTAGTGGCCAATTCGTCATGGCGACTGGAGCCATTCGACCTCGTTGATCCGGCTTTCCAAAGAAGATACTGAGCGAGGGTATTTCCATCTCGATTGGGAGTACGGCTTCCATTCCGTATGTGAGGGCAAACGGTGTTTCCCGCTGCCGTTTCCGACCGATGTTCAGTAGCCCCGCAGTGCCAGTGTGTAACTTCTCGGCCAATCTCTCGCCTTGGATACCCATTTTCCTGGATGATATTTTCCAGAGTCTTGTTTGCCGCCTCAACGGCTCCGTTGGTTTGGGGCCCGTAAGGAGATGACTTGTGACGGGTTATTCGGAATTCTCGCCACAGCTTTCACATTCCCTTCGAAGTGGGATCCATTATCTCGAGATGATTTCGCCGGCAACCCGTATCTCGCACATGATGTTCTTTTGATGAAGAGGGCAACTTTCTTTGAATCGAGGATTTTGTAGGACTTTGCAGAGCATCCTTTCCGATTCCTTCAAGAAATCACCAATCGCGTCTCTTTAGGCTCTTCCGCAGCTCCCAAATTCACACTCGTCAAAATCTCTTCGGCGGCTTGGGCTCGATTTTCCTCTTCCTGACAACCCGCTTAAAGATATTTTTTTGTTGTTTGATTTTTTTTTTTTTGATTTTTTTATGTGTCGCTTCTTTGTCTAATGAATTATTATTAATTTTTTTTTAATTAATTCATCATTAGTTAAAGTGGCAATCAAGGGATACTCGTAAAGGTTCGTCATTTCATTGAAAACGAAAAGGGAATATAGTGCTTGCTACAGCACTCGTAGTCTTCAGCGTAAGGCCATCTGGACGACCCTAGAGACTCGATCTTAACAAAGAGAGACTCGGGAGGACTTGTCCTAGATTGACACAAAGGGACGGGGACCAATCCAAGCTTGGTGATCATTTCCTCCTTGGTCGCGGACGGCCCGAGAGGTTTTCCCAATTTTTTAGCGGCTTTGCTGGTGGCCTCATGACTGAACTGTGCCGTTTTTGTTTTCCTTTCTCAATTGTCGCTATCATCTCTTGGACCGAGCCGAGATCAATCGTGTCCGGCACTGACTTCTTCTTCGAACAATTGCCGCATAACTGCACCATCCCAATCATCCGAGGGAAATTCCGTGGCCTTAGCTTTTGGCACCGTCGCCCGAATTCGGGTTTCGGATCTTCCCGGGCAGAGGAATAGTGGTTGTGAGCTTCTCGAACCTGTTCCACTGTGTCGCACGCTCCGAAGGTATACTCACTCTTCATGGTAGTGGTAGCCCTGTATCTTGGGTAGGTCCAGGAACATTCTACGGACCGGGTTAGCCTTGGTTCCTCTAAACTTGTTGAGGCTATCCGCGTAGCTTTAGCCATCCCGCCGTAGGAGTGGGCTCTGTGATGTTTCCCGGTTGTGTGGGACCCTTTACAAAGTAATCACCCAAATTAGGACTCGAAAGAGAGAGATTTAGGGTTGTCGACCGGGACCTTTCCCGTGGCAGCCTTCAAATCTTTTCCTTTTGCAAAGGTCCACCGAGGAGGCCTCATATCCTGTGCCGTGGCGAGTATTCTCGTCCTTTCACCTCGATGAGTTTGTGAGTTCCTTGTTGGTGCTTCCCTGCACCGAGGCCAGTAGATAGCTCATTTTTCTCATCATTTTCAAGACCGGTGGGATTTTATCCCGAGTGACCGTCGATCTATGTTGCACACTTGGGCCTTGGGAGGCTCGACCGTGAAGCCCGTTAGCATGAGACCTTCCTCGTCATGTTTGATTTTAATAGGTATTCCGCCCGTATCCGTGCCCTCTAAAGTGACTAAATCTCCGTAAATGGTCGTCGATCCCCATTCGAGACGAATTTCACACACCGGTGGAGGCTTCGAGGCGACCCCTTTGACTTGATGGAGCCAAGGTCTTCCCGACAGGGCATTGAAAGTAATCGGGATGTCAATAACCCGGAATTCCACAGTATCAATTTCGTCCAAACCGTAGGTCTAAAGTGGCGACTCCAAGGACTCGCTCGGATGTTGAGTCGTAAGCTTTGACCGTGAGGGAGGAAGGCTTCAAGTCTCGTAGTCTTGATATCAAGCAAGCTCATGATCTTAGCAGGAAGAATGTTCATTCCGGACCCATTATCAACCAGGACCCGAGGGAGGCGTCGTTCATCCACTGGACCGTGATGAAGAGAGGCTCGTTATGATCAGCCCCAAATTGAGGGAGGTCGAGATCCGTGAAAGTGATTATATTCCCGTAATGGATGTTTCCAATTAGCCGTACCACATCATCGGGAGTAGCATCAATAGGCACGAGAGTGTGAGCTGTGCTTTCTTCCTCTTCAGCTTATGGGGATAGGACGAGGTGAGTAGAGACCAGAGGGAAATGTTGGCCTCGTGTTTGCTTCAACCGGGTGAGCACGGGATCCTCTTTTTCAGTGGTCCTGGAGTTTCACTGCCTTAGCATAGGGGCGGCGATCTTCTTTCGGTGTTTGATCTCGTGGCCTTCTTATCCGCCTTTGGGATTTCCTTGGAAAATTTGCCCTGATCGGGTCAATGATTAACTTCCTCATCGCCGTCTCTTGACCGGATTTCTTCAATGCCGCTAAGGTCAATCTGGGAGCCCTTTTCGCTATTGGCCACCGGGCCCGACGGAGTCTAGCGACGTGAGGGGCCGAGCTGCATCGGCCCCTTCCCCGGGCGGCCCTTATAACCGCTTCCCAAGTCGCTTTTGGGTTTGGGGTTGTGTTGTTGCCCTCAGATGGCCCACATAGCTAGGGCGTCCTCCGATTCACTCTCATGGCCGGCCTTGCTCATAGTTATCATGCAACAAGAGTCGCTATTGTCGGGACTCGGCGGCTTTTCGATCTCATCCCCAGATAGTGCAGCCATTCTCGATTCCCTTCGTAATACTCAGTAGTTGGAAATGATTATAGCTGCTCGTATGGGAGGCGCATCCGGTATCATGCCGCTTCTAGGACTTCTCCGAAAGCCGACATACATTCGGGAAGGTGACCTCTTCTTGGGTAACCCTGACAAGGAGTGTTACTTTGTTCTGGGGTGGATTTGATCTAACCATGGTTATTTTCTCATTTGGGCGGATGGGAGTTAATTTTCCTCTTTCGATCAGATCTTCGACTATCAGCCTGGATCGGACACCTGAAAACCCTTTTCCCAAAGCATGGTAGGCAGTGTTGAATTCTAAGACATCCACGTGCTCAGATCCATGAAACTTCATGGCCTTCATGTCCTCGGTCTCATATTCGTCTTCCGAAGTTTCTTCTTCGTCGCTTGCTGATAACCAGCCATTGTGCCTGGCTCCCATGGGCTCATTTCTGGCATGATTGTTCCAGATTGTTTCCGGATCGGGGGCCTCAGTTGACTCTTCACTCTCGTCATCATCGTCGTCGCTGCTGTCATCGGAATCATCTTCCCATACTACCGGGATTTCGGCGGAGAGGGAACGCCGATCAAACCCGTTGGGGGAATATGGGTGCGTGCAGCCGCAAAAATTGTCATATGTTCCCATTCCCGGAAGTGGTAATTGTGACTCAGCTTCTCCTCCCAGAAATTGCGGGGAAGAGTGAGAGGGGGTGGCACTTATTTAACACTGTGTAGAATGTAGAAGGGTTCTTCCTCCTTCCGATTCTTCGCTCACCGCCTTCGGGTCATATTCGGGCTCTCCAGAGCCAATTTGCGTAAGTGTACTAGCTCCGCATGCTCTTCGGTCTCTTTGCCGATAAGCCCCAAGACATGTGTCGCCGGAAGCTTTCTCGCTCAATTCTTCTTGGATTGTTCTAACCATCTTGTGTAAATGGTTCTTTCATGTTCTGAGCGAATGTACCCAGCTCTTCAAGATCGGCCTTCCCTTCATCCGAAAAATAGTGGGCCTCGTATTCTTGCAAGGAGTCTCTGACATGAGACCAAGATGGGTTGATTCGCTCGATATCCTCAAGGCCGAGGGGGAATCCGACCCAGGATCCTCGACGAGGTTGGCCACGGGTATTTGGGGACCTTCATCAAGCATCTTCGTGCGAAGATTCTCCGCATTCAATCATATTCACTCGATTATGGTTCCTTGGCGGATTTTTGACTGTTAGGCCCTTCGGGGCCTTCCAACTTTCCTTGCTCTATTAGCCCCTGGATTGCCTTTTTCAGAGTAAAGCAGCTTGTCGGGCCGATGTCCGTGAGCTTGATGAAAAGCACAATACTTTGTAGTATCCACGGAGCATTCGGATTTCCTGGGTTGGAAATTCTCCAAAGGCCGCAAAGCAAGCCTTCTTTCACCACCCCTAAAGATGTCGTTCAGGGCATTCCAAAGTTTTCGAGATTTATGACCCGTGGTCCGGGCTCTACCGGTTTTCTCGGGAGCAAAAGGAGTTGTGTTGTTACATTCCCGTCCCGCATAGTGAATCATCTCTTTGCCTTTAGCAGAGTGAGCAGTGTTTGGCAGGAGGAGCCCGATATCTCGTAGGTGTGCAAAGCTCTGTTGCCGATTGTAGGCTTTTTCAAACTTAGCCGCAGAGTTAACCATGGCCCGTAAGTCCGAGTATGGGAAGTGACCGAGGGAGGCTCTCAGATGTGGTTTCAAGCATGACTCGGAAGATGTCCAGCTTGTTCCTCTTCGGAAGGAGGGATGGCCATTTCACCGAGTTTCGCATTCCACCGCTTGTAAAAGTCCCCAACATTCTCATCAGACGCCGCACCGTTGTTTGTAGGTCAACCCTATTTGTTTCCCATTCCAAGTTGGCCTTATATTTCTCTCGTGAAGGCATTGGTAACTGTCCCATGTAGCCCCGGCTTCGTGTTTCAAACGGAAGAACCACTTTAAGGCACTGGACTTCAAGGATAGACTCAAATAGTCGCCTAACCAGCTGATTGGTACATCCTTCGGCTTTCATCGCCAAGGTATATGTGTCCAAATGGGTTTTCGGGCATGCGGTCCCATCAAAGAGATCCAGGTTAGGCATCACGAATTTGTGGGGCAGGAACAATGGAGTCCGGGTCTCAGAGGCCGGAAAGGCGAGACTTCTTGGCAAGTTCAGCTGATCCGCGCTTTCATTTTCCTTATGTTGTTCCATGAACTGTGCCGGATGAGGGTCTTGTGGTGGAACCATGGCATTCAAGCTAGTGGCCGAGCTAGAGAGAGGAGCTACCACCGGAGGCAGACCGGGTGGAGGGAACGGCCGATCCGGACGTAGGTGAAAACTCCGTCCCGGGCCGAGTTACCCCCGGGGAGCATGAGTAGGAGCTCGAGCAAAAGGATAGAACCTTGCGGCTCACGTTGATTTTCAACCGGCAAAGTAGGTGGAGGCAGCCCCGATGTAGCCGGATAACTTGGATTTCCAGAGTGGGGCCCGTAAGTAGGCTTGAGTGCGGGCCGCCGTCCCGATTGTTGAATTGCATGGCCGCTCATGCGAAGGCGTGTAACCCGGGGGTACTGCGGTCCCGGTGATTCGGATGACACCGGGATGGAGGCTTGGTAACCCATAGAAGTCTCGAGTGAGGAATGGATTTGTGTGAGGAGCAGCTGAACTAATACCGTTCGAGGAGGGGCTCCGACCGTGGCCCGTAACCAAGTTGGGCGGCATTCCGAACTCGTGGCCATTGCCGTGAAGGTCCGGATTGATCGGTTCCGAACCGAGGCGGGATCCCGATTAGCCGTGGCATTCCGAGATAGCCCCAACCATGAGAAGACATTCCGCACCGATTTTGCCCCCACCGATCAGGCCGTCTGGCCGCATGGATCCGGTGGTCTCGTGGTTGGGAGCCGGGCCGACCCGAAAATCGAGGAGCATGGGTTCTCGTAGTGGCACCATAGGAGGTGGGTGGCGGCATCCCGGTGTAGTCGTGGCGACCGAGAGTGGGGTTGGCATCCTCGTCTTCTTCCACGGTGAAGGTGCCATCTCGGATTGAGGCCGGCGGCCGACCGTGACTCTTAATAGCCTCCATAAGGCCGTTTAGCCGTGCTTCCCGTCGTAACCTCATCTCGTTCGCTAACCGATTCCACCGTTGCTCTGTCCGAGGGGTCCCGGGAGGCGGAGTGACGTTATCCCCATCATTACCGGCCGATGCGTACATTCTCAAACCCTGAGTCGGAACAAACGGTGAAGCCGATGACGCGCTTGACTCTTCCCTAACCTAATCAAACGGTGACCCGGTGCCCGAAACCAAGCTTTGTGCGGCGCCATGGGGAAAGGACACGAAGGTTCAGGGAGATGTCCTGGGAATGGAAGGAGGGTAGGTGTTTGGGCTTTTGGCTCATGCAACATGCGATTATTTGTTCACGTTTACTTAAAACATGCTTTATTAACCTAATCGGTTGGAAAAGATTGCTCTTCTTTTCTCAAACTACTCGGATCTCGGATCGGTGGGCCCCGTCACTACGTCTATAAGCCCTCGTATTCCACTCCGTATTTCGACCTCCCGGGGTGGACAGCCCCGGGCGAGGGTCCTATAGGGCAAGCGGGTCCCACCGACCGAAAGAAAACGATCCTAAAAGTCTCGGCGGGTAATCGAGTCTTAACGAGCATTCGATGTAAATTACGGACAAAGCCGACGTCAAAAGTCAAGATCATGTCCGAGGGCTCGACGAAAAGTCGGCATGATTTGACCGATAAGCGTCCACGATTGATCTTGACTTGTCGTCGCTAAGCCGTAATTAGGCATGGAATAGTCATTAATCCTTGATGACTCTGTCAATGCCGGAGTCGTTGTATAATTTGTGCCGGGCCAGAGCCGAAGTCAAGGCGCCAAATATCTTGGTCAAAGTCCGCGGCGGAAAACCGGCGTAACTTCGACCGATAAGGGTCCCCGAAAGATATTGAGTCGGTATGCCGACAAAGGCTTGAAAGGAAAGG
This sequence comes from Adenophora triphylla var. japonica, assembly GCA_022495995.1. Lineage (NCBI taxonomy): Eukaryota > Viridiplantae > Streptophyta > Magnoliopsida > Asterales > Campanulaceae > Adenophora > Adenophora triphylla. Next base: position 8,965 of record JAFEMH010004054.1, on the reverse strand, counting down.
TCTATACACGCATGTGGCATGACACGTACTGCACTAAAAACCAACCGGGTCTCTGACAAAGTGTGTCACTGGACAAGCGTAGGGTCGACACGAGGCTCCATGGGATGTTTGGGTAGTCCTGTGCTCATCCGAGAGGCGTAATAAGACCAAACGGACCGCGACAAGGATTTCCCCGGGTTAGGGACGTAGTGTGCAGTGTACGGTCACGTGCGCGTAGTGTGCAAGCAGTCTATATTCTTTTTCTGAGTAAAATAGAGATTTTTTTATGTGTCTTAAAAATATGATGCATGATTTTTTTTTTGAAAATTTTCTTTTCTTTTTTTTTTTGAATTTTTTTTTTTGAAATTTAATGAGCACATAAGCACGTAAGCACGAAAATTCCGACAGTTAGGGACATTATTCCGACAGTCAAAATTTTGACTTTCCCTGAGGCGGCCAAATCAACATATGAAAACTGTGCAAAAAATCAACACACACACAAAAATGATTTTCAAAGCCGGGACGGAAGCTTGACCCTCAAAAGCTTTTTTTTTTTGAAAACGGTGATACCGGTACGTGGGATTGTTAGACCACAATTTATCCCCGACTCGTGTTAGGAGGCGATAACGGGAAGTTTAATGGTTTCCACCAATATACCAAATACCATTTTTTTTTTAAAAAAAAGCTTAGTCCCCAGCGGAGTCGCCACTGTGATGATGTGCGTATCCGAAAATTTTCCCATTTTTTTATTTGAAGAAAAATCAACGAAACGGAGTCGCCACGCCATTTTAATTTTGAGGGCCAAAACATTGAAAAAAGCCCGAGATCAGAGATTTAGGTTTGGAGGTCATGTTACGCGTCGGGAAGGACGTTAGTGTGCACACCCGGCGCGCCTCGTAAAACGAGTCTTCCAAGCTGAAAATCATTTGTGTGTGTGTGTGTGTTTTGGCCAAAATAATTCGAAACTCAGAAAAGTAAAAATTGGGATATCTTTTTAAGACTTTAAACTGATCCCATGATTTTTTGGAAGATTTTTGGATTGAGATTTGGTACTCAAAAGACCTTTTGAAGTTGAGAGCCATTTCTGCCAGAATGAAAAAGGCAGTGGACCTTTGATTTTGAAATGGATTCAAGGGTCTTAAAACTTCATAATCTGGATAAACTCAGAGAATGAAAGTTGTTCCAGACACCTTAAATAAGATTTGTGCGAAGGAATTTTCCATTTTGTAAAAGATTTGATGGGTCAAAACCTTCTGGAAACCTCAGATATGAGATCTGGATTCCCAGAAGCTGATGAACTAGCCTCTGAAAGAAAATTTGAAAAGTGGAGTTTTACTCACCCAAAAAATAAAGTAAAAATATGTATGGAAAGATATGGATGTTGGCTACAAAAAGTGTTTTGTAGTCAACACCAAATTCCACATTTATCTGTGTCCAAAAAATTAGACCATGGACTGAGGTCTGGGAAAATTGCTACTGGACAGCAACTTCCCAAGAGAGAAAATATGATTTTAAGGGGGGTTTTTCATCCATGCTTGTCCCCATTACCCTAGGTTTTGGTTAGTGATCACTTGACATTTTAGTGGTGAATCAACTATACCAAACCATCCTTGGGGTACATTAGGACTAAGCATTTCATTTGCTTGGGAAGGGGATTTTATCCTTTGAAAATGAGATTTTATGCTTGAAAATGGTTTTTAGGGTTTTGAAAATGAGTTTTCTTTGCAAGAAATTAAGAGAACTTGAAAATAATTTTGATCTTTGTAGAAGATCATCCATGGAGATGGTCTTCCATGGTGATCTTCTTAGATCTAAAGCAAGAAGATGAAAGAACTACATTTTGTAGTTTGAAGATGCATGCATGGATGGAGTTTAGGGTAAGGAGAGGGAGGTTATACCTATCTTCTTTGTGTTCTTGAGTTTTTGGCTTGAGTGTATGAGTGTTTAAGGTTTAAGTATGAGAGTGAGTGGATGAGTGTGAGTTGGGAAAGATTGGAGAGAAAATGGTGACAATTCTTGAAGAATTCTCACTGTTTTCTCTCTATATTTCGCCAGAGGTTCAGTGCAAATTGTGTTCTTCTTTTTTTATTTTTGTGACTGGAGGGCTCAATTTATAGCCCTCCTGAAATGACAAACTCATCCGCGCGGACAAGACCCTTCAGCGTGCACTGTTCATTAAATGCAGCTCCAGCTTTGGACAAGGGGAATATTTCTTTTCAAAATTCAAATTAAACAGCCAGTTTTTGTTTCCAGCATTTCTATTTATGGTTTTCTTCCTTTGTTTTTGCTTTTTGAGATTCTTTTTGAGGTTTAACCTTAAATAACAATGCCCATTTTACCCTCACTTTGTTAGAAAAGTTAGGATTGTTAGGAATTGTTAGAAATGTTATAACTTTCGTTAATTTTCTAACGAAAATTCTAACAAGCTCAAATTGGAGTACTTACAGCTCCCTCCTGCCCGGATAAAGCTTCGATGGAGGCGTAAGGAAGTCATACTTCCTCTCCGTGCGGACAAGCTCTCTCCTCCTCCTTCGAGCGGCCTCGGAGATGTTCCTCCTTGCTTGCCTTGGCATCGGATTCCCCTCCGGATCCATCTCAATCAGTAGAAGCAAAGGGATGGAAAGATTTTTGAAAATTCTTCCTCTTTTCTCTCTCTCTTTCTCGGCAGTTTAAGGGCGGCAACAATGCCCAATGCCCGTTCAAATCTGATTTTAAATAATCTGGAAAAATCAGACTTCTAGCCGTGCGGCCTCTTTTGCCCCCGTCTCATGCCGGGCGGCTTCTTTTGCCCTGAGCAGAAATTACAGTTTTGCCCCTGGACTTTCCACTTGGGCATATAATTCCTGTTATCCTTTAACTAGGATAACGTCGTCTTCCAAAAGATATCCGTTATCTCCTAAGCAAATAGACTTTCCTCCCCAGTCGCCTCCGTTACTTCCGTTATAACGGAATGACGCTAGGTGACAACCTCCGAATTGTCAAAGTTCCGAACTTTAGCTACCTCTATCACGAATAGAGAAGTACGCTCAAGTTCTCCAAACTTTAGCTACCTCTATCACAGATTGAGAAGTACGCTCAAGTTCTCCAAACTTTAGCTACCTCTATCTCAAGATAGTGAAGTACGCTCAAGTTCTCCAAACTTTAGCTACCTCTATCACAGATAGTGAAGTACGCTCAAGTTCTCCAAACTTAAGCTACCTCTATCACAGATTGAGAAGTACGCTCAAGTTCTCCAAACTTAAGCTACCTCTATCACAGATTGAGAAGTACGCTCAAGTTCTCCAAACTTTAGCTACCTCTATCACAGATTGAGAAGTACGCTCAAGTTCTCCAAACTTAAGCTACCTCTATCACAGATTGAGAAGTACGCTCAAGTTCTCCAAACTTTAGCTACCTCTATCACAGATTGAGAAGTACGCTCAAGTTCTCCAAACTTCAGCTACCTCTATCTCCTCGATAGTGACGTAAGCTTTAGTCAATCAGGTGACAACCTCCATTAATTGTCAATCAGGTGACAACCTCCATTAATTGTCAATCAGGTGACAACCTCCATTAATTGTCAAAACCTCAAGGATCCTAGACATCGTTCCTAAGTATCTAGTGATACTTGAACTACGATCAAGGCTTGATTCTTTCAGGATACGTAGGTAGCCTTTCATAAAGGTCCAGCCATCCGACCGCAGTGGTTACCCTCATCCATCATCGCTCCTCAGTGGTGAGGCAGCCTTTCATTAAAGGTCCAGCCATCCGACCACTTTGGTCACCCTGTTCCTTCGTCACTCCTTAATGGTGAAGTAGCCCCTCATAGAGGTCCATATACCCGACCACCTCGGTCACTTCTAGCATATCCCCAGTAGGATCAATCGCCTGACCTCCTAGGTCACTTTCTCTTCTATTTCCCCCAGCGAGAGGCCAGTTTTCTCTTCACCATTCCCCTGCGGATCTTGTTCTGAACTACGGCCTGGCTTGATTCCTCCGGGATACGTAGGTAGCCTACTTTAGGTTCAGCCAATTCATCACATATGACACCCCTTTCCCCTGTGGATATCTATTCCGAACTACGATTATGGCTTGATTCCCACTCGGGATACGTAGGTAGCCTTCCACAGGTTCAGCCACTCGACCACCTTGGTCACCCAATCTGTCTCGGCATTCGTCAGATCAGATCCTTTTCTATCGACAACCCCACTCGCCCTGCAAGTGACGTTGCCGAGGGGTGTCTGTAAGTACCCAAATCTGGCTCATGCCTTCCGGTTAAGTTTTCCGGCTATTCCCCAGACTTTCCTAAAGTCCGAAAGCAATTCCGGAACTGTTTCGAACCTTTCGAGGAATGAAGGGACTGCTTTAAATTAAAAAGGAACGTTTTCCTTAATATGGAAAACCTTCTAGAAGTGCCACCTTGCATGATTCTAGAAACATGCTGAGTCACAAAGGATAATGTCGCACGGCTGCATTAGGAGGGAACTCCTAGCTGCACGGCCTCATTTGCTCTATCCAGACTGCCTATAAATAGAGGCCTCCTCTACCCATTTTGATATACCAATCATCAGCATAAAAACTCTCCTAAATTATTCCACGAAGATCAGGAAGCTGAAGGTGACAAGAAGCCACCCCCCTCCTCCTTGAAGCCTCCAAGAGTTGGTCCCTCCGCTAGGCAAAATCCCAAGAAGAAGAGGTCACCACCATTGGTAACCTCTCACCCCCTTATCTTGCATTATACTTGCTTTATGTGATTCTTGCTCCTTGCATTCATATATTGCTATATCTTGTTTGGGACTTGGTAGATTATTGTTAAAGATCATATCTTTATTCATGTAAATCATATCCCCTTCCCTTTGCATCCTTTGCATTACCATTGCATCCTTTGCTCATAAAAATGTGATCTTTACAAAAAAGGTGCATCCTTTGCACCTAAAACCCATTTTCATGAACGAAGATGCATCCTTTGCACTAAAAATCATGTCTTTATAATCAAAGTAGCATCCTTTGCTTTCAAGATGTAGTCTTTATGCATCCTTTGCATATAAAACACTATTTTTCCATATAAAAATGCATCCTTTGCATTAAAATCATTTCTTTACATAAGAAGCATCCTTTGCAAATCAAATACCATCCTTTGCACCCAAAAATGTCATCTTTTCATTAAAAATGTCATTTTTATCATAAAACATGCATTCCCCTAGTCCCCAATTGGTACTTGATGCAACCTTCGGAACGGACCAGTGTAAAGATCCTATCTTTACATCATTTCTTTCATTAAAGGTGACACAATCTCTTTAGAAAGGGATAAACCATGAACCTATATCTCCGATTATCGCTTGAGACGAGCATGATAGCTCCAATATAAACTCAATCGTCTCAAGGCGTAGGATTGATGGGCTAAGGACACTCCTTTTCTAAAGAACCTCATTTTGGACTATAAAAGAGAGTCCTTCTCCCGATCACGCAAGACCCAAGGTCAAATAGCGATGATCACAAGTCCAAGATGAGGACGGGATCGAAGTCCCGAACACATAAAATCCAAGGAATCCCGAGCGATAACCAACTAAATGGTTTGTACGTCCGGAAGATAACTTGGAACATTCCCTCCCCTCTCTTTTCAACACATGCACACAAGAAAGCACACAAGCAAGCACGAAAAATGGAATCTAGGGAGACTTGCTACGGCAAGGCACCTTGGGTGAACGACGATCCGTTCTTCCCAAGGGGTAACTTAACCTCCGAACCCTAAAAAAAACCTTTTTTTCAAAGTTTTGAGGAAATCAAAATGGCGTGGCGACTCCGTTTTTCAAATTAAACCGGATGTTTTCAAACTCGCGTGAATCCAAACTAAAAACAAACAAAAAAATAGAATTTGGGCACATTCACAAGTAGTGGTATTTGCGTTGAAGATTTGGAGACATTACTTCTATGAAGTAACTTGTCAGATTTACACTTATCATAAGAGCCTTAAATATATTTTCACCTAGACAGAACTTAACATGAGGCAAAGGAGATGGGTTGAGTTGCTTAAAGATTATGATTGCACTATTTTGTACCATCCAGAAAAGGACAATAAGGTGGCAGATGCTTTGAGTAGAATGAATCGTGAAACCTTAGCAATGTTGATTTCTAAAGGGGGTAAGTGCATAATATAGTATCGAGGTTTCAAGCATGGAAGTACGAGTTAAAGGACACTACAAGAAAAGCCAATAACCGTCCCAAATACCGTCAAAACCGTCCCAAAATGTATTTGGGACGGTCTTGGGATAGTTTTTGCTCCCTCCCAAATACATGGGTGCCAAATACATTTGTGACAACCCAAAACCATCCAAAAAGTATTTGGCACGAAAATGGTTATAGTTGAGCAGGTCTGTCTTATTTACAAGTATTTGAGACGGTTTTTAGTCTCCCGTCCCAAATACATATTTGGGATGGTATTGTTTGCCCTTCCAAATACATTAGGCACAGTTTTTTCTGCCCTTTCAAATACATTTGTCACGCTTTTTTCTGCCGTCCCAAATACATTTGACACGGTTTGATTGCCTCTCAAAATACATTTGGCATGGCTACGGTTGCCTTTCCAAAAACTATTTGGGACGGTTTTGTCCCTCCCAAATACCATTAACATAATTTTGTTTTTACCTTCCCAAATACATTTGACAAGCTTTGAATATTTGGTATTGTTTTTATATTGGATCCAACCCACCATTAATATTTTTGCAATTTACACAAGCACATACAAGAATACGCCAGAAAATACGATATTGTAATCAATCTATGCATCACCATACACAATTATTAAAACAAAAAAAATTGTATTTAACTATCTTAAAAATACTCATACAAAGTCATGTCAAGTAACTCAAACCATACACATATATCTACATATGTCCCCTTCAAAAGCATAAGAAAATATTCAAAATGAAAGTTACAATTTTTTATCAACGTCCGTTTAAATAGAACATGGTCATTTGAAATCGCTAGATCAAGTCACCCGTTGGAGAATTTGAAATATTGATCTGAGCATACAATATAAATAATATAATTAGCGTTAATCACAAAAAAAAAAAATAATAACTCGTGTGTACGCATTAAATATGGGTATACCTGTCCTACACTAGACCCGAAGCCATTTGTGTCGAGACGTGGAGACGATGGCACTAACCCATGTATCTCCAATAAGCGGTGCATGCACTCCATGTTTTCAAGCATCTCCATTTCAAAGGACAATGTTATATTTAAACGGATATGTAAAATTGACTCTTGAAACTATAAATTGTCATAGGTAGTACTTTTAATGTTGTAGCCATTACAAGTTTTAGAATTTCATTAGAATAAATAGTTAACATAATGTTATTGGTCAAAGTTCAATTAAGATTATCTAAAAAGAAGTGGGACTGACTTTATGGAACGGAGGAAGTATTATATAGCTCCCATGTCATATTTGGGCTTATTGAGCATAAAGAAGTATGGAAGTCTTACCTCGTCACCCTCATTTGCATATGCAGTGTTGTCATGGGTTGTGTGAGAATCGGTTAGTTTTGCTGGGACATAATCACCCACCATTCTTTGAGAAGTCCAGAACTCTAATCTTTGTGTTTGGGCTTCAAGTTTCTGGGATAGTTCTTTGTTCAGTTCCTTCATTTGAAAGGAAATTGTTTAATAATCTTCAAGAACATCAAAACACACTACAAAATAATAACCAACAACCTTTCCACACAACAAATCAAATTAAAACTAGCAACCATCAGTTAAGAAGATATTTTGGTAGATTATTATACTCAAACGTTAAACCTTGTAAGAGCAGGTATAGCACAGCATATAGAGAAAAGAAGAAGAAGACAATTGTGAAGGAATTCCTTATATTGAATAATGAAATGGTACAGATCTATATACACGGTTAAGGCACTAAGTTAGGAAGGGATTGGAGACTTCCTGTACTATGTACTGTGATTGGTTTACCTAATATACCTAGTCTATCTATATAACCAAGAATATATACAGATAAATATAAAGCCTAATTACTCGGCTAATACCCCCCCTCAAGCGAGACGTCCATAAGGAAGTTGAAGCTTGATGCATAGTGACTGAAACCGAGGTTTAGGTAAGCCTTTGGTGAAGACATCTGCAAGCTGGTCTTCGGAAGTAACAAACTTGAGACGAAGAAATCCCCGTGTAACCAATTCCCTTATAAAGTGATAATCAATCTCGATGTGACGTGTGCGAGCATGAAAGACCGGATTGCGTGCCATATGAATAGCCGAAATATTATCACAAAATAAAGACGGGGGCGGAAGAGGTAAACGTAATTCCCGAAATAGAAAAAGAAAACCACCGTAGTTCCCGCCGTGGTAGTAGCAATGGCGCGGTACTCGGCCTCACACAAACGGCTAGAACGAGATACGGTTGTTTGTTTCTTAGATGTCCAAGAAACTAAGTTCGGACCAATGAAGACACAAGCTCCAAAGTGGTTGAACGACGATCATCTGGATCCCCACCAATCGAGAATCGGAGTAGGCACATAATGTTAAATCCGGCGAGGCCCGAAAAGTGAGGCCCACATCAATCGTGCCTTTGACAAAACAGAAGGATACGTTTGGCTGCCATGAGATGAACAAGACGTGGTTGATGCATATACCGACATACCCGATTAACCGATAAGGCAATATCGGGTCGGGTTAACGTAAGGTACCGAAGCCCGCCCACCAGGCTTCGAAATTCCGTCGCATCCGGTAAAGGATCCCCGTCGTGGCTAGACGGCCGAGAGTGAGGAGCTGTAGGAGTAGCATAGGTTTACAATCGACATGTGAAACCTATCAAGTAGATCAAGTGCATAACAAGTTTGTCGAAGGTTGAGAGTAGCCGGAGATCGAGTAGCTTCAATACCAAGGGAAAAAGCTAAGATCACCCAATCTGCGACTATCAAAAGTAGTACATATATAATCAATCACGGACTCAACATCAGTAGAGGATGAACCAGTGATGATAATATCATCTACATACA
>JAFEMH010004053.1:0-229381 GCA_022495995.1 Adenophora triphylla var. japonica | reverse complement strand
ACTCGGCTGCAGTGGACAACAAAGACAAAATAGCAGCCAGTCATGGGGAATGTGGACCCACTAATAGACAGATCCAAGCTTGTTGTAATATTATAATACAAGTGGTCGCATGCAATGGAGAAGACACCATTATTGCTGGCCACAAAGATAACACGAACATGCTTCTTTCACCCTTCAAAAACTAAATAAAAAGAAAAGGTAAATAATTATGTGAAGAAATAAAAGAAAAAGAAAAAAAAACATGTGTAAACAGGGCCAGCCTGTATATTTTGAGGCTCTAGGCAAACTATTTGGCTTAGGGATGAGATTCTGCTGATTTTGGGCCGAGAAGCTTCGATTTGGACTTTTGCGAGAAAAATATGCTCTATGCTAAGACTAGAACCCGAATCAAGTTGTTAACTAGGATTTTATGCAATTTTCATTACCACTACAATGTAGCTTTTTGATGTGTACATTTTGTAAACTTTATATATATAATAAAACATAAATTTTGGGGCGCCTTAAAATTGGACAAAATTCGGGAGGCGCAGGCGACGGCCTCACCTATCCTCATAGCAGGGCCGAGCCTGTGTGTAAAATAATATCAATGGATTTAGTTGTTTAAATTAATGTATACTCCCTTCGACCCGTTAGAAATTATATAATATGACGTCTCACTACAAACTACACACCTTTTACTATAATGAAAGTGTTTTATTATTTTTATACAAATATGACTCACACGTTATAATCACAACAACAATTCAATTATTATTTCATACCCTACTTTCTCTTTTTTATCTCAATTTCCATACTGACAACACCTAATTAATTTATTAATATTTTTTTTAATTATCATACAAATAATAAATGTGTAGTTTGTAATAAAAGGGAGTATGATGATTAGAGTGCTTAAAGTAGAAGCATTGAGTGGTTAAAGTAGAAGCATTGTGTTACTTTTTGAAGCTTTTATAAAGTTTTAAATTTTCATGTGCGGCGAAAAAACAACAGTAATTGATAAATAAACTTTAACGAAGATGTATGGTCAAAGATTCATCAGATTTTGGCTTGTCCTCTGCTAATCTATTTGAAAATGAGTTTATTTGTTGTGTATTTATATGTACAATAAATGAAAAATATAGATATGTGTCTCTGTAATTAGTTTAAAGATACGGGTCTACTTTTATACAAGTTAATTATTATATTTGTGCATGTACTCAAAAAAAATGTGAGTATATTTGATCACCGTTAATTTTTCGTCCAAAAATTAATGAAAATATTGACTAATCAGCTTATGTGAAATTTAAAATGTAAAACGTGAAAAAAAATTGCACATGAAATTTCTAATGACGATTGCAAAGACATATTTACATAAATCTCATATTATAAGGGCAAATCTGCATATCTTTAACCTAAGTACGGGGATAAATCAATATTTTCTCATTATTACTTCACAACTACCATCGCCACATTCCACCAATACCATTATCACCACCACTTTATCACAATCACCGCTTCTCAATACTACTATCAACACCACATTCAGCACTACATCCACCATCACTATAGCCACCATCACCACCGCCACCCATCACTACCACCATCAATACCACAAACACCAACATAACCATAACAAGACCATCACCACCATGATGGATGAGTTTTATACTCATTTATTTATTGGGTATTTTCTAGACTTATTCCAATCGAAATCCTTGAGTTTGTTGGTATTTGATATCAGTTTTAGTGGTTTGTGAAAGATAAGATAAAATAGGTGGAAAGTGCAAAATACAGATCAAACATGACGAAATTTGGAATTTCAGGGACTTAAGAGGATTTTACAGAAGTTTAGGGACTGAAGTACTGAAGCTGTAGACTTGAATAGCCAATCTGCAGTTAAATATAAGTTCCAGGACCTGCTGGTAATGTCTAAAGCTGGTTGACTTTTCTGGTATTTATGGAAATTGGAGTAACAAGCTGGAATTTATAAAAGCACCAGGGGCCTGTTGGGAATTCATATTTTCAGCCCTGAGAAATTGAGATCACACCACTTTCCTAATCTTTAGGATTTTAGTATTTTGTTATTTCCTTTTTCTATTTCATGTATAAATAGGAAACCTTTACTTATTTTCTAGGGTAAGGAGTTTTTATAGATTCATATTAGAGAAAGAGAACTTGATTATTTTCTCTTCATCTTTTTCTAGTTTTATGTTTGCTTTTTTCATCCATCATTGTTGTTCATCAAGATATGATTAATTATTATTGGTTTATTTCAGATATTATTAGTTCTTCGACTTTTGTCATTTTTATTAATCCGAGAGGATGTTGTTGATTTTATAAGTGTCTATTGGGTGTGAGTAATTATACTATCGTGAATTATTTACGCATTAAGTCATTATGTAGTAATTGAATCTTGTTGAAAAGGCTAGGGCACGATATAATATGTAAGTTCATTATATTCCATTTTTTTAAAGGGTATTTGAATATTGTGTGGAGTTAGGGGAAACACAATAGACAGAGATTACTAAAGTCATTAACCCGACTTTTACACGAGTGAATGAACATCAATATTAATTAGCACATTTTTCTTAATAGCATAGGTGATCAATACAAATCCAATCCATATTCCTTTCTCCTATTTGAATTTATCTAATCTGCTCTCTGTCTAATCTGATATCATTTATTATTTTCTCTCATAGTTAATTTAAAATCAAAATCACAACAACCCACTTGTTATTTAATGTTTTTACTTTGTTGCCGCTTCTCTACAACGAGCCCTTGAGGTTTGACACTGCATCGCATATATTAAATCGGTACTTGTGCACTTACAAGAATTATAATTTGACACATCACACCACTACAAGCGTCATCGCTACTACTATTTTTAGTTGGGCTTTGATATTGATGGTGGTATTGATATTGGTGGCAGCGATGACTTTGATGTTGATGGAGGGTAAGTGATGATGTCAATAGTGTTAATGGCGGTAATGGCGATGGCGGAAGATGCTTGTGAGCATCGAGTGGTGGAGTAGCATTAAGTGCTTGTGGCGGTGATGGTGATGGCGTAGAAGTGGAGGTGAAGATAAAGATGGTGTTTGCAATTGTTGTGACGTGGTAGTGATGGTGTTGAATTGGTGGTGGTGGTGAAGTGGTGATATTTGTGGTTAGAGTAGGTCTGCTGAGAAACGCGTTTCTCCATAACTATGGAGAAACGCGTTTTTAATAGCCAGAAGCTATACGTTTGATAACCAGAAGAAAATTTCTGGATATCACTCTCAAAGGTTACGAATATCCAGAAGCTTTGGAACGGATATCCAGAAGCCTTTGAGCGGATATTCAGAAAAAATAGATTTGAAGCCAAATCCAAGGCCAAGACCAGAAATTGCTTATTGAAGGTTTCTGGATATCCAGAAACCTTCAAATGTATATCCAGAAACCATCAAATGAATATCCAGAAACATTTTGAAAGTTTCTGGATATCATTTGAAGGTTTCGGATATCGCTTTCATAAGCTACGGATATCCTTTCAAAGGGTTACGGATATCCAGAACCTTTGAGACCGATATCCGGAAGTAACCATGGAGACGAGGTAGCGATACAAAAAGTTTCTGGATATCCTTTCAAAAGGTTCTGGATACCCGTAACCCGTTTCTCCATAACTTATGGAGAAACGCGTTTCTCCGTAGATTTTACGTTGTGGTTATGATTGTGGTGAATGATAGTGGTAGTATTGGTGATGGTGGTGAAGTTGTGTAATAGTTGTAATGATTGTGGCGTGGCGAGCAATGATGGTGGTAGCGATGGTGATAGTGATGGTGGTGGTGGGTTATAATGGTTTTTTTAAAGAGAGAATATAGAATTATGCTCTTATATTTAGATTTGAGATATAGATGCCTCTATTACTATGAGATTTATGTAAATATATTATTGCAATCTTTATCAAAAATTTCGCGTGCGTAATTTTTTTCACGTGTCACATCATAAATTTCACATATGCTACTTAGTCAGCATTTTCATTAATTTTCTAATTGAAAATTAACGATGGTCAAATATTTTTCTTGAGTACATGTGCAAATATAACAATTAATTTGTATAAGGATAAATATGCATCCTTGAACTAAGTATAGGTACATGTAATTATATTTTCCCTACCATAAATTAAATCAAAACTATTTCTTCATCTAAAAATAAGTCACTTATTTTATTTAGGCCGGTTCAAAAATAAGAATGTGATAATTATTATGTGATGTATGAAGTGTATTAGTTAGTAGTTTGTTATTTAGATAAAGATTTCATCTAAATAAAATGCCAAGTTTAATCCTTTCTAAAATAGTTTGAAAGTTCAAGTGATTGGCCAAATTTAAAATTACTCCCTCCGTCCTTGAAAGATTGTCTCATTTGTTATTTTTACTTGTCCCAAAAAGTATGTCTTATTTTTAAACTTAGGCATGAATGTTAGTGCAAATCTACTAAGGTACAAAAAGATGAAACTCTTTCTTAATAATTGCAAAATGTACAACAGAACAATATTTTAGGGACGGAGGGAGTACATTTTAGACTATCCACAATGGTTTCAACTCACTCCCCCATTTCATCTAGCACTTTTTACACTTTTTCTCATCCACCTAATATTTCATCTACCCATTTCATTTAATCCCCTACAATGGCTAACTTAAATTAAATTTCAACTCCCTCCAACTCATCATTCTATACCCCACCTAGCAAGGAAATCCTGCGTCTTCTTGCTGATGAACTGAGAGCCATTGTCACATATTATTTCAGAGGGGATGCTAAACCAACTAAATATATTTCTCTTAATGAAGTATATGACTTCTTTATCATGAACTTGCACGTAGGATTCAGCCTCAACCCATTTAGAGATATAATCAGTCATAGCAAGCAAGAATACTTTTCCTCCAGGAGCTTTGGGCAATTTTCCCACTATATCCATTCCCCACCTCATGAAAGGCCAAGGAGAGAGGATTGGATGAAGCAATTCTGCGGGCTGATTCAAGATGTCGATATGCCTTTGGCAGGAATCACATTTCTTAGCAAAGATGGCAGCATCTTGGCGCATTGTTGGCCAGTAATAACCCATTCTTAGAGCCTTTGTATATAAGCTTCTGCCCCCAAAATGGTTACCACATGATCCTTCATGTAACTCTCTTAAGACTTCATTGGCTTTGTCAGCTTCAAGACATCTCAAATATGGACCTGCAAATGATTTCTTAAACAACATATTATCTATTAATACGAATCTTGAAATCCTTACCCTGAATGCTCTAGCATTTTTTTCTTCATCAGGGATGGTACCATCTTGAAGATATTTAATTATTGGCGTCGTCCAAGATATCTCCATTTGACTATCTGGGATGTCGTCATCCATGCAGAATAGTTCTAACCTTTCCACAGCAGGGATGTCAACATGTATGATTGGTATATTGGTCTGAGATAAGCTCTTGAAAGCTGATCCAAGATTGGCCAATGCATCTGCTTGAGAGTTCTCCTCTCGGGGTATTTGTTCAAAAGAGAAGATTTGAAATTTGCTTGCCAAAATTTTCACAATGCCCAAATAAGCTGTCATCTTGGCATTTTTTGCTGCATAAGAACCGTTAAAATGATTTACAAGTAATAATGAATCAATATATACCTGTATTGCTTTAATGTTCATGTCTAGAGCTACGGTCAGGCCCACGATTAAGGCTTCATATTCTGCTTCATTATTGGTGGCTTTAAAATCACAACTAATGGCCTGGGGTATGATGTCCCCTTGTGGTGACTTTAGGACAACACCTAGCCCTGTGCCTCTCATATTAGAAGCACCATTCGTGAATATAGTCCACTTCCTCAGGATGTCCCCATCTTGGAGTTGTTGGACTTCAAGTTCTACTTCTGGTTGCATGCTTGGACTAAAGTCTGCCACAAAGTCTGCAAGTGCTTGTGATTTTATTGTTGTTCTAGGTTCATACTTGATGTCATAGGTGCTTAGTTGAACTGACCATTTGGCCATCCTTCCTGACATTTCTGGTTTTCTCATTAAACTTTTTATTAGATAGTTAGTACGAATGACAATGATATGTGTTTCAAAATAATGCCTTAACTTAATTGAAGCAAGAATTAAAGCTAATATTAACTTTTCAAGGTGTGAATACCTGGTTTCCGCATCGAGCAATGTTTTACTTACATAGTATATTGGCTGCTGGACGCCATCTTGATCACGGACCAGAACGGCACTAACTGCGGTCTCGAAGACAGCTAAGTAAACACATAATGGCTCACCTTCTTGAGGCTTTGAAAGTAAGGGAGGTGTTGACAGGTACAACTTCAAATCTTGAAAGGCTTGTTCATGCTTTTCAGTCTAATCAAATCTGCAATTTTTCTTCAAGATGTCGTAGAATGGCTTGCATCTGTCTGAGGATTTTGAGATGAATCGATTCAATGCTGCCACCTTCCCTGTCAATCTTTGAACATCTTTTATGGATTTGGGTGACGTTAGATTGATGATCGCTCTTATCTGCTCCGGGCTTGCCTCTATCCCTCTTTGTGTCACCATGTAGCCCAAGAATTTTCCGAATTTCATGCCAAAATTGCACTTTGCTGGGTTCAGCTTCATGTTGAATTTGTCCAGGATATCAAATGCTTGGGTAAGATCTTGAACATGATCTTCAGCTTTCTTTGACTTTATCACCATATCATCGATGTATACTTCCATGGTGTCCCCAATCTGCTCTTTGAACATCTATTGACTAGTCTCTGGTATGTGGCACCTGCATTTCTTAGTTCAAAAGGCATTGCAATATAACAATAAATACCTGTTGGAGTGATGAAGGCGGTGTCCTCTTGATCGGATGGCTCCATCTGGATTTGCTGGAATCCTGAAGATTCATCCAAGAAAGTCAACACCTCATGTCCAGAAGTAGCATCTACCAAAGTATCAATGTGTGGCAAGGGGAAAGGATCTTTGGGACAAGCTTTGTTTAAGTCTGTGAAGTCGACACAAACTCTCCATTTTCCATTCTTCTTTTCTACCACCACCACTTTTGCTAGCCATCTTGGGTATTCCACCTCTCTGATCATCTTAGCTTTGAGCAATCTGTCCACTTCTTCCTAGATGATTATGTTCCTCTCCTGTGCGAACTTCCTTCTCTTTTGGTGGATCGGTCTGAAAGATGGATCAATGTTGAGTTTGTGGGTGATAACATCTTTACTGATGCCTGTCATATCATCATGCTTCCAGGCGAAGCTTCTAATCCTGCTTTTCAAGAGGTTGATAAGGTCTTCTTCGATTTCTGTCGAAACATCTTGGCCAACCAGCACCTTGAGATCTGGGTCTGAGGGGTCTAAGAGTATCTCTTTCAAGTCATGCTCCTTCGCCTCCAGAACCTCACGGGCTTTTCTCTGTAATTGCTATGCCATCTTGGGAGATGTCGACGCCTTCATGGAAGTCATATAACTTCTTTGGCTGATTGCTGATCACTGTAAACCTTGACAACTCCCCAAGGTGTCAGCATCTTGACACATTGGTGATAGGTGGATGGCACCGCCTTCATTCCATGGATCCAAGGTCTTCCCAGAATAACATTGTACCACGTTGGACTATCAATCACGCAGAATCTCTCCATGGAATTGATACCTTCGACGTAAACTGGAAGTGTAATCTCACCCACTGTACTTTTGGTTTCTCCACTGAAACCCACGAGCATCGAGGTTCTTTTTACAATGCTGTCTTCAGGGATCTTCATTTCCTTCAGGGCATCCAGCATAATGAGATTCACAGAGCTGCCCCCATCTATTAGGATACATCTAACCTTGCAGTTGGCTATCTGGAGTGCAATGACCAAGGCGTCATGATGTGGGTCCATAAGTTATCCCTGTCACTTTCTTCGAAGGAGATTACATCTTGGGATGTGAGCTGCGACATCTTGGAGGATCTCTCGGGTTTCTCATCCTTAGCTTGCTAGGCGAATCTCTTAGCTGCAGAATAAGAAGTACCACAAATATCAGAACCACCACTAATAACATTGATTACCTTTGTTACCGGTGGAGGAGCTGGTGGTCTGGTTGCAACGGGCTCTTTGTTCTCCGTCTTGGTCTTGCGGTTCCCAAGGAGCTCTTTAAGATGTCCCTTAGACAACAGGTAACTAATCTCTCTCCTCAAGGCGATGCAATCTTCGGTAAGATGTCCAAAATCTTCATGATAGGCACACCACTTGGATTTATCCTTCCAGCCGGATGACTTGTCAGTCTTTCGAGGCCACCTTGCTTTATCTCCAAGATTGCTCATTGCACACAGGATACCTGAAATATCAACAGAGAAACAATAATCAGAAATTTTAAGAGATTCAAAATCATCATCATCTCCATCATCTTCCACATAATTGACTTTGTTATGGTCATTTCTCTGGTAGGGTCTGGATCTGCTTTGTCTTTGGTGAGACAACTCTATCTTCCTGTCAGGATGGTCATATGATGAAGCCTTGTCAGGATTCTTGGATTGCTGGGCCTTGTCCTCTTCCAGCCTGATAAATCTTAGGGCCCGATTTCGGATATCTTCCATCTTCTTGCATGGGTTCATCACCAGATCTTCATAGTAAGGGGAATTCTTCTTCAAGGCCATTTTGAAAGCTTCTGCAGCTGTCGCCATGTCCTGGTTGGGGATCTCCAAGACTTCTTTATTAAACCTGTTAACAAAATCTTTTAAGGCTTCAGTGGGTTTCTGAGTGATACGGTAAAGATCATTGGTGAGCTTTTCAAATTGCCGGCTGCAAGAAAATTGATTGTTGAACAGGTTGACAAGCTGAGCAAACGAGCCAATAGAACCAGGAGATTGACGGATCAGCCATTTCAATGCCGGTCCTACCAACGTCGAACCGAACCCTCGACACAAACAAGCCTCATGAAACTGGAGCGGGATGCGAACGATCTCCATCTTTTCTTGGTAATGGGCGACATGCTCCTCACGATCAGAACTTCCATCATACAATTTCATGGCAGGAACGCTAAATCCTTTCAAGATGTCGACATGCGCAGTTGCTGGAGTAAAGCGGGACTGATAGTAACATGTTGGGGAGACCTGCTGGATAGGCGGGGTGACACCTGGCACATTCATGATCATATCTCTCAATTCCTGAAGCTGATTTGCAATGTAGGTTCCTGTAAAAGGGTTAGTGGTACGAGCAGTATTATCTAAAGCAGAACTAGTATTGAAATTAATGAAAGGATTAGCATTATCTGTAGAGGATGTCAGAACGGTGCTATTAGTGAAGATGGGCCCTTTTGGAAAAGTCATCCTGTAGGCACTAGTGGCTAAGGGTGTCGACATCGCCACAAAATTCGTAATGGGAGGAGAAGATGTCGACATCCACACAGATGAAGCCATTGGAAGGAATTCGTTGAAAGTTTGAGAGCTGTCCCCAATGTTGAAATCAAGGGCCCTAGGACGGTAAGGAGAGACAGCATCCATTCTTTTGGAGAGTAACTCCTGATCTTTTTGCACCTTGATCAAGCTTTCGGCTATCAAGGAGGTGCTATTCTGTTGACGATCCAGCTGATTCTTCATCTGCATCAGCATGCTCTTGATCTCAAGATCAGGAGATGGCAACATCTGCTTCTTGCCAGAATTCATAGGCGGAGGAGGAGGCAATGTTTCTTGGCCTCCGGTTGTCAACCTGCTACTGGTTTGAGGATTCACACTGCTAGGAAGAGCTTTGGTGACGGCGGAAGTCAAAGGTTGGGTAGACATAGTAGAAACGTAAGAATTTTGAACCAATTAAAAAACCAATGGCCCCTCGGTGGGCGCCAAACTGTTTTGGCTAAAAACAGTCAACAATGAAAGAATTTGAAATGAAGCTAAGGAGGGTGCAATGGAGTATAATTGGTACACCAATGTAACTAGGATGGCTCGATCATGTAACGAGGAAAACCCTTGAGATAACTATCTCGCCGGCACAAAACCTCGGGAGGTGATTATGAGCACCTACCTTCCCAAACAATTGTATTAATATCTTTGGATTACAAGAGACCAAGCTATGGCGGATTACAAACTGTATGTGAACTATGCGTGAGTGAAGCGTGTGTTTTTGTGTCGTGTTGTGTGTTTCCAGCCATGAGCTTATAAATAAAAAAGAAAATAACAGAAAAATAAAATCCTAACAAACTCCCCTATAATCTCGGCATGTTATCTTCATCTTGACTTGGTCTTGCAAACCGTTGAAAGGAGTCTACTGAACATGTTTTTTCCCACGTTCTATTTATCCCTATATTTAAATATAACAGAAATAAATAATGAATTAATTAAGTAAATAATTTTTACCTTGTCTACGAGTGTGAAGATGTCGACATGCTGATAACAACTCAAGATGTAGCAATCCTGAATTTTACCCACAACACCATCTGATATGTAAACAATTCAGATTAGTAACTCAAACAGCGCAACATATATCTGACCATAAGAGAAAACATGTTTTCTACCATGACACAAATATAAAACAAAGATTGCCCTTGACTTTTATTTATGGACATTGCATATGAAACGATAATTGGAAATTGCCTTTTTTCGAACTTGAATAGTGTTCTCGACTTTGCTATTTCATTTCCGGTATCGTAGACGTAAAGTTGAGTAAATTGAATAGGCTTTCCATATAACGGTATTTCAAATCGATTTGCATATATTATATTTCATAATTTACTGATTAAATTATTTCCCATGGTTTAAAAGAAAAAATTTATTCCTTATAGTCAACAATTGCGTTTGTTATTAATAAAATTTATGGTTTTGCCAATTTCGTCAAAAAAAAAAAAAATTAACCCCAACCATATTCGTCAAAACCCCCCCCCCTCAAAAAAAAAACAAAAAAATACCATTTTCTTAATATTTTTTTTTAAAGAGAAAGGAAATGGCAATATTTACTCTTATAAAATTGATTTGTACTTTTATTTCAGCAAACTTTGTACCTTTTTTTAGCAAAAGTAAAACTCACTTTTCACCCACATCTACCTTCCAAAAATTTAAACTATCTCCCTCAATTCCTCCCCAAAATTCGCTAAGACTTAGAAGTGATAAAAAGGGTTATGATAAAACTCAATCTTCTCTTCGTATAAGCGGAATGAAAACTATGAAACTATAAATAAGAATAAATAAATTGGATACTTAAAGTGACACATTTAACTCACCAAATTAAAGAAAGAATGAATTTCATTCCTCAAAATAAAAGAATCACTCAAAATAAAAGCATTAATTTTTCTCATATCTAGAAAACTCTCTCTCCTCAGTGATCCTCAAATAATTGTTTTTTCGTTTCTCAATTTTTTCCATCCTTTTTATTAAAATAAATAAACATTTTATTTTTGTAGTAAAAGAAATGATATTATTTTTTTCGTCATCTGTTTGAATAATGCAACCATTTACTATCCATGCTTTTTTTTAATAAAAGTAATAATCACCATATACAAAAAATGAGATTATCAATAACTTCCTTTTTATTCTTCAATCATTTAAATTTTTTAATAAGTCAACATTATTTCCATATACTCAATAACAATTTCCAAAAATCATCTTTACATATATTGGATTTGTAATATCCAAAAATTACTTTTTCATATACTATAGAGTTTATAAAGATAGGGAGTCTACTTGCTGAGTTGATATTGAGATGCAAGTTGATTATTTGGGCTGAAGCCCTCATGATGCATAGCCATTGTTTTGAAACTTTTGATAGAAACATGAAATATATCTTGAAGCGTATTGATCCGTGTTGAATTAAAACCATTTGGTGGAAACACTGTTATTTTCGGTGGGGATTTTCGTCAAATTTTACATGTCATCCCAAAAGGCATTAGGCAGGATATAGTACATGTGACTACCAACTCATCACATTTGTGGTTCCATTGTAATGTTTTTTTGATAGACCACAAACATGCGCCTAAGACCTTCAAATTCGGCTGCTAGACTTCTTCATTGCATGAGTTTGCAGAATGGATTGCAAGAATTGGGAAGGTCAAAGAAACACATGACGACATTGTCTGAACTGATATTTCATATAGGTTCTTTATCGACGGAGAAGATAATCCGATTGCACCAATGGTACGGAATATACATCCAGATCTCCATAGTCGTGCATTTGAGAAGTCATACTATGAATGTTGGGCTATTTTGGCTCTGACATTGGATGTCATTGATTTAGTGAATAGTTACATGGTCTCACTATCCGAGTCTGAAGGAAGGACTTATTTTAGCTCAGATACCAGCAGCCGTTCTGATCAAACTCATGGTTTTATGAACGATGTCCACATTCCAAAATTATTAAATAGTATTTCTACTTCTGAGCTTCCTGAGAAAGACTTATTATTTAATTTTTAACTAGAAAATTGTATATCTTGCCGTGCATCACACGGGTTATACACTAGTTTTTAGAAAAACAAAAGCCATAATTATGAGTAGATGGAATTTTAACGTGGGAACAAGTAGTTAGAATATTGTCGGAAACTAATAAAAAAGACAGTATGAACATGTTTTCTTATTTATAAACCACATTATGACCAATAGCATTGTGTATTTGGCAAAGTAAAAAGTCACAAAACCCAGATGAAATTAACAATTTAAAAGCATTAGAAGATAATCCGTATAATTTTACAAGTAAAATTATAACGCTTATTTTAGGAGTAGACCCAGCTAAAAACACAACATTAATACAAGACACAATCATTAGGAACTTAGAACAATTAAGTATAGCAGACATGAAATACATTAATGAATTTACACTAGATTTTACTAGATTACTTTCACAAACAGGACAATCTATAAATGATGAATTATGTGACAAATATTTTATAAAATTACCAAGATACATAGGAAGAAATATACATGAGTCTTGAAAATAGAAATACAATGATAAAAAAGATTTAGGAATAGGACCACAGATAACATACACATTTACAATATTAGAAGATAAATACAAAGAGGTAACATTATAGGAACAATTAAAAAAGAATGCTTATGCTTTTTGTAAAACAGCAATTTATACACCACAAGCTTATGAAAAATACGATAAAAAAGAAAGAAATTACGTAGAATTACAACATATAGGAAAGATTATAAACCTTATATAAAAAAATAAATTAAGTTAGAAAACTACAGACTAGAAAATGTAAGTGTTTTATATGCGGAGACGAGAAACATTTAGCTAATAGATGTCCTAATAAAAATAAAAATACAGAACGTATTAATTTAATGAGCAAAAAACCAAAATATTACTTTTTAAATAATTATTTACCAAAATAACATCAAAAAAAACTTATATACCAAAATAACACTTTTTTTGAAAACCGGCATTCCATATTCCGGTTTTAATGAAAATCCGGAACCCCTAGTTCCAGTTTTAAAAATCATTTTTTTTTTGGTTAAATCCGGAACCTCTAATTCCGGTTTTAAAAATAAATTTTTTTTTTGTTTGTTTAAATCCGGCAATACATGTTCCGGTTTTAAAAAATGTTTTTTTTTTTTCTAGGTCGAATATTGCAGAGAGAGAGAGGTAATTAATTTTTTTTTTATTTTTGTAATCCGGAAGTTGTACTTCCGGTTTTAAAATTGTAAATCCGGCATCTCAAGTGCCGGTTTTAAATAAAACAATTTTTTTTTCCAATCAGAGAGAGAGAGAGAGAGTGTGAAATTAATTTTTTATTTTTTAAATGTGTAATCTGGCATTAGAGATGCCGGTTTTAAAAGTAATTTTTTGTTTTTTTTGTTTACATTAATTGCTTTGACTGAAACACTGAAAAAAAAAACTGAAAAGTTGAAAAAAGTGGCTATATATGTACCATTACTTACACACGCAGAAGAAATAAAGAGAGACCTCCATAAAAGAAGATAGAAAGAAAGAGAGAGAGAGAATTCGTTGTGTTAGAGAGAAAGAAAGAAAGAAAGAAAAAGGCAGTGAAGAAAGAAAGAGAAGAAGGAGGAGGACTAAAAAAGAAGAAGGAAGAGAAGATTAAGAAACATTTGTAAGGTTAGTTTTTTTTTTTTTTAATTGGTTGTTAAATCTATTATGATTTGTTTGATTAATTATGGCTTTTAAAAGAATTATTTAAATAATTATAATGCAATTTTAACAAAATTGTTAAAATTAATTTGATAAACTTGTTGTAATGTATATTTAATTATTGATTTTTAAAATTAAATTATATATAGTTCTTGTTAACTTAGGATTTTGACACATTTTTTTTAATTTTTTTAGGAAAAAATATGAATGGAGTTCCACTTGTTTTCATGTGCTATTGGGAAGGAAATGATGAAAATTCGTTTGAAGTTGAGAATTTTGAAAAGGCTCCAAAATGTGCACTTATGGCTAAAACTCGATGGAGTTATAGGAAGTTGATTAAGAAGTTATGTAAGAAAATTGGGGTAGATCGAGCCAATATTCAGTTCGAAGTTACTTGTAGATATCCTCATCTTGTCGCCCATGGGGTTTCAAACTACATTCCATTTGTAATCGAGAATGATATGGGTATGAAACTCATGTTTGATGTTTCTGCTCAGTTTGGGGGGTTGAGTTGCTTACAATTGTATGTTAAGATGAATTCAATTGATAATGTGAATGTTGAGGAGCCATTCCAAAATGAGTATGTTAATGACATGGATACCTTACAGATGGATTCTTTAAGCTACTACAATGAGAGGGGAGCTGGAACAAGTACAGGAACATATGTGGAAGAGGGAGAGGGACAGGGGCAGGGAGAGGAGGAGGAGGAAGAGGAAGAGGGAGAGGAAGAGGAGGGAGAGGAGGAGGGTAGGAAGAGAGAGATGGGGAATGGTATGATGATTCAGATAATGATCCAAATTATGAAGAAAATATTGGGGCCCTTATAAATTATGATCGTGATGATGGATATGATGATTGTAGTAGTGCTACCGATGTTAGCGAGAATGAGGGTGATGATGGGGTGAGGGAAGATTTGGGGGTACATTTTGTTGGTTCCGAACAGCCGCAAGATAACGTGTATGAGAGAGCAACCTATCAATTTTATGGTGATATTGGGGAGGGATCACAAATTTATGATAATAACGAATGTAACTTTGAGGCTTGGAATGGAGAATTTGATGATATTGCCAAAGGTATGCGCTTTTCTCAGAAGTTTGAGGTGCAACATAAAATGAAAATATTTCATATTAACAAAAATTTGCGCTTCAAGGTTAAAAGAAGCACAACTCGAAAGTGGACGATTGAATGTTTGGTGAAATATTTTCCATGCAATTTTTATGTGAATGTGAGTTTGAAGAAGAGTGGTTATTGGGAAATAACCAAGTACACGGGTCCTCATTCTTGCTTGGGTACGGAAATTGCCGAAGATCATCCAAACTTGGATGCTAAGTTCATAGGACGAGAAGTTTTGGAACTTGTTAAGGCTGATCCCGAGGTGAAGATTTCAGTTGTGAAGGAAACAATAAAAACTAATCATGGGAAGAATGTTTCATATAGAAAAGCATGGTGTGGTAAACAAAAAGCCATTGCAGAGGCATATGGAGACTGGGAAGGATCATACATAAGGTTGCCACGTTTGTTAGCAGCTATCCAAAAGTGGAACCCTGGAACAATTGTGGAGTATTCTGATCCTCCTCCTCCTGGTGCTTTAGGTATGTTTGATCGTGTATTTTGGGCATTTGGCACTTGTTTAGAAGCGTTCTCTTATTGTCGTCCTGTTATTTCTGTTGATGGCACATTCATGCATGGAAGATATAAAGGGGTTATACTTATTGCCATGGGTGTTGATGCGAATGATTGTATACTTCCTCTCGCATTTGCTATTGTTGAAAAGGAGGACTACCGCAATTGGTGTTGGTTTCTACATCTTCTTTGCAAACATGTTATTAAGGGTCGTAGTATTTGCTTGATATCTGATCGACATGGTGGCATCCTTCAAACAGTTGGAGACAACAGTTCCTGGCCTCGAAATGTTGTTCACAGATGGTGTATGTTGCATTTGCGAGCTAATTTTCTTAAAGCTCACAAGGGTGTTGGATTAAAAGATCTTTTCTGGAGAGCTGCTAGCACCACCCAAGACAAAAAGTTGAAATGTTATTTGAGGCAGATTCGTATAATCAACCCTGAGGCGGTTAAATGGTTTGACTACTTGGATGCTCATAAGTGGACAATGGCTCATGATGGTGGATATAGGTACGGCATTAGGACTACCAATTTGTCTGAAGTTTTTAATGGTGTAATGAAAGGAGATCGGGGGATGCCTGTTTCAGCAATTGTTGAGACCTCCTTCTACAGGTGTGTGTCATACTTTCAAGATAGACTCAGTAAAGCAATCCGGGCTTTAGGGGGAGATCCTAGTATCCCACAGGTAAATGCCACCTTACAATTCAGTCAGAGGGTCGATAATAGATACCGGTATAACTTGAGAAAGGCTGGGTTTCATCAAGTTAGAAGGTTTAACGACACGCCAGCGGGTGTTTATCAAGTGACAACTAGAGTACGAGGTGACAAAGGTGGACACATTCAAGTTATGGAATTGGGTGCTGGAAAATGCACTTGTGGCAAATGGACCCAATTTCATTTCCCATGTTCGCATGTTCTTGCGTGTTTCAAAACGCAAAACGTTGATGGTTTGAAATATATTGATTATTTTTACAGCCTTGACTCGTACTACAAGACGTGGAGCTGTTCTTTTCATCCAATCCATGATGAGGCCTATTGGAATGTGGATCACATTGTCCCACATTTTTATCCTAACCCGAACCACCTTCGTGATAAGCAAGGAAGACCCAAGTCAAGGAGATTGAAAAACTCTATGAATTGGCAAGTTTCTAAGAAGAAGAATCATTGTGGGATTTGCAAGGTAGATGGTCACACTCGAAGGAGGTGTCCAACTCTTAGGGAGCAGAATTGATTGTGATTTGCATTTTTAGTTCTTCAGTTTACTACTTTGAACAATTAAGTATCGTTATTTTATTTGAAGTTGTAATATATTCAAGTATGAATGTTGTTATGTTATTTACCAAGGAGTGAATGTTGTGTTATTTACCAAACTTTATGCCATAATGCCATGCAACCATTTTCCGAACAATATTTAAACCACTCCATAGGATAGAAAACATACAAGTTCCATACCCCTACCAACATTACATTAGGACTTTAAAAAACTTAAATAACATTAAAATAACTAGTTCAAATTAGTGATCACATCCCGATCACATAGGATAGAAAACATACAAGTTCCATACCCCTACCAACATTACATTAGGACTTTAAAAAACTTAAATAACATTAAAATAACTAGTTCAAATTAGTGATCACATCCCGATCACATAGGATAGAAAATACAAATTCAACAACTATTACATTAATCAAACAAAATATTAAGTAACGTCTTCCAGGTGACATGAAAAACCCCTTCATGGAAAATCAGATGGGATGAAATCCTTATGGAATACCTGCAACACAAATAAACTAATGTCATTTGTTGAACAATCACCTACTCACAGTCTGTACCTAACAATTTTACCTTGAATACATTGGGGAGTGTGATGTTGAGATAATGTGATTTACGTGAGGGGGAGAAAACAACAACCTAAAAAGTACAAAACAAAATGATTAGATGGAAATATTAATAATAGGTTCCAGCTGTTGCATTTTTAATACATCATACCTGATGAAGTATCAGAACAGAACCAACAACTATGTCATTTCCGAACTCACTCTCAGTAAACACCTTATGATGAATTGAAGCACCTATTGTTCCCGTAGGATCCTATCAATTTTA
The DNA here is from genome assembly GCA_022495995.1 of Adenophora triphylla var. japonica. Lineage (NCBI taxonomy): Eukaryota > Viridiplantae > Streptophyta > Magnoliopsida > Asterales > Campanulaceae > Adenophora > Adenophora triphylla. The sequence continues at coordinate 211,639 of JAFEMH010004053.1, read as the reverse complement.
CCTTAATTAGTAAGATAAGACACATACTAATCATGCTAGAAAACATACAAAACACATATGCTAACCTTCAAAGTCACCATAGCGTCACCAAATTCATTTCGTGTGATGGTCTTGACAACACCAACGGCAACATTAATCCTATCAAATCCATTAGGAAATCCGCCCTTGACAGTATTCAAAGGGGTAGCAGGAATCATACCATCGCCATTGAGCAGTTCAAATGCGGAGAGCCAAGGACTGCGTTCGAAATCTTTATCCTCCTTGGGATCTTCAATCTCTCTCCTCACATACTCTTGGGTCGGAATCAGAGGTTCCTGAGAGATCCCCCTCTCTGACGATCGAGGTTTCTCTGGCGCATAGCCAACTGCACGTCACCAGCGGGACCAGGAATCAGACGCTCTGAAGAGGGTTGAGACAGATTTATTTGAGAGAGGTGAGAGGGTTGAGGGGCAGATGTTTGGCCGGAGGAATGAGGACGTCGATTGGAATGGCGGGGGAGACTAGGATCCATTTTTGGGTTTTGTATGAAGCTATGAACGAGGTTATAATGAAACTGGTCGTTTCTTTTAAAAGGAAAATTAAGATAAATCCGGCATTGGCAGTGCCGGGTTTGTCAGTTAAGATAAAACCGGCATTGGCAGTGCCGGATTTGTCAGATAAGATAAAACCGGCATTGGCATTGCCGGATTTGTCAGTTAAGATAAAACCGGCATTGGCAATGCCGGATTTGAATGTATATATATGAACAAGTTAGTGTAAAGTAATTAGCCTAAAGTAACCAAGTGGGTTTTTGTCATTTATTGAATTCAAAATTTAACAACGAGGATCACGAATTGTTTTCACAATAGCCTTACACTTTCAGAAAAGATAAAGTAACAATAAAAGAAATAATATGAATTAAGATACAAGAAATCCTATAATAATCAATCCAAACATTTAGTGACCACATCCCGGTCACATAGGAAATCCGTCACTGATAGTCAGATGGGGTGAAAGGATTACGAGGATTGCGATTCCTTGACCCTCTTCGAAGCATGCAATCTAATAAGCTTGTACTTTTCCTAGATGAAGATGACCGATGAGGGTCTATAGATGAAGATGGCCGATGAGGGTCGATGGATGGTTCATCAGGAAATGTGGTAGGAGACAAACTAAAACTAGGCGTAAAACTAGGATCTTGTGAAAATTGTGAAAACCCAAGTACCTGAGATGGAGTCCGAGTATAATCTGTTTGAGTGATACCGCTCTGCCCTTCTGGTCCAGTCGTATGTACCTGATTAAGCATCCCCGTAAATGACCCAAATTGACCTGCGTCTAACATATCCATATCTCTTCTCCTCTCCGCATTCTCCCTAACACCCTCATCCTCGTCATCCTCCGCCTCCTCTTCATCCTCCGCCTCCTCCTCATCCTCCTCCTCCTCCTCATCTTGCAACCCCATCTCTTGCTCCTCATGCACGTGCCGGGCATGTCCACGAACCTGATTTTGTCTCTGTGGCACCCCTCGAACACGATCTACCGGTGATAGGGGAGCTTGCTGTGCATCCAATCGTTGCTGCTGCCTAATAGCTGCCAACGATTGTTGGATAAGACTACAGTCTAGAAGTTTCTCTTGTGAGACCATACTGCATCGCTCCAATTCGTTGGATATGGCGGTCTGGTTGGATATGTACAGGCGTTGAAGGTTTTGAATCTGTTAAACAAAATTAAGAAAAATAATTATTACAAATATAATGGTTAAAAAAAATGGTAAAATCATTATATTGAGTATAAAGCTTACCAAACCCTCAAAACAAGTAGCATGTCCCCTGTACCCCTGATCCTCTACAGTGGACGGATTCTGTATCAACGTTCGAGTAATAGACCTGTAGCATATCATATATATGTGGGTATAGTCCACTTCCTCCACACCAAAGTTTCCATCAATAACCATATCATCTCGTCTGTCCCACTGATCTATGTAATCCCGATGTAAGATCATCAAGTTCGCCTTTGATCGACCTCGACGGTCAATCCGATGCAGTTCTTCATTTGTGTCACAATTGGGAGGGATCCGTTACAACATCCCGAACTGCCTCATAACACGATCTGGAAGGTGCCACTCAATCTTATCAAAGCAGATAAGGGGCGTCTTCGCCCTCCATATATTCTGGCCCTGATAGCAATAATATGGACCTCTGACACCTGAATAGGGCTGCCAAACAACCTGATCCTCGATCAAAAACGAAAGCTGATCTCGGTAGCAACGATGGTTGTGGGCGGTAATAGTTGAACATGAAAGGGGACCCTTCCACCTACATACGGAGCAATTGACATAAAAATAGTGACTAAAAATTGAATAAATAAAAAATCATTTTTTAAGAAAAATGAAGTAATATAAGTATACCTGCAACCCAATGGCAACGATCCATCCTGCTGAAGTATGTCTACTTGACGCCTAATAGGTTGTGTACACAACAACCTCTCCCATGCCCAAAGCTATATATAAAAAAAAAGCCATGTAAGAAAGATGTTTAGTCTACTAGTATCATGCAATCAAATACAATTTACATACCTGGACAATAGTTAAGAAACCAAATAAGAAGTTTTTGAACTGGGTTTCGTTGCTACACACAACCCCCTGTATAGAAAGGACAATACTACACTACCCCAACTATAATCTCCAATCTTCTGAACGTCCCTCAGCAGTGGCAGGTATATTAGCTTCAATTTGTTGTCACTAGAATCTGCCATGAGACTAGCCCCCAAGCATAGAAAAATATATGCTCGGGTGTACCGATCAATCATCCACCGCTCCGCCCTTGGGGGAAGCTCACCAAAGTACGGAAAGGCTTGTAGAACTCTTGTAACGTTCAATGAACAAACTTTCAGTTCACTTTCAGATGGTGTAATTCCAAGTAACTCTTCACATAATTCAATCCATTCCACCTTTTTCTTAAAAGTTTCTCCACTAATCACAGCATGTCCGTCTATAGGAAGGCCACACAGCATACCAATATCCTCCATTGTGATAGTCATCTCTCCTACGGGTAAATGAAAGGTGTGGGTCTCCGGACGCCATCTCTCAACTAAAGCCTCTATTAAATGCCAATCTATTTTGAAATGACCCAAACTATACACCCCGTAAAATCCAGCTTGTTTGAGACTTTCAACTATCCTCCAATCCAATATATTGGGCAGCCCTGTTGAACCCCTAATTCTATGTTTTTCAACTGGTTGTCCAGCCCAAATATAATTTGACCGATGGTTAGCCTGTGAAGTCAATACAGAATCATTTATCGGCCCTGGATCAACAAAAGATTGCACTGCGAATTGATCCATCTGAAACACACAAATATCATAGTCAGGGGATATATTATATGTAAACTTACTTAGTATTAATTTAACAAAAAATAATATAAATTTACATAATTAACAATAAAAGAATACTAAACAGTTATATATATAATGAGCAGAAACATAAATAATTGATATAATACTTACTTAGTATTAATTTTTGATAAACCTCCTCTACCGAAGTTCTTCTTTTTCTCTTTCTTTTCTAAGGCTTCTTCTTCTCTTTCCTTTCTTCCTGCAATTCTTTTCTTTTCTTCCTTCAATACATTGGCAATGCATCACGGTTATAAAGAAACTGCAAAGGAATACTGGCAAAAAAGTTTTAAATCAAACAACCACCCGTGACACCAAAAAGCAAAAAAACAAAAAAACTTTTTCAAATCAAACAAACTCCCGTGACCAAAAAAAAATATATGTTTTTTTTTAAAACGGCACTAGAGATGCCGGATTTGACAAATTTTAAAACCGGAAGTACAACTTCCAGATTACAAAAATAAAAAAAAAATTAATTACCTCTCTCTCTCTCTGCAATATTCGACCTAGCAAAAAAAAAACATTTTTTAAAACCGGAACATGTATTGCCGGATTTAAAAAAAAAAAAAATTGATTTTTAAAACCGGAATTAGAGGTTCCGGATTTAACCAAAAAAAAAATGATTTTTAAAACCGGAACTAGGGGTTCCGGATTTTCATTAAAACCGGAATATGGAATGCCGGTTTTCAAAAAAAGTGTTATTTTGGTATATAAGTTTTTTTTGATGTTATTTTGGTAAATAATTATTTAAAAAGTAATATTTTGGTTTTTTGCTCTTAATTTAATAGAATAATTAGGAAAATATAAAATAGAACTCATAAACACAGAAGACTCAGATAACGAATCAGTTTATATTATTTATATTAGTAATGAAGAAGATAAACAACTAACTAAAATTACTTATACATATATGAACACATATAAAGAATGTGAACACCAATGTATTAGTAAAAGAGGTAATAATTATATTAAATGTTTTAGTTGCGGATATTTTCCTAGTATAGAAAAAGTTCACAGTGTAGCATTTGTTTTAAAGAAATTTGTTATTTATGTATTAAATCTCTATAATTTAAATATGAATATAAAAAAAGATAAACATAGAGTTAATAACAGAAAAAATGAAAAAAATAGAAGCTATACCAGAATTGAATAATTTAAAGATAGATAATATTTAAAATAAACTAAAATATATAGAAAATGTAATTGATAAAAAGAAACCAAAAATAGAAGAAGTTGAACTCAATAAAATGTCAACAGATCATACATTAATAAAAACAAAGGGTATAACAAACATGATAAACTTAGAATATAGGTTATGGTTAGATTCAAACAAATACTTAGAATTAACAGTCTTATTAGACACAGGAGCCACTAAAAGCGTTATACTCCCTCCGTCCCGATCGAAAAGCCACAAATTTCCTTTTTGGGTGTCCCATTTAAAATGGCACTTTCCCAAAAAGGAAAATTTTTATTACTATTCCACCCACTCATTCTCTCTCCTACTTTACTTTTACACTCACAACATTCTCTCTCCTAACTATTCCTCCCACTCATTCTCTCTCCTATTTAATTTTTCATACTCACAACATTTACACTTTTTCTCTTTCCTACATCACTTTCCTTAATTTGCGTGCGAGGCACAAACTTTGCCTTTTGGGCCGGGACGGAGGGAGTATCAAATAGTTTGGTACCACAACAGTATGAAAAACAACTCACTTATAAATAGGTAACACGAACAATAGAAGATAGGTTAATGACTATAACACATTGTATAAAATCAATAGGAATACAGTTTTTAGATTTCTCAGGTAATTATAGTTTGAAATATGATATTTCAAAGGTTAATATAAGTCCAGAATATTTTAAATCAACAGACTTTATATTAGGATTGAATTTTATTATTGGATTACAAGGTGCTATAACAATTAATAAAATTATATCACACTCAGTAAACATATTTATAGCATACCAACACTTAGATATCTTCAAACATCAGAGTTGGCATAGAGGCGTGGTGGACAAGATAATTTAGATTTTTTACGCCACACTTAAAAAACAAATGTTTATGTGAAAATGAAACCATAAACTTATTAACCAATTTTTTGACACATGAATTAGAAAAGGGAGTATATATAACAAAAAGTACTAATCATCCGATAATTTTACATTTAGAAAAAATAGGATTAATAGAAGATGATATTACAAAGTCTAGTGTTACATATACATGCAAATTTAAATTAAAAAATCCTTATATTATAATTAGGGCATCTAATATTGAGTACAGTCCATTAGATAAAGAGTAATTTAGAAAACAGATACCATAAATGATAGAACAGAAGTTAATTAGAAAATCTGAAAATCCTTATAGGTCAACAGCTTTTATAGTAAGAAATCACAGTGATATTAAAAGAGGTAAAACTAGGATAGTTTATAATTATAAAAGATTAAAGGATAACACAGAGGATGATGGATATAATATACCTAATAAGGGTTCATTAATTAACCTTCAGAAAAAAAAATTCTCAAAATTTGATTTAAAGTCAGGATATAATCAGTTAAAATTATAAGAAAAGTTTAAACAATAGACAGCTTTTACATGTTCCGAATGACAGTTCGAATGGAACGTTTTATGTTTTGGGTTAAAAAATGCTACATCTATATTTCAAAGGTTTATGTACATCATTTTTCTTAAATAAAATTTTTGTTTAGTTTACATTGATGACATTTTAGTTGCTAGTGAAACAATTCAGGAATATGACAAACATGTAAAAATAATTTTTGAATAAATATTAAAACATGGCATAGTTTTATAAAAAATAAAAATGGAATTATTTAAAAGAAAATTTTCATTTCTAGGTTTAGAAATAGGTAATGGTAGAATAGAATTACAACCTCATATTTCAAAAAACACATTTTAGAATTTCCAGAAAAGTTTGAAAATCTTAAAAAGATTCAAGCATTTTTAGGATTAGTTAATTATGATAGAAATTTATTCCAAATTTGTCAAATTTAGTAGGACATTTATATAGTAAAACAACTAAAAATGGTCAAAGGCATTTTAATATAGAAGACATTAAACTTGTTAAAACAATTAAGGAAGCGGTTAAAAATATTAAACTATTATAATTGCCTCTCGTTAAAGATTATATTATTATAGAAACAGACGGATGCAAAGATGGTTGGGGAGCAGTTTTATTATTTAAACCAAATAAGTAAAGTGCAAAATAAACAGAAAAAAATTGTTCATATACAAGTGGAAATTTTAACAAAGTAGGAACAAATTGGACAAGTTTAGATTTTGAAATACAAGCTTTAATAAATTCACTTTAAAAATCAAAATTTTCTTAAATAAAGAATTCACATTTAGAACAGATTGCAAAGCAATAGTTAGGTTTATAAAAAATGATCAAAGTAAAAAGGTTAATAAAACAAGATGGATAAATTTATAAAATATTATACATGGTAGTGGATATAAAATTAATTTTGAATATATAAAAGGGAACAACAATACCATTGGTGACATATTATTTAGAAATTTGAACAGGTTATTTCTTTCAAATGGATTGAGACAAATGCAGGAAAAGGGTCATACATACTATATATCCAAAGAATAATTCATCAATAAGTATATCATCCGATGAAGAAGTACAGACAGATAACACAAAAGATACAGATATCAAGGTTACAGGATACAGTTTTACATACCCACCAGTTTATTCTAATACATTTCAAGGATTTAGACCTAGAATGCAGGTCCAGCATTTTAAAAATACACAGTTTGCACATGCTGGACAAAGTTCTTCAAAACATATATAGTTTCAACAAAAAAACAATTACATTTGGTACTTATAATTTACAAGTTTGCGCATATAGCCATAAGAAATTCAGACCTAGCTATTATAGGAATGGATTTAACAGAAAAACAACAATGTTTATTAGATAATCTTTGGCATATATACACACTTTACCATAGGCATCTACATTTAAATCACAAGTTTTAAACTCTTTGGGATATTATTTTCTAAAATTGTCTTAAAAAACCACAGAGAAGCCTATGCAGAAAAAATTTACACATTATGTTAAATTTAGAGATACTAAAATAGGAGTTTTTGATAAATGAGAGACAGTATCAAAATATATACAATGTCCAAACCCCATTTATAAAGGTTTTTACAGTTTTCAAGATGTCATGAACACAACACGTGAACAATTTGGCATTAACAAAATTTTTATAGAACCTAAATAAATTTTAAAAAAAATCATAAATGGCAAAAGTCAATCCTGAACAGACAATTAAAGCACAGGAAAAACTTATTGCTAAACTTCAAGAACAGTTGTTACAGTCTGGTAAAAATACACAAGTTACACAATTACAGATTGAAAACATCATTTTAAAACAGAAAATTGCTATTCTTGAAAGAAAAAATACACAGTTGTTAAAAACAGTTGATAGAAAATAAAACATAATGGTATACAGAAATTTTGAAAGCTTCAAGTCTAGAATGCTTGACATTCCTTGGAGACATACACTCAAACCAGTTTTGTATCAATTTAAAGAACTGGAACAAATAATTTCATACAAAGTTTGTACAAAATTCTCTACAATTTTGTATGATCAACAACAAAAATTATAATGATCGCCTTTAAAGAATTAAAATACAAAGGCATTAAAGTGGTTGAAAGACTAGATAGTGGAGGAGAAGAAATAGGGATTCTTCTTTTACAGATTGATTTGCTGAAAACAGATATGCCAGACAGTTCAATTCTTCAATTTTACCATAACAGGATGATTGATTACATTAAATTCAGGCTAAATCCAAAGACAGATCAGTTGTTAGACAGTTTTGGCGAAAAGTTCATATTGATGGCCAGAAACATTGCTACATATACATTCCCACCAGACATAGGTTGCAAAATCTTCGCCTCATTCTCAGAAGCAGATAGTCATACCTACAGACCAGCCAGAAAGAGAATCTTCATCAGTCATAAGCCACAAGAACACGAACAACTGAAGTTTGCAGTAAAAATTGAGGATAGTATACATTTTCCAGTCTACATTGGTTAAATGAACAGGAGATAAATCCAGATTCAAAACATAGATTTCAAGTTCATTTATCTACAAACATGAAAAGACGCCTAAACTTCCTGATTGGGAAGAGTATAAATTAATGGCAGAATGCCATTATACACAGATTTGGGCACATAAAAACTGGAACATGCTTCTCCCCTTCATAGGAGAAGGTGACACATTGGAGCTACAACATATCATCAATCAAAATGATATGGATCTCTTGATGACAGATGTACATTCAGAAGCCGAAACATCACAAACAATCGACAGTATACACCGGGATTTCAGACGTAAGCAATGATGTAAGAAGAAAGGTGGTGGAAATATGGCCGACAACTTTTTCAAACTAGCCGACAGCTTTTTGTAAAGATAAAGATTCTTTTAAAAAAGGAGTTAGTGATAGGGCCCGTAGTACGTGTTTTTTACGTGTGTTATTTTAAAGTTAGTGGTAAGGCCTACTGTACGCATTTTACTGTTGATAGTGCATTCTTTACGCGTTTTGCTTTTTAAAGTTTTAGTTTTTCAGGGTTATATAAACCCTTGTATCATTCATTTGTAAGTATCAGTTAAAAAGTGGAAATCAATTTTTAGAGCTTCTCTCTTTAAATGGCAGCTTAATTTACTTCCAACTCTCTTAGTATAATCCCTTAACTCCTTAATTCTCCTTCCCGTACTTCATATTATATCCCTTACTATAAAAAAAATATTTCCCGTTTCCTACTGTTAAAACCTCTTATGTGCCTCATTTTTCATCTTCACCTCTACTCTGTAAGTATTTACCTTTTTTTCTTTCAGTTATTTCATGTTATTTTTAGTGGTTTAACGGAAACCCGAAAAATCCGCCATACCTCCCATACATTTTTCCAGTCTATATTGGTTAAATAAACAAGAGATAAATCCCGATTCAAAACACAGATTTACAAATTCATTTATCTACAAATTCATCAATCAAGATGATATGGATCACTTGATGACAAATGTACATTCAGAAGCCGGACCAACACAAACAATCGACAGTACATACCGGGATTTCTGAACATAAGCAATGACGTAAGAAGAAAGGTGACAGAAATATGGCCGACAACTTTTTCAAAGTAGCCGACAGCTTTTTGTAAAGTTAAAGATTCTTTTTATAAAGTTGGTGGTACGGCTCATAATTCGTGTTTTTCTTACGTGGATACTGTTAATAGTGCATTCTTTACGCGTTTTGCTTTTTCAGGGTTATATAAACCCTTGTATCATTCATTTGTACGCAGGAATTAATTAGTAGAAATCAATTTTCAGAGCTTCTCTCTAAATGGCAGCTTAATTTCCCTTCCAACTCTCTTAGTATAATCCCTTAACTCCTTACGTCTCCTTCCCGTACATCATATTATATCCCTTTCATCAAAAAAAAATTTTGAATATATCCAAAAATTTGCATCATATCCTCTAACTAATATCAGGATAGAAATCTTTCTATAGTCTTTACCTAAGCGGGTTCTTGACAAAAGAGTGGACTTACAACATACTGCCGCAAATCAAGCCTGTCTTAGTCTTTTAGATATTAGAAAGAACCATGCTCTGATAACAATTGGGGGTTATTGCGGATTTTTTTGGTTTCCTTTAAACCACTAAAAATAGCATAAAATAACTAAAAGAAGAAGAAGGTAAATACTTAAAGAGTAGAGGTGAAGATAAAAAATGAGGCACACCAAAGGTATTCACAGCAGAATTCACAACATAAAATACTTTTTTTTTATTAAAGTGATATAATATGAAGTACGGGAAGGAGAGTAAGGAGTTAGGGGATTATACTAAGAGAGTTGGAAGGGAAATTAAGCTGCCATTTAAAGAGAAGCTCTGAAAAGTTATTTCTACCAATTAATTCCTGCCTACAAATGAATGATACAAGGGTTTATATAACCCTGAAAAAGCAAAACCTAAAAAGCAAAACGCTATATCAAATCCCATTGCACATGAATTTTTCTCCTCCATTTTGTCATATCCAATGCCAGTCTTCTCTGGTTCAAATATGCTCATATTGCTTTTATTTACCATTATCCACGTTTTCACTTAAAAGATCATGTATGTATTTTTTTAGCGATCCCGAAGTTATTTTTCTTTTGGATTGTTTTTCCTTTCGGTCCATTAACAATTATAACCATGTTATATGCCTGACTTGAATATAAATATCACATCTTTCATTGAATTCAAATGCATACTAAAGTTACACTTTTTGTTGAACATGGGAATTAAGAAAAAGTATAAGTTTTAGGAGTACGAAAAATGATTTAGAAGAGGAAAAGTGGGGTGATGATGCTAAAACGAGCTTGGATCGGTCCTTTGCCTCAACGGGTTGGATGTTCCAGCAACTTTATCTTGAAACCAATGAACACACAACTAATAGGGGGAGGTATCTGGCTAAGAATCTCTGGTGTGAGGATGAGTATGTGTTTATGTCATGAAAACTGTATTGACAGAGCTTTTAGAATCTAAATGAGACGTTATCTTTGAAAGGAGATAAGAAGAGTGTATTTATAGTTACTGGTCGGATAAGGAATGTGGCTAGAAATCAGGAGAGATTTTAGGGATTGACCATGATTGTCTTCGTGATTTTAACATTTCGTTATTATCTATTGAGGCGATATAGGTCAGCCTGATCGAGGTCGCTCACTTTGGTGAGGTCGTCCTCATCGAGTTCACTCACTTTGGAGAGGACGACCTGAGTTCGAGTCTGTTTGTAAAGGTTGAAATGTTAAAGTTGTGGGCAGTATGTCGGACCATGGTAGGTCGAGACCTGAGCAGGTCGGACCAAGGCTCAGGTCGAATTGCCATAGGTTGTTCGATTCTGATATTCGGAGACGGGCCTATTGGGTCCACTTGTAAGTAGACCAAAGGTTGGGGTCGACCCGTTGAGCGTAACTCGCTAGTTTATATTGTTCATGCGTATATAATAGTATATGGATAGTTATTGTGAGTATAAATGCAAGTGAGTCGTATTGAATAAAAGTAGTGAAACATTTTTATTTTAAAAAGGGAATATTGCATTTCGGGTCCTAAAGTTTAGGGAGTGTTACTAAGTTAGGCCCTATTCTGTTTCTATTTACAATTTAAGCCTCAAAGTTGTCATTACGTTAACATTTTAGGGTTTTTAATTAGTTTTGTTAGAAAAATTGGTTAAATAATCATGTGCAAGTTACGTGTCATTTAATAGAGGATGTTTTTGAACAAGAAGTCTTTTATTGTATTATTAATGCAAACTGAATGAAAATTAGTAGCCAAAATAGAAAATATTAATATCCTTAATATAAAAGTAAATAATATTTTATTATAATAACCGTAAATGGGATTAAGTAATAAATTTAGAATGAGAAATTTATAATCCTAAAAAAATACTAATTTAGATGCTAAAAACGTAAATACTTTATAAAATACAATTAAAAATATTTTAGCATTTACTTTTCATTTTTTTTTTAATTTTTAAGCTATCATTTACTTTTTATGAAAATAGAATATTTTAAATTATTCAAGAAAATTATCCTTCTAAGTTTTGAATTTTTTTTTGAACATTTTACTTTTTCGAAAGAAATAAAAATTTATTCACCAACAATACCATCCTCATATCAGCTTGACTTCCACAACCACTTCACTGTCGCCACCTTATCACCACCATCCCACCACTAGTCCAACTTCACAACCACAACCTACTATCATCATAACCACCAGCATCCCAAAAATAAAAACAAAACTTAGATTCAAATTTTAAACAAAATTCATATTCAAAAATCAAAATCCAAAATAAAATCAATCCATAATTCCAAAATTTAATCAATACCCAGTTTCAAATTTGTTATTTAAATCCAGATTCAAGTCGTATTTTTTCAAACGCATAATCAAGTCAGATTTTAAACATAGATTCAAATGTGATTTTCAGACTCATATTCAAATCTGATTCCAAACCCAGCTTTGAAGAGAGAGAGAGAGAGAGAGAGAGAGAGAGAGAGGAGATATTCTCGTTGGATTGCAGTCGCGGAGTAAGGGAAGGAAGATGAAGAGAAGACGGCGCCGAATTCAACAGCGTTGTGCCTTCAACGGAGTATTGAGGTGAAGAGGCACAAACGAAAAAAAGAGTTAGAAGGTGTGGAAGAGGAGAGAGGTAGAACAGCGGGGGTGGGGAAATGATGACGGAGGGAGGGTGTGGGGGGCGACGGCCATGATTTGGAAATTGGGAGAAGCGCTGAAGTTGAAACATAAAAAATGAGATATACGGTTAAAGAAGGATTTTTAATTTAGATATTCTTTTTGGACTGTTTATTTTTATTCAATTTGAATTAAAACAACAATGAAATAATTCTTGTTAAAAAACATCATCCGTTAAATGACACGTGATTATTTAAGGAATTTTCAAACAAAACTAAATAAAAACCTTAAAATGCTAACAGAATGACAATTTTGGAGCTTGTATTGTAAATAGTGATATAATAGAACCTAACTTACTAACACCCCCTAAATTTTGAGGTGCAAAATGCAATTTTCCATTTTAAAATATATAATATTTAGTGAACATATAAAAGAAATAAAAAATGTAATTTTTAGTGTGACAAGATGGAGATGGAGTATCAGAAGAACAATTTCAAAATTTAGTCAACCATCATCCAGCCCTTGTACAGTTGTACTTTATGAATTTGATTAAACTCGGCTGCAGTGGACAACAAAGACAAAATAGCAGCCAGTCATGGAGAATGTGGACCCACTAATAGACAGATCCAAGCTTGTTGTAATATCATAATACAAGTGGTCGCATGCAATGGACAAGACACCATTATTGCTGGCCACAAAGATAACACGAACATGCTTCTTTCACCCTTCAAAAATTAAATAAAAAGAAAAGGTAAATAATTATGTGAAGAAATAAAAGAAAAAGAAAAAAAAAAACATGTGTAAACAGGGCCAGCCTGTATATTTTGAGGCTCTAGGCAAACTATTTGGCTTAGGGATGAGATTCTGCTGATTTTGGGCCGAGAAGCTCTGATTTGGACTTTTCTTGCAGAAAAAAATATGTCTATGCTAAGACTAGAACCTGAATCAAGTTGTTAACTAGGATTTTATGCAATTTTCATTACCACTACAACAGAGCTTTTTGATGTGTACATTTTGTAAACTTTATATATATAATAAAACATAAATTTTGGGGCCCTTAAAATTGGACAAAATTCGGAGGCCCTAGGCGACGGCCTCACCTATCTCATAGCAGGGCCGGGCCTGTGTGTAAAATAATATCAATGGATTTAGTTGTTTAAATTAATGTATACTCCCTTCGACCCGTTACAAACTATATAATATGACGTCTCACTACAAAATACACACCTTTTACTATAATGAAAGTGTTTTATTATTTTTATACAAATATGACTCACACGTTATACTCACAACAACAATTTAATTATTATTTCATACCCTACTTTCTCTTTTTTATCTCAATTTCCATACTGACAACACCTAATTAATTTATTAATATTTTTTTTAATTATCATACAAATAATAAATGTGTAGTTTGTAATAAAAGGGAGTATGATGATTAGAGTGCTTAAAGTAGAAGCATTGAGTGGTTAAAGTAGAAGCATTGTGTTACTTTTTGAAGCTTTTATAAAGTTTTAAATTTTCATGTGCGGCGAAAAAACAACAGTAATTGATAAATAAACTTTAACGAAGATGTATGGTCAAAGATTCATCAGATTTTGGCTTGTCCTCTGCTAATCTATTTGAAAATGAGTTTATTTGTTGTGTATTTATATGTACAATAAATGAAAAATATAGATATGTGTCTCTGTAATTAGTTTAAAGATACGGGTCTACTTTTATACAAGTTAATTATTATATTTGTGCATGTACTCAAAAAAAATGTGAGTATATTTGATCACCGTTAATTTTTCGTCCAAAAATTAATGAAAATATTGACTAATCAGCTTATGTGAAATTTAAAATGTAAAACGTGAAAAAAAATTGCACATGAAATTTCTAATGACGATTGCAAAGACATATTTACATAAATCTCATATTATAAGGGCAAATCTGCATATCTTTAACCTAAGTACGGGGATAAATCAATATTTTCTCATTATTACTTCACAACTACCATCGCCACATTCCACCAATACCATTATCACCACCACTTTATCACAATCACCGCTTCTCAATACTACTATCAACACCACATTCAGCACTACATCCACCATCACTATAGCCACCATCACCACCGCCACCCATCACTACCACCATCAATACCACAAACACCAACATAACCATAACAAGACCATCACCACCATGATGGATGAGTTTTATACTCATTTATTTATTGGGTATTTTCTAGACTTATTCCAATCGAAATCCTTGAGTTTGTTGGTATTTGATATCAGTTTTAGTGGTTTGTGAAAGATAAGATAAAATAGGTGGAAAGTGCAAAATACAGATCAAACATGACGAAATTTGGAATTTCAGGGACTTAAGAGGATTTTACAGAAGTTTAGGGACTGAAGTACTGAAGCTGTAGACTTGAATAGCCAATCTGCAGTTAAATATAAGTTCCAGGACCTGCTGGTAATGTCTAAAGCTGGTTGACTTTTCTGGTATTTATGGAAATTGGAGTAACAAGCTGGAATTTATAAAAGCACCAGGGGCCTGTTGGGAATTCATATTTTCAGCCCTGAGAAATTGAGATCACACCACTTTCCTAATCTTTAGGATTTTAGTATTTTGTTATTTCCTTTTTCTATTTCATGTATAAATAGGAAACCTTTACTTATTTTCTAGGGTAAGGAGTTTTTATAGATTCATATTAGAGAAAGAGAACTTGATTATTTTCTCTTCATCTTTTTCTAGTTTTATGTTTGCTTTTTTCATCCATCATTGTTGTTCATCAAGATATGATTAATTATTATTGGTTTATTTCAGATATTATTAGTTCTTCGACTTTTGTCATTTTTATTAATCCGAGAGGATGTTGTTGATTTTATAAGTGTCTATTGGGTGTGAGTAATTATACTATCGTGAATTATTTACGCATTAAGTCATTATGTAGTAATTGAATCTTGTTGAAAAGGCTAGGGCACGATATAATATGTAAGTTCATTATATTCCATTTTTTTAAAGGGTATTTGAATATTGTGTGGAGTTAGGGGAAACACAATAGACAGAGATTACTAAAGTCATTAACCCGACTTTTACACGAGTGAATGAACATCAATATTAATTAGCACATTTTTCTTAATAGCATAGGTGATCAATACAAATCCAATCCATATTCCTTTCTCCTATTTGAATTTATCTAATCTGCTCTCTGTCTAATCTGATATCTTTTATTATTTTCTCTCATAGTTAATTTAAAATCAAAATCACAACAACCCACTTGTAATTTAATGTTTTTACTGTTTTCGCTGCTTCTCTACAACGAGCCCTTGAGGTTTGACACTCTGTACTGCATATATTAAATCGGTACTTGTGCACTTACAAGAATTATAATTTGACACATCACACCACTACAAGCATCATCACTGCTACTATTTTTAGTTGGGCTTTGATATTGATATTGGTGGCAGCGATAACTTTTATGTTGATGGAGGGTAAGTGATGATGTCAATAGTGTTAATGGTGGTAATGGCAATGGTGGAAGATGCCTGTGAGCATCGAGTGGTGGAGTAGCATTAAGTGCTTGTGGCGGTGATGGTGATGGCGTAGAAGTGGAGGTGAAGATAAAGATGGTGTTTGCAATTGTTGTGACGTGGTAGTGATGGTGTTGAATTGGTGGTGGTGGTGAAGTGGTGATATTTGTGGTTAGAGTAGGTCTGCTGAGAAACGCGTTTCTCCATAACTATGGAGAAACGCGTTTTTAATAGCCAGAAGCTATACGTTTGATAACCAGAAGAAAATTTCTGGATATCACTCTCAAAAGGTTCTGAATATCCAGAAGCTTTGGAACGGATATCCAGAAGCCTTTGAGCGGATATTCAGAAAAAATAGATTTGAAGCCAAATCCAAGGCCAAGACCAGAAATTGCTTATTGAAGGTTTCTGGATATCCAGAAACCTTCAAATGTATATCCAGAAACCATCAAATGAATATCCAGAAACATTTTGAAAGTTTCTGGATATCATTTTGAAGGTTTCTGGATATCGCTTTCATAAGCTTCTGGATATCCTTTCAAAGGGTTCTGGATATCCAGAACCTTTGAGACTGATATCCAGAAGTAACCATGGGACAAGGTCATGGCCAATACAAAAAGTTTCTGGATATCCTTTCAAAAGGTTCTGGATACCCGTAACCCGTTTCTCCATAACTTATGGAGAAACGCGTTTCTCCGTAGATTTTACGTTGTGGTTATGATTGTGGTGAATGATAGTGGTAGTATTGGTGATGGTGGTGAAGTTCTGTAATAGTTGTAATGATTGTGGCGTGGCGAGCAATGATGGTGGTAGCGATGATGATAGTGATGGTGGTGGTGGGTTATAATGGTTTTTTTAAAGAGAGAATATAGAATTATGCTCTTATATTTAGATTTGAGATATAGATCTGCCCTATTACTATGAGATTTATGTAAATATATTATTGCAATCTTTATCAAAAATTTCGCGTGCGTAATTTTTTTCACGTGTCACATCATAAATTTCACATATGCTACTTAGTCAGCATTTTCATTAATTTTCTAATTGAAAATTAACGATGGTCAAATATTTTTCTTGAGTACATGTGCAAATATAACAATTAATTTGTATAAGGATAAATATGCATCCTTGAACTAAGTATAGGTACATGTAATTATATTTTCCCTACCATAAATTAAATCAAAACTATTTCTTCATCTAAAAATAAGTCACTTATTTTATTTAGGCCGGTTCAAAAATAAGAATGTGATAATTATTATGTGATGTATGAAGTGTATTAGTTAGTAGTTTGTTATTTAGATAAAGATTTCATCTAAATAAAATGCCAAGTTTAATCCTTTCTAAAATAGTTTGAAAGTTCAAGTGATTGGCCAAATTTAAAATTACTCCCTCCGTCCTTGAAAGATTGTCTCATTTGTTATTTTTACTTGTCCCAAAAAGTATGTCTTATTTTTAAACTTAGGCATGAATGTTAGTGCAAATCTACTAAGGTACAAAAAGATGAAACTCTTTCTTAATAATTGCAAAATGTACAACAGAACAATATTTTAGGGACGGAGGGAGTACATTTTAGACTATCCACAATGGTTTCAACTCACTCCCCCATTTCATCTAGCACTTTTTACACTTTTTCTCATCCACCTAATATTTCATCTACCCATTTCATTTAATCCCCTACAATGGCTAACTTAAATTAAATTTCAACTCCCTCCAACTCATCATTCTATACCCCACCACTTTTATTTTATTTATATTCTCTATTTTTATGGTTAGTAAAATAATAATAATAATAATTATTATTTATAATTAAAAAAATATTTCACACTTAATTAAAAAAAATATTGCATCAATTTATAGGAAAAAAATAATGATTTTTTTAAATAAAGGCTAAAATGAAGAAAGATAATTGAGAAATTAGTGTTTTTTTTTTTTTGTGTCCAAATCAAATGAAATTTATATCAATTTGTAGGAAAAAAAATGATGAATTTGGTGAAAAAAATAAAAAAAATTAATTTACTAGGTGATAATTCAGCTCAAAGATTCTGGATAAAAAAAATTTCAAAAATCCAACGGATCTATAAAAGCTTGACATTTGGCACAACCAGAAAATAATAAAAAACGAAAACCCCGGGCGCCTGCGCGCCTTGCACAGGCGTGAGGCGCACGCGCCTTGTCTAAACCAATCAAACGCTGACACGTGGCGGATAAAAAAAATAAATAAATAAATAAACTTTCAGCTGGATGAAAGTTTTCATCCGGCTATTTCATCCCACTCATTTCAACCCCTCCATTGTAGCGTTTCAACTAGCGTTTCAACTGGGATGAAATGGGTTTCATCCCCCATTTCATCCCCCATTGTATATTGTACAAAGCCTTAGAGATGATGTAAATTTTATCTAGATGATTATGAATTTTACAGATTATTTTAATTGTTACGGTTGGCTTATTAAATTATTTAAAAGTTATTTTATTTTATTTATTTGTATATTGATTTTACTATGATAAAATTGTTTTAAAAGTATTTTCAATTTAAGAATATAACATTTATTTTAGTATTGACTTAAAAAAAAAAAACCGTAATTCATATGTAACAAATGGAGTATTTATATGTAGAAAAAAACTGACTTATCAATGAAACTATATTTTGAGCATTGATGATGTCAAAATCGTCAAATCAGCCCAAATTCAAGCGTTCGGATGCTCCGGAGATTGCAAGGCCTGAAAATAAGACAAAACACGTAAACTAAGCCGGGGCGAGTCCCGCTAAAGGCCCTCCGGCGTGAGAGTAAGTTCACGGTTTGATTATGAGAAACTAAATTGACAGAGTTTCTGTATTGTAAAAAGTAACGTACCAAATAATGAGCTATAGGACTTGTATTTATAGGGATGGATTGATAGAATCCACGTTGGGGTGAACTTGTAAAGAGATAAGACATAATTTTAAGAGAATTATATCAGTTAAGGAGTCATTGTTTGACTTGAATTAGTGTTGGTGTTTGCAAATCCTGATTGGATAACAACTGTTGAATCCTTATTTGAATAGGAGTATATGATCTGCTAGCCGGAACGTCGAGGAGCAAGAATATTTTATCTCGGCATTTGTATATAAGCCGAGATGCATGATTTTGCTTCCTCGTCATTTGATGATATGCCGAGGTAAGAACTTTTCTCTCCTCGTCACTTGTGATATCTTGGAGTACGATGGACCAAGAATGAAGATATAAGACCGAGATGGATGCTCCTCGGCTTACGAGGAAGATGTTCCTCGGCCCTGACACTTGTGTATTGGATTATGTTTATGGCCCAATTCATTTGGGCCCAACTCGAACAAGCCCATGTTTGTATCTCGGTTTATACTGTTCAGTGGCCCTCGACTTTCTAGCTCGGCTTAGGACGAGGAGAAAGTCATCTCGTCCTCGGCTTATGGGATACGAACAGGTTTTGACACGTGTCCTTGGCGTCGCTTCATATAACTGACGGTTAATACCATGATGATTACGCGTGGGCCCCCAGTCCTGTCATGCCTCGGAAGTTGTTACAAGCATTTAATGTTGGGGGCGCCTTACCCGGTGACCCGAATTATTCTCGGGTTCGACCCGGTTTTTGAGGGTATAAAAGCTAAAACCCTTTTCATTTCAACCTTTACACACCTCATTTGTTTGAAAGCAAATTGCAAGAGATCCACCGGCGAACACAGCAACCTTCAATTCCAGTTTCCGGCGAACTTGATTTTTCCGGCGAAGTCGCGTTCTGTAGCGATTCTAACCGTTCTTTCAAACTCAGGTATGAAATTTCTTCCTTTCTATACATTCCGTTCATGATTTTGCATTTTCTAGGGTTTTTAGGTGAGATTTCGAATGTGCCAAGAAAAATGAACTGCCATTGTTGAAGGTTGAAGCTTTTCTTCATGAATTTCTACTTTTAATTCTCAAAACTTTGAATCTTTGATTTTCTTTGTATTTTGTATGAACTTCTTTGAATATTGAATGAAATCCCCCATTGATCTTTGATTCCCCTTAGAAATGGCTCGTTCTTGGGACCATTCCCCCCGATTCCGTTATGGATATCACACCGGCAATCTGAGGGTTTATCGGAGAGAGAGGGGACCTTGGTTGATGCTGACCCTGGATGACATAGGAAAGATGTTGAGAAGTTATGGCCGTACTCGGATGTTCATCCAATACCCAGATAAAACAAGGATAGATCTAATTGATTCTTCGACTCGTAATGTAGTGTTACTTGAGGATAGAGCAGAAATAGTGGAACACATCGAACTGTTCTACCCATCTTCAGACCATGTAGTTCGTGAGCGTCTGAGTGGTAAGGCTCCCTCCTCGGCCTTATGTAATGAAGAGGAGGGATATCTCCCTTCCCCATCATTAGATCAGCCATTGACGAGGTAACTAATTTTGTCCCCTCGTCTTTTTGCAGATATGACGGGTAGAGAAGGAGAGACCTCCTCGTTCCCCCGAATTGTTGATGCTTTTATGGAGGGTGCCCAGGTTGAGGGCAGCAAAGGCCGAGGAATGGGAGGCCGAGGTGGAAGGCAACGACGAGAGAGGCCTCCAAAGGCCGGGGACCCCATGCTTGCTAAGTTGTATTCCACATACGGGGTGGACAAAGCCGAGTATAAGTTAACTTATATTGGCAAACCCAATTTGAAGACAAAAAAGGAGGAGACGAGCTTCTACTACAATGAAGACTACGTCCACTTCTATTTCAAACAATTTCAACAGGGGCTCCGTCTTCCTTTGGACCCCTTTATTAACGAGTTTTTGGATGACGTGAGGGCAGTGTCGGCCATGCTAGGAGCCAATGGTACCCGGGTCCTTGTTAGCTTCATAGTGCTATGCAGGAGTTTAGGATTTGAGTCGTCCATGGGAGCTTTTCGGCACTTCTACCAAGTCAGCTTTGTCTCGGACAGTTGGCTCCTCATCATCTGAAGTGCACCCAAGAAACCCAAACTTCTTCTTCCCATGTCCAGCAAGGTTGCAGGTTGGGAAAACCATGCAATTAGGGTTGAGAGCCGACAAGGCTGGGAATTCCAATCCCCTTGCAAGGCTCCAACTTCATCAGGTCCTGTTCAACAGTATGAATGGACCAAGGCTTTGATCAAGCGTCTTGAGGATTTTCCCGAGGTGGGGCTTCTCGACTGGTCGGCCATAGAAACTTCTGATCATTACTATGTCCAGGCTGGATTGATGCCGGGGCCGAAGGACGTGGTGGTTCCCCTCGTCACTGTTAAGAGGGGAAGGCGTTTTAATGATTGGTCAATACATCCCGGCCTCATTTTTCATGAGGATTGTCCGAGGTGTAAGATCCCTCCCCTGGACCAATGTCTGGAATAAGTAGACGTGGTTGGATGTAAATATTTAACTCTGACACTTGTAGTTTTTTGCATTATTGTTGACTTTCCTTCTGCTCGTACTTAACCATTTCTTCCTTGTCTTTGCAGTTTTGACCCCCGAGGAAGAAGCAGAACTAGCCATGAAGAGGCTAAGTCCTATGGAGCTGGTGAAACAGAAGAGGAAACAAGTCAAGAAGTCGGGCTTGATAGAGAGGAGGGAGGAAGCCAATGCCCGCAACCTGGTGCTAAGTGCTCAGGGTGATCAACCCCTTCCAATCAAGCCACACGGGGAGGTGAATGCCGAGGAGGCGGCGTCTGAAGAGCGAGCTAATCCATCAACTACAGAGGGGCATAGCCTCCATGTTGATGTCGAGGAGGTGGGGGCCGAGGAGACCAACCTCATCGCTAGGCGGTCTGGCTCCAAGAGAGCCCAAGCTGCTGCCACCGAGGAGCCTGCCGCTAAGCGGGCAACAGTTGAGTCCTCCAACCCTGAGGCTCCTCCTCTCAAGAAGATGTCGAGGAGCTTGCTCGGCACTTGGCGGCCGACGTTCCCCGTCTTAAGGGCCTCCCTTTGCAGGCCATGAAGGGTCCTCATCTGAGGCTAGGCCGAGCTCCTGTCCAAAGGGCCATGGATGAGGATGCCTACGATGCCATGGTGAAGGAGAAACCGAGCAGGGATAACTTGCTCTGCCGCAAGGGACTCATGCTGGCTGAGGTAGTTATCTCGTACTTTCAGACTTGTAGATTTTATTTGTGCTTGTACATGGTTTTAACACAGAACTTATCTTGTAGGCTGCCAGCATTGCGGCATATGAAAATTCTTGGCCAAGGTCCAAGAGAAACAAGTGAGTGATGCCAAGGCTGCTCACAAGAAAAGTGAGTCCGAGAAGGCTAACCTGGTTGAGCTGTTGAAAACCAAGGAGGCCGAGCTGGGGGCGGCCAAGGCCAAGGTAGAGGCCGAAGTGCTGAGGGCCAGTGATGAGAGGGCAAAGGCCGAGGAGCTCCGTACGAAGGCCGAGGAATATCTCCGGCAGACGGAAGCCGAGCTAGCCAAGGCAAGGAAGGCCAAGGCCGAGGTCCAGGTAAGGGCCGAGGAAGCCGAAGCTAAATGCCGAGGTTATGAAACGACCCTTGTCACCAGGGAGGAGGCGGCCGTGACCCGCTTCAAGGAGGGCCAAGCTTTCCAAGATGCCGTGGACGAGAAGATGGCGACCATGTTCGAGAACGGCTATCTCCATCTTGCTCGCCGTATCCTAGCTGACCCCACCACTGGCTTGGACATCAACAAGGTGGCACAGATGATCTGCCGGGATCAGTACGACGAGGAAGCTAGGGCTCTTCACCACTTGGTTCCATTTTCTGAGTATAACTTGGAAGTTATGGCCGAGAAAGATGCCCAAGCAGGCAGAGCAGTGTGGAGGCCAGCCTCTGTCGTCCCCGGCAACATCAAAGCCTTGGTGGAGGCGATCCAAGATGAGGGAGAGCCTAAGGACATGGAAGCTGAGGTCAGGGGAGGAGAAGCCGAACAGACGGATGCCCAAACTGAACAAACTGTTCTTCCTCCCCCCGGCACTATCACAGAGGACTGGCTTGAAGAGCCTTTTAATGATGGTCAGCAATCTTAGGACTTTTCTTTCCTTTTGTGTAATAGATGTTAGGACTTGTACCTTTCTTTGAACATCAATGAAAAAGTCCTTGTTTTAATTCACATTGTTTCCATGAATTGTTTGAGTGTTTGTTTATATGCTACGCATAGGTACAAAACTTGTGAAGGTGGAATCCGAGGAGGGTCCCTCGTTCCTTATTAACTGATCAAGTGATTAGGTCGAGGAAGGACTCCTCGACTTTGATGGTGTTTTAAGTCGTATAGGCCGAGGAAGGACTCCTCGGCTTTGACTGTTAGGTGATTTCTTCTTTTCTGTCTCCTTATGCCGAGGAAGATGACTCGTGCACAGGTTTCAGACGTGATTCCTTTTAGTCGTAATGAAAAGGTGTTTCCTTGACTTGACGTGAGGCAAGTCATTAGGCCGAGGAGAAATCCTTGGTCTTGACTGTGATAGTTGTAATCCTGGAATCAAGGCGGACCCTTGTCAGGATATAAAGCCATTAGGCCGAGGAGGACCCTCGGTCTTGGCTGTTAGGAGCTTATAGTCATTGAGTCAAGGCGGACCCTTGTCAAGACGTAAGGTGTATGTTTCAAAGAGTCGGGGATAAGGTCCTCGTCTTCTGGTGTTTGTGTGAGGAGTTGATAGTTGCTTTGCATGTCGGAAGAAACTGCTTTCGTA
Source organism: Adenophora triphylla var. japonica (assembly GCA_022495995.1). Classification (NCBI taxonomy): domain Eukaryota; kingdom Viridiplantae; phylum Streptophyta; class Magnoliopsida; order Asterales; family Campanulaceae; genus Adenophora; species Adenophora triphylla. Next base: position 187,927 of record JAFEMH010004053.1, on the reverse strand, counting down.
AAACTGAAACTTGATTACATCGAACTGCAATCTTATCAACTAAAAATAAAAGACAGAAAATAAGAAACTAATCTACTGCAAAATAAACTAGACTAGTGATAATATTTTCGGAGATTGTCGGAATGCCACGGATGCTTGAGCTCCTTCCCTTCCTTATTCTTCAATCTGTAGGTCCCTTCACGAATGACATGAGTGATGATATAGGGGCCTTCCCAATTTAGGGAGAGCTTGTTTTATTCTGCCTTCCGACCGGTTGCTTCAATTTTTCTAAGTACCCAATCACCTACTTGGAATACTCTTCTGATGACCCTCTTATCATGATATGCCTTGGTCCTTTGCTTATAGTTTACCATCCTCATCTGTGCAGCTAGTCGCTTTTCTTCTACTAGGTCTAGATCTAGGAGCCTATTAACCCTGTTGACTTGCTCATTGTAGTGGGAGTTTCTCACAGTTGGGATGGCCATTTCAGCTGGTGCCATAGCCTCAGAACCGAAGGTTAATGCGAATGGGGTTTCCCCGGTTGGCCCCCGGGTGGTTGTGAAAATAGCCCATAAGGCTAGGGGAAGTTCGTCCAACCATCTACCCTTGCGTCCTTCAAGATTCTTGGTAAGGGCTGTTAGGATCAGTTTATTGGCGGCTTCTGCTTGTCCGTTGCCTTGAGGTCTGCTAACTGATGATTTTGCATGGCGGACCTTGACTCTTCCCAATTCCGTAGTGAATGCAGTAGAGAATTGGAGTCCATGATCAGAAACAATTGTATGTGGAAGGTCAAATCTGCACCAGATGTTGTCGTGGACAAAGTTGATTGCGTTCTCTTCAGTTATCTTGGCTAATGCCTTGGCTTCTATCCACTTGGAGAAGTAATCAACAGCTACTATCACGTACTTGCAATTACCACGGGCGGGAGGGAAGGGTTCGATGATGTCGATCCCCCACATATCAAATGGCCACGTAGGTATCACAAGTGTTTGTTCGACTGCCGGTAGTCTAGGAATGTCAGAGAATCTTTGGCACTTGTCACATTTTCTAACATAGGCGTGCGCGTCCTCCCTTAGGTTTGGCCAATAGTAACCTAGCGATATGATCTTGTCAGCTACGGTTCTGGCCCCCGGGTGTCCGCCGCAAACACCTTCATGCACTTCTGCCAAGAGGTTCTCAATTTCCTTTGGATAGACACACCTTAGCAGGGGCTTCGTGAAAGATCTTCGGTAGAGGACTCCGCTCATCACAACGAACCTTGGGGACCTCTTCTTGATAAGTTTGGCTTGTGTTTCATCTTCTGGGAGTTGTTCCTTCTCGATGTAGTCAATGTAGTCGTTGATCCAACATCTCTCCTCTCCATCTAGGAGCATGACTTGTAGTCTTTCATACGTTGTGTTCCTCGATAAACTACATATGGACTGGTCTTAGATGTAGACACTTCCATGGTTGCTAGTTTAGATAGAACGTCCGCGACTCTGGTTATCTTCCCCGCCTATTTGCTTGAGTTCGAAAAATTCCATCTTCTTCGTCATGTCTAGGACAAGGTCCCTATATTTGGCAAGGGTGGGGTCTTGGGTGTTATACTCTCCCTTTACTTGTTTGACAACGAGTTGGGAGTCACAGAAAGCCGCCACCTTAGTTGCTCCGTAGAAAGAGGCCAACTCAATACCAAATATTAGAGCTTCATATTCCGCTTGATTGTCGGATGCGAGGCAGGGAACCTGAAATGAAACGGAATGGGCGTTCTTGCGTGGTGAGTACTCTCCTTCCGGCTCTCTCATTAGGGCTTGCTAGTCTGACTCAACTCCTGCCCACTTCTTCTTTTGTAGCCGATCCGTCCGTATACGTGATCCAAGTCAGCTGGACGGGAGTTCAATGGGAGACTTTTCTTCTTCCGTTAGGAGCTACATTGTGGAAGTCAAGGCGAGATTTGTCAAGACGTAAGGTGTATGTTTTCAAGTCAACCATAAGCGTCCTCGTCACAGAGGTGTCTTCAGGTGAGGAGTCATATCCAAACTTGCTTGTCTAAGAAACCCGAGAACCGAACTTGATTACATCGAACTCCAATCCTATCAACTAAAAGGTAAAAGACGTAAAACAAGAAACTAATCTACTGCAAAAATAAACTAGACTAGTGATAATATTTTCGGAGATTGCCTTAATGCCACTGATGCTTCGAGATCCTTCCCCTCCTGGGGTCTTCAATCAGGTCCCTTCTCGAATGACTCTAGCGAAGATGATGCCAGTGGACCTTCCCATCGGGGAGAGCTTGTTTTGTTCCCGCACTCCTTCCGACCGCTTGCCTCAAATTTCTAAGTACCCAATCACCTACTTGGAATACTCTTCGATGACCCTTTTCATGATATGCCTCGTCCTTGTTTCTTCCATTTAGTCCTCATCTCGGCAAGGTAGCTTTTCATCTACTAGCGCTTAATTTTTCTAGAGCCTATTAACCTCTGACTTCCCTTTCATCGTGAAGCCTAGGAGTTTCCCCATAGCCATTTCACCGGTGCCATAGCCTCGTAACCGAAGGTTTACGCTGAGGGTTTCACCGGTTGCCCTCGTCAAAACTGCCGAAAGCTTAACCCATAAGGCTAGGGAAGTTCCGCTCCAACCATCTACCCTCGCGTCCTTCAACGAGATTGCCCTCGCAAGGGCTCAAATGATCCCGCTTATCGGCGCTTCGCTTGTCCGTTGTCATCTCATGGGGTCCGCTAACCGATGATTTATGGCGACTTTGACTCTTCCCAATGGGGCATTTCTCGAGAATTTTCCATGGATCGAAACAATTTTAGTCCAGCGATCGTGACAAAATCAGACCGAAGGCCCACACCTCGTGACTCAATGCACGCTACAGTCTTTCTTCCGTTATCTAGCTAATGCCTTTCTATCCACAAATCAAGGAAAAGACCTACTATCACGCCGGATTTCTGCAATTACGTACTTGCAATTTAGTCTTCGATGATGCCGACTACGCGATCCCCCACATATCAAATGGCCACGTAGGTATCACAAGTACTGCTTACCGCCTTAGTCTAGGAATGTCGAGAATCTATTTACATTTTCTAACATAGCGCCCCTCCCTCATTTTCAGGTTCCAATAGTAACCTAGCGATATGATCTTGTCGCTAAGGTTCCGTATTTCCACCGCAAACACCTTCATGTCACTCGCCAAGAGGTTTCAAACTACTTTCATGGGATCCCGTACACACCCCAGCCAAAGGGGCTTTGAAAGATCTCTAGAGGACTCCGCTCATCACACAAATCTCTTGGGGACCTCTTCTTGATAACGCGCTTAAGCTTCATCTTCTGGGGAGTTGTTCCTTCGAACAAGATGTAGTCAAATGTAGTCATCGATCCAACAATCTTCCGATCTAGGAGCATCGACTTGTAGTCTTTCATACGAGTGTTCTTCATAAACTACATGGATCGGTCTTAGATGTAGACACATCCATGGTTAGTTTAGATAGAACGTCCGTGACTTGGTTATCTTCCCCGCCTATTTGCTTCGAGTTCAAAATTCCATCTTCTTTGTCATGCTAGGACAAGGTCCCTATATTTGGCAAGGGTGGGTCTTGGGTGTTATACTCTCCCTTTACTTGTTTGACAACGAGCCGTTTCTGTAAAGCCGCCACCTTAGTTGCTTCCGTAGAAGGAGGCCAACTCAATACCAAATATTAGAGCTTCATATTCCGCTTGATCTTGGAGTGTGGATTTACTTGAAACGGATGGCGTCTCGCATGCACTGTACTCTCCTTCCGGCTTAAGCATAACTCCAGCCTCCGCTTCTTTCGTAGCCGATCCGTCCGTATAGGATCCAATGACGGGAGTTCATGGGAGACTTTTCTTCCTTCCGTAACTTGCTTCAAAACGCGCGAAATGCTCACCCGAAGGCGCCTCAACCATTAAGTCAACCAAAGCCGCCAGAGGGTCTTCCTTGGGTAGTGATATCAAACTCCTGTAAGAGCGATGACCACTAAGGAGACGTCCGAGCCGTCCGAACGCAACTTATGTAACTCTTCTTTCTGGTTCATTCGTGTACACGGCGGAAACGTCATTTCGAAAATAGGCACGTGCTTCTCGATGCACAACTAGCGCGTATGCTATCTTCTCCACATTAAAGTATCTTCTTTCTACGTTTGACAATGCCTGAGACATAGATTAAGCTTGTCATTCAAGTTCCTTCATCATTTCAAAACACACATACACACACACACACACACACGGCGAGAAAGGTACAAAGACTCGCCATGCAGGCGTTTCGGTGATCTCGTAATACTTTCCGAAACGTAACGTGACCTCCGAACCTAACAATCTCCTCGCATTGGTACTTAAAGCTTTTTACTCGTTTTTGCTACCAATAAAAATGACTCCTCGTTTTCAAATCCTTTTCTCTAAGTTTTTGCTTACCAATAAAAACGACACCATTTTCAATAGCCGCTTCAATAGCCGCTTTCATGTCACCGCTTCGCGCTGGCTAATTTACAAAACCGCGGGCGACTCTCATTCCCTTTCGAGATACCATGAAGTCCTACACCAACTTTCCCGACACGTCAACCCCTCTGCGAACCGCACTTCGCTTCGCGCGAATTCAGCGCGAAATGTGTAATTTTCGGAGGTTGTTAATTATTTCTTCCAGTGCCGGAGCGTGGATTGCCCTCCTTGGTCTTTATGACCATGTCATCGATATAGGCCTCCATGTGTTGCGACCTATTTGCGCACCAAATACTCGATTCACCATCCGTTGGTACGTGGCACCCGCATTCTTGAGCCCAAAAGGCATCGTGATGTAACAAAGTAGTTTCCCCAGTGTGTTTGGAAGGCCGTCTTTTCGATGTCCTCTTCCGCCATATTTTTATCGATGATAGCTTTCGAATAGGCATCTAGGAAGCTGAGAGTTTGATGTCCAGCAACGGAGTCAACCAATTTGTCGATTATGGGAAGAGGATAGCTGTCTTTGGGGCAGGCCTTGTTCAGATCGGTGAAGTCTATACACATACGCCACTTCCCATTTTGCTTCTTCACTATAACTACATTGGCCAACCAAACGGGGTACTTTACTTCACGAATTATTCCGGCGCTCAGTAACTTTTGTACCTCTTCCTTGATAGCTTCCTTCTTGTCCCTTGCAAAATTTCTCCTTGTCTGGGAGATAGTCTTTGCCAAAGGATCAACTTCCAGGCGGTGGAGGGCTACTTCTTCATTGATCCCTCTCATGTCTTCGACTCTCCAAGCAAAGACGTCGAGACTGTTTTTCAAGAGGGAGATAATTTTTTCTTTCTCTTCTGGAGATAGTTGGCCCCCGAGCTTGATTTTTTGTTTAGGATAGTCAGGATTGATGACTACCTCTTCCAGCTCATCTACAGGCTTCATTTTAGGACCGTCTCGAAATTCCAGAGACTCGATAATAATTTCTCTAATTCTCCTTCCTTCGTTGTCGTTCACATTGAGGTCTTCTTCCTCCATAAGTTTATCGACGTCGGGAAGATCGACCTTCCCCAAGTCCTAGTTGGCCCCTGAGTTCTGGCCGTTGACGAGAATGGATTCTTCCTCGGAGACGGACGGAACTATACCTTGGTCATCTGCAATTTCTTGGACCATAGGTACTTCCTCAGATACAGGTGGAATTATGCCTTGGTCATCTGCAATTTCTAGGACCATAGGCTCTTCCTCATCATCAAGTATCTCACGGATATAGCTCATTCTGGAGCTAGTTTCGGTGGTTTTTTGAGATTTAGAAATCTTGATGTTTTCCTCGGGGGTATCTATCTCCACGCTTTTAGATTTTTTCCGACTCTTGACGACATGCTCCAAGAAGTCTTTGGCGGTTGCCCTCACACATCCAATTCCAGCACGAGTGGGAAATTTAACTCGTTGGTGAGGAAGGGAGGCTACCATCCCAAGTTTAGCTTGACTTGGAATGCCTATGATTGTATGATAATCGCTAGTCAAATCCATGACTACAAAATTGACAGTAGCTTTGGCTCGGAAGGGGTGTTCACCGACTTCAAGTTCCAGTTCCACAGTTCCCTTGGCTCCAACTTTATTGTTGGTGAATCCTTCCAGCCTACCATGATATGGTTCCAGCATAGTGTCTTTCAATCCCATATGTTGGAAAGCGAAATAGTACAGAATGTCACGGAAGGCCCCCGTGTCCACAAGTAATCTTTCCGATTCCACATTATCAATCTGACCCTTTATCACCAAGGGTTGTTCACGGGCAACACGGCTCCCTGCCAGTTCGTTGGGAGAAAAACTGATGACCTCTTCCGCCTTGTGAATTCAAGCAGGCACGTGGTACACCTTGCTTAGTTCATGGATCTGGTCCCTCAGCTTTCTGGTAGATGTCACTTCATCACGGATCATGTGCAATTTGGCTCTAGGAGGCCTACGCTCTCCGTCTTCACTCTTATCATCATCTTCGCTTTCCTCTTCCTTCCGCTTTCGCTTGTTATCTTTCTTCATGACATAGCGATCTAGCTTCCCCTCGTCAACCCATCGTTGGATTATTTTCTTGAGGGCCCAACAGCCATCAGTGGTGTGCCCGTTGTCCTTGTGGAAATCACAGTATTTGTAAGTGTCACGAGGGTACTTTGGTTTATCACTCAACGGACGAGGAGGTGGAAGATTTAATAACTGCATGATTTCTGAGATGGGCTTGGTCAGAGGGGTGAACACTTCAGGTTTCTCTGTGCCTCTTGTTCTGTTCTTCCCCTTGGATCCCTTCCATTTCCTTTATCATTCTGGCAAGTGCCCGTTGCCTCTGGTTCCTCCTTGTTGGATTCCCTTTTCTTGCTCTTGTCCTCGCCCATTGCAATGACGTATGCCACATGGTATAATTCGGACTTGGACTTAGGTTCTCGGGCGGAGAGTTCATATATGAGGGGACCTGATTTCAATCCAGAGTTGAAACAAACAATGACCTCCCTGTCAGTGAGGCTCTCTTCTACCTGATCTGCCATTTTTCGGAAACGGTTGTAGTAACTGAGGGTGGTTTCTCCCTTTCCTTGCTCGATATTGGCAAGGTCGGTCAATCTCATCTTCCTCCTTCCAGCTGTGGCAAAGTGATTCAAGAACATTCTCCCCATGCCTCTCCAGCTATCAATGCAACCTTTTTTCAGCTCACGAAACCAGGTCAAGGCTGTTCCGAAAAAAAGTGCTAGCGAAAGCTTTGCAAAGCATGTCATCAGCTACAGTGAGGAGGTTCATGGTTTGTTCAAAACTTTGCACATGGTCCTTTGCGTCAGTGGTTCCGTTATATTTTTCAAAATTCGGGACCTTAAAGTGAGGATTAGGTGGTGCAGCTGTTATCCTCAAGGAGAACGGACGAGTTGCCCAGTCAAAGTCATCATCATCAAACTTCTTCCCCATCTCCATGTCATCGAGCCTTTGTTTCAATAGTTCCCATTGTCTGGTCTCCACTCCCTTATCACTGCTTGAGCGGGTGCTTCGCTGGGAGCTACGGGTTGATTTATCCTTGGGGCGACCATTCACCCTACTATGTTCCACGTCGTGTCGGTGGCTGTCCCGTTTGGATGGTGCCTTATCACGCCTTGGTTCCAACTCTTGGCCACCAAGTATCATTCTGTACGGTTCAGGTGTCCTTGGCCGGGCAAATTCACGAGCACGGGGACGAGGAGAATCAGGACGAGGTTGACGTGGTCGAGGAGATCTGGGACGCCGAGGTGCCATGACGAGACGAGGGGGTGACATACGCTTGGAGAGACTAAGTCTCGTTCTCAGGTCCCGTGAGTTCACTTCCTCTTCCACAGGAGTTAATTGGCTTCTCGAGTCAACTACACGATCCCTCTTCTTATGGTCATGCCGAGGACGGGTAGGCTCTCGGAGGGCTTGCTTTGGTGGTTCAGCTGGTTCGAGGGGAAGACCTCGTCGCTCACCTCGTCGCTCACCTTGCTCCCTTCCACGAGAGTTTCCCATTGAAGGCAGCATGAACTCAGCCATGGAATTATCAGGATCCAATTGCAATAGAGCAGCCTGTGTCTCATACATCCTTTGCAACGTCTCCATTTGCCTATGCAGCAAAGTACGTCGGTCCACGGTCTAAGTAGCTTCCTCTTGGCCGTCATCGGCCTTCTTGGTCGTCTTCCTCCCTGCTCGTTTCTGACGAGGACGAGTAGGACGAGGAAGGTTAGCTCCCTCTCCCTCGGCATTCGCCTGACCCTTGGAACGAAGAGTCATAGCGAGGGGAGGAGGGGCGTCTGGCTGAGGTAGAGGAGGAGGAGGAGGTAGTTCCTCGGCATTCTGGTTAACCCCATTCACTTGGGTTTGCTCCTCAGTTGTAACACTGGTAAATTGTCCGTCCATTGCAAATCAATCAACAAATTACCAAAAGCGCAAATTTCCAATAGACCCAAATTTCCAGCCAAATTTAGGGCAAATCTTGACCGCAAACAATAAACTGCAAATTACGATTTTTCAAACTCAAAAATTCCGGCCAAAAATCCGCTTCAGACGTCAAAAGCTGAAAATTCCGGCCGAAATTGGTACAGAGCAGGAACGGAACGAAAATTTCCGGCGAATCAAGATCAAAGCTAACGAAACGTAAATTTCCGATCAAGTCTAGAAAATTTCAGGCAAACAAACTAGCTTTCACGAGTTTTTCCGAGCCAAACAAAGGGCGTTTGAATCGATTTTCCGGCAATGGAACCAATTGATGATGCCAAAATCGTCAAATCAGCCCAAATCCAGCGTTCGGATGCTCAGGAGATTGCAAGGCACGAAAATAAGAGAAAAGACGTAAACTAGGCCGGGGCGAGTCCGGCTAAAGGCCCTCCGGCGTGAGAGTAAGTTCACGGTTTGATTATGAGAAACTAAATTGACAGAGTTTCTGTATTGTAAAAAGTAACGTACCAAATAATGAGCCATATGGCTTGTATTTATAGGGATGTATTGATAGAATCCACGTTGGGGTGAACTTGTAAAGAGATAAGACATAATCCTAAGAGAATTATATCTGTTAAGGAGTCATTGTTTGACTTGAATTAGTGTTGGTGTTTGAAATCCTGATTGGATAACAACTGTTGAATCCTTATTTGAATAGGAGTATATGATCTGCTAGCCGGAACGCCGAGGAGCAAGAATGTTTTATCTCGGCATTTGTATATAAGCCAAGATGCATGATTTTGCTTCCTCGTCGTTTGATGATATGTCGAGGTAAGAACTTTTCTCTCCTCGTCACTTGTGATATCTCGGAGTACGATGGACCAAGAATGAAGATATAAGGCCGAGATGGATGCTCCTCGGCTTACGAGGAAGATGTTCCTCGGCCCTGACACTTGTGTATTGGATTATGTTTATGGCACAATCCATTTGGGCCCAACTCGAACAAGCCCATGTTCGCATCTCGGTTTATACTGTTAAAGCATCAACTTTTGTTTGTAATGAGATATTTGTAAATTGCTAATGGTATCTTAACTTCTGAAATTTGAAATTTGATAAAATATCAGTGTCTATTTTTTCCTTAATATTATAACTATAAGAAGAAGATGTCACTGATATTTAATTTAATCTCAATTAAAAATGGGCGATGACATTAATCCTAATAAATAAAATTGTTAATAATGTCATTATTCACATCAAGTGTTGACTACATGTGACAACTCACACCTGCTCTTATATACTCCCTCCTCTCATTTGAAGCTTCACCTTTTGTCAAAATGAGTATCCCGTTAAAGCTTCACCTTTTCTAAAATGAAAAAGAATCTTTACTATTCCACCCATTAATTATCTCTCCTATTTCACTTTTATACTCACAACACTTTTCAAATTTACTATTTTCTTCACTCATTCTCTCTCCTATTTTACTTTTACACTCACAACACTTTCTCAACTTACCTTTTTTCTTAATTTACATACATGCTCAAAAGGTGAAGTATAAAATGGAAAGTATAACGCCAAATCAAATTTACCAAACAAAGTTCAAACGTCCCTCTCTAGCAAGTCAACTAGTTAGGTTCATGTCAATCCATCAACTACTAAGCATTTATTTTATTAATTTAATACTAAATGGTAAGGGTCCAAACTTCATGTGCCAAAGCACAGTTTTTGCTCGGTTGAATGGATTCCTCCTCTAAGAATAGGAATCTTGTAGTTGAATTGGATTAGGAAAGTAAATTTTGATTGGGATTAGACCTCTGGAAAAACTGAAATACTTGTTGGAATAGGACTGTCGGAGCACAATTTTGCTCGGTTGAATGGATCCCTCCTCGGCTCACAAGAAAGTATGATTTTGTTGGGCCTCCAAGTAACTAAATATAACGAGTACACGAGCTGCTTCCGTGGATTGAGCTCGTGCTCTCCTTTCATCCTAAGCTCATTCTCGCCTATCCATGGTATGAGCCCGTTCATGATCAACCCAACGAACTCAGAGTCATGAGAAGCTTGACTTGTATGTCCGTCTTGACCTTGATTGCTATGAGCCGAACCCACGCTAGGTGTGAAAGGGTCTCCGGTGTCCATGTGGTTTGACCCGAGTAAGAACTTGGGTGATTCTTTTCTGTATTTAATCAAGAAAATTCGGTGCTTAAAGGTTGATTTTAAGGAACATGTTACTCATATTTTACTTGGAAGGAAATAAAATAGTTGATGGTTTAGCTAATGTTGATGCTTCAACGAAATTCATTCATGTCTTCTATTTCTATATGCTTGATGAGCTCTTGAAGGTGTGTAAGGTTCCATATGTTTTAGACAAATCTGTCACGCTCTATATTAGATATTCATATTAGGAGCGTTCACGTTACGGATTGTTTCGATTTTTAATTTGTCAAAATTTTAGAAAATCAGGACCGGACCAATACTTTGATTTTGTAAAAAATTAGAAACAGGAGCAGGCCATTACATTATAGGACCGGTCTCATCGGTCTGGTTCTAGTACGATTCCGCTGATTGTACAAATTACAATATAATATAATTTTTTATAATAACAAAAACAAAAATTCAAGTAAATATTATCACTAGTTACATCTGTTGGAAATTAATTAACAGCACCACAGATTAAACAAGAAATTTAATTAACAATAGGGGAATTTATTAATCAAGTCAAGATCGTACCAATTAACAAGCCAATAGCAAAACGACAGCAAGGAAAACGGGATCAGTAAAACAAATAGAAACAAGAAAAACAAACGATTAGAAAACTTATCGTGATTTGATCGAGTCGCCTTAGGAAGACTGTCCTAAGAGAAAATATTGCCCCCAATTGGTGCAACTCAGGTACAGGCAAATTTCTCCGAGGATAAATCGATCACGGATTACGTACCACAAACGATGAGCACACAGGTAGGTAATCGCCGACGGTCCTATCTCAGTCGCCTTGAATCTCACGAACAAATCTCTACGAACAGGGAGTAATTTAACAATGAAAGAAACTAAGAGAATTGATTTTCTCTTCAATCTCTCATGTGAAACTCGGCTGGAGGAAGTAGGGTATTTATACATATGGTAAACTAGGGTTTTAAATCTTAATGAGACTTAAAAACTGTTCAGATTCGGCCCAGGAAAAACACCAGAATCGACACGAGCGCGGCCGCCCTCGAGGCTGGCGCGACCGCGCTGCATGCCAGAAACTTAGGTTGAGTTCTCGGCCAGCCACTGTAACGACCCTAACCCTAGGCACTAGTTTTAGTATAATATTATATGCTTTTAATATTATTGTTAATATTATGTGTTCATTTTATATATTTGATTTTTTTATATTAGGATGAAATGATTGGGAAATAAAATAATGTTCTTGAGAGAAGTGTAATAATAGAAATGGATAAATAAATAAAATGTGAGTAGTTAGACTTTAATTGTGTAGAGGAAGGAAGTAAGGGTTTAATTTCATTTCTTAAATCTTTAGGGGCTTTAGTGTAGGATTGGGAAAAATGTCTTTAATGTGGCATGGGGGGCCATATCCTCATTTTACTCCCATTCCCCTCCTTAGTCAAAGACCATACTCCTCCCATACTTCTTCCATCCTCCTCATTCTTCCTTTATTATTTTCTTCTTCTTCCTTCTCTTAAAATTCTCCATGGAAGATCAACCTTGAAAGCCTCACTTTTCAAGTTTAGAGCAAGATCAATTCTTCTCTATTTTCCAATCAAATTGTACTTTTGTGCTTGGGGCAACTAGGGGAGTTTATCAAGCCAAGAAGATCCTCATTCCATCCTAAAATTCTAAAGTAAGTTATTATGACTTCTTTCTAAATATTGCACATTTTATGTGTTAATGAATATTTTATGAAAAGAAAAAGGATGTTGTATTTTTAAATAAGGTTATTTGAGTAAAATGATTATTCAAGATTTAATTGATTTTAGCCATGAGATGGGAGTTTAAGTTGAAGGAATGAGGGTGTAATGAGTATAAGATGTTAATGACCTTAATGGAGTTAGTATATGTGATTATATACATCTTACTTTGATTTGAGAAAGATTATAAGTTTATTTCATTTGGGTAGAAAGAAGTAGAAAAAGGACTTGGTATACTTTTAATGTTGTGAGTTACTATGATCTTCCCTCCTATTTAATGTTCATGAATTATTTGGTGTTGTTATTGTTATTATAATGGTTATTGGATGCTTAGGAAACCTTCTTTGAGTGGATGAATGGGTTAGTGAAATAAGTATAATGTTGTTGTCCATGGAAAATAGTAAAGAGTAAGGTAGTAAGATTTAAATTGAATAAAGAGTGTTAAGATGGAATTGTGATAAGGAAATGTGAGGATTTACTAAGTAAGTGAAAGTGGGTTGGGTCATCTTAGTTGTTTGGAAAAGGTTTGAAAGAATTAGGAGTAAATGGTTATTGTTGGTTATGAATTGTTGGTTTAAGTGTTTGGTTCAGCTGCAGATTCCAGATTTTCCCTCTTGGGCGGTCGCCCATGTGGGGCTAAGCGGCCGCCCATCCATCCAGTCAATTGGGCCTCCAGTTTTCCCCAGCCTGGGCGGTCGCCCAAGTTGGAATGAGCGGTCGCCCACTCACCTCTTGTGCGATCGCCCATTGTGACATAAACTTGTACCCCTTTTTACCCTTGCTTGGGCGGTCGCCCATGGTGACTTGGGCGGTCGCCCATGTCACCAGAATTTCACCAGTTTCCTTTTTTGCTGAATTTTAACCACAACCACTAAGTATGGTTCCTAACCCTTTCAAAGTAATGAAACCTAATCTACTTCGGATATGAATTAATTCATTTTAACCTAAGTTAAAGTAGAATACCTTGGCTAGGCCATGATATCTTATTTGGTCAAAATGGAATTGTGGGAAGTAGGTCTTGCACTTTTACTAATATTATTCAAGGTTGAGTAATGACTTCGTAAGAATGATTTATGGTTTAGGGTCGCCTTACTTGCTCCCATACCTTGGTGATTAGTTGAACAGTGTAGAGACTATAGTCACACTATTGTGTTGGTTAGGAATGTATAAGTGTTACATCGATATATTGTATCCCAATTGTGAATTATCTGGCATGTTGATTATATTGTATCCCGGTGTGGATTATTTGGCATATTGATATATTGTATCCCAATTGTGGATTATCTGGCATGTTAATTATATTGTATCCCGGTGTGGATTATTTGGCATATTGATATATTGTATCCCAATTGTGAATTATCTGGCACGTTGATTATATTGTATCCCGGTGTGGATTATGTGGTTATATTGTTGCCTTAATTGAATTCATATTCATTGATGGTATCATGCTTAGTGTATTAAATGAATGTTGCACTACAGTATTGATTTAACATGAGTATATTTTACCATGTTGTTATATTATTATCCCCTTTGTGGATTTTATTTCAAGTATCTATTATGTGCTTGAACGTGTTGATATTCGGGGGTATAATGGAATTCAATCAATTATGGATTTGTTCTATAAGTGATTGAAGGTTCATCATACCTGGGACCGTCCCCTCTGTGGCCACAGAGTGGGTGTGCTAGCGACTGTATTGAGCCTGAAGCCTTACAGACCGCTGCGATTTGGTGATTAGGTGGAATGCTCTGTATGAAGCCAAAAGCTTTATGATAGCGCTGATATTATATGATACTCTGAATAAGGGTCATATAAGTATCCTATTTTCTTATATGGATCTCTGGGGTATGAGTCCTATAAGCGGTGAAGGTGCATGGGGGCAATTCACCAAAGAGCGGAGTTTTACTCCCACGTTGTTCGACTTATTGTTCAGACGCGAAAGGTAAAATGAGGTAACATAAGGTGTTTACCGCTTTCATAATGTGTTACGTGCTACCATGCTATGTGTTTCATCTTGTTTGGCATCTTGCTGCATTCATAATAGCTTATTGAGATTTATTCTCACCCCTTCCCTTTTACTGTTTTAGATTGTGCTGAGACAGGTGACCGGAACCAGTGAGGCCGGGGATAAAATTGTGGACTGTTGCTTTTGGGACTTGTCAGGATAGGTATATGAGTGGGTTGTAGGGAGTCCTATTTAAGTATTACTCTTTTATAAGTTGTATGGAAAACTCTTTTGTTAAACAATGTAAATTAGGGTTTTCAATGTAATTGATCAAGTATGGTTATCGAAGTATTTGTTTAAATTCCTCCGAGTGGAGATATTATCAGTTGATTTTATTTTGGGAGTTTGAGAAGTGATTTTCTTTTAAAGTGAAATAAAAGTTTTAGAAAATCTAAGATGGAATTTTTTTTAGCTTGGGCTTCTCAAGCTCGGGACACGCGTTAGGTCCCGAGTTGGGGTGCTCACAGCCACCGCGTCCGCCCTCGGCCTTGGCGCGGCCGCCCTACCTCGCAGAGCCTCCGACGGTTTTTCCCCTTAACCAAATTCAGTCCAAACCCACAACGCTCCAAGGTCATAGAGCTATGGACTTCCATACCATATATATCAAATATTCCAACAATCCCCCACAAGTTCATAGAAATATGACGTGTACAGATTGTCCATTGTAATGCTTTCAGTAATGGTACCTTCCGGCTTGAACCACTACCTATGTTATCCAACGCAAACCTCCACAGGACCAGATGAATGGGAGTCTTGAATCTGATGCCTTTTAATGTAGAGGCCTTTGCTGGTAACAAACACGACAAAAGCTATGATAGGCCCTCCATCGAACACTTGACGCTTATAAGCCATACGTCCCGATCCTCTATCATGAGTGCTTTCAAGAAATAACCCGAATTCCTCTAGTTGCGGCCAACAATAACACTCACTTAGCTGGGCATCTCAAAAGATGTACTGCTAACATCTTGTCTAAAAGACTTGATCCCATTCAAAGTTCCAAACTTTTACTTTACTAGAAGCCACGAGCACCTCTAGGCTATTCAGGGGATAGACTCAGACATGTAACATGTCAATCTAACTTTAGGTGCTCCGACTCACCCCACAGCTTGTTATTACCACATTGAATCTCCTTTGTGGGATCTCCACTCAGGTAGATTGGGTTGCTACTGCGTATGAATCAGACAGGGTTCAGACCCATCCCCAACCTAGATTTTTGAACTAGAGCAAATTCTAGCCCTTTGGTTAAAAGATCAGCTGTGTTATCCTTGGTACCAACATAATCAACAGCTATCACCTTTCGAGACACAAGATCCCTTATAGATTTTAATCTAATTTGGATGTGTCTCCTGGTTTCTGATTGTACTTGACACTTTTCAGTTTCTCAATTGTGGCGGTGTTGTCACAATGTACAGAGATAACAGGCATTGGCTTACTGACCATGGGCAACTCGGACATAAGTCCTCGAAGCCATTCAACTTCCAATCCAGTAGTGTCAAGGGCAACTAATTCGGCCTCAAATGTAGACCTAGACAACAGAGTTTGTTTGGCCGACCTCCAGGCGACTGCAGCTCCGCCTAAGGTGAAAACGTACCCCGTACAGCCATAACTTCCGGAGTTAAAGGCAATCCAGCTTGCATCACTATATCCTTCAGGAACAGAAGGATATCTTCTGTAACGCAGCCCAAGGGAAATCGTTCCCTTCAAGTACTTGAGAACTCTATCAAGAGCTTCCCAATGTGCTTTGTTTGGACATTGAGTATATCTAGCCAACCTAGTAACCGAGTAGGATATATCCGGTCTAGTACAATTGGCAAGATACATCAAACTTCCAATAATTTGAGAATATCTCAACTGAGCCATCGGTACTCCACTTTCATTCTTAGTAAGTGCAGCTGAAGGATCATATGGAGTCTTAGCTACTTTGCAATTCTTATAACCAAATTTCTCAATTATACTTTCAGTATAATGAGATTGCGATATGGTTATGCAACTAGTTGAACGAGTCAACTTAAGGCCAAGAATCACACTAGCTACTCCCATATCCTTCATCTCAAACTTACTTTTCAAGAATTCCTTAGTAGTATTAATTATCCTCATATCTGTTCCAAACAACAGGATATCATCGACATACAGACATAAGACAATACTACTATCACCAATATTTTTGCTATAAACACACTTATCAAACTCATTAGTAACGAAGCCAAACGATGAGACAATTTTATCAAATTTCTCATGCCACTGCTTAGGGGCTTGTTTGAGTCCATATAAGGACTTAACAAGTTTACAAACCTTTCTCTCATTGCCAGAGGCCTCAAAACCTTCAGGTTGATCCATATAAATTTCTTCCTCTAGATCGCCATGCAAGAAAGCGGTCTTAACATCCATCTGATGGATAGGAAGATCATATACAGAGGCCAATACTATAAGCATTCGGATTGTAGTCATTCTAGCAACAGGCGAATAGGTATCGAAATAGTCTATTCCCTCCATTTGCTTGAATCCCTTAGCCACTAACCTAGCCTTAAACTTGTCAACGGCTCCATCCGGTTTCAGTTTCCTTTTGAAGACCCACTTACATCCTATCGTGCTACAACCAAGAGGGAGATCGACCAATTCCCATGTCCCATTAGAGACAATAGAATCCATCTCACACTTAACAGCATCCTTCCACTGCTTGGCATCAGAAGTGGCCATAGCAGCTTTGAAGGTTAGAGGATCACCCTCGACATTGTAAGTGATGAAATCACTTCCATAGTCCTTGGTGTTCCTTGCCCGTTTGCTCCTTCTTGGTTCAATCTCATCTTCAGAGTGAGTTGCACTAGAATCAACCCCCACATTTGTCAGCTCCTCTACTTGAGCAGGAATGGAATTAGTGGTTGGGTTAGATTCCTTAGGAAGTCCGTCTTTCATAGGAAACACATCCTCAAAAAATGTTGCATCACGTAACTCAACTATAGAGTTCACATCTATGCCAGAAATTTCAGATTTGATGATTATAAATCTCAATGCATAGCTGGTTTCAGAATAACCTATAAAGATTGCATCAACAGTTTTAGGTCCAAGCTTTTTCCTTTTGTGTGCGGGTAAAAGTACCTTTGCAAGGCACCCCCACACTTTTAAGTGTTTCAGGCTTGCCTGTCGACCTCTCTAAAGTTCAAACGGACTTTCCTTTCTATGTTTAGGAGGTACTCTATTCAGAATATGGCAAGCCGTATTCAAAGCCTCTCCCCACATATATTTGGGCAGTCCAGAACTTATGAGTAAAATGTTAATCATATCTGTAAAGGTTCAATTCTTACGTTCAGCTACACCATTAGATTGAGGAGTGTAGGGAGGAGTCTCTTCATGTACTATTTCGTTTTCTTGGCAATAATGCATGAATGGGTTAGACTCATATTCACCTCCTCTATCAGACCTTAACCGTTTAAGTTTCTTGCCAGTTTGTGTTTCTGCTTCATTCTTAAATATAATGAATTTATTTAATGCTTCATCCTTAGAATTAAGCAAGAACACATAACAATATCTACTAGCATCATCAATAAAGGTGAGAAAGTATTTCTTTTTGTCTTTGGTCAACAAGCCATTAAATTCACAAATATCAGTATGAACTAAATCTAGAATTTCAGAATTTCTCACAACCGATTTAAACGGACCTTTCGTAGATTTAGCTTCAACACATACATGACACTTAGAATTTTTATCAATAGCATATTTAGGAATAATATCTAAATTCATCATTCTTTTCACAGAATCATAATTAATATGTCCTAAACGACCATGCCAAACATTTGAAGATTCAATGGAATAAGAAACAGGATAATCAATAGAACTAAACTTATTGTGCGAGCAAACATCAGTTTCAACTCTAATTTTAAATAAACCATCCGAGGAATAACCTTTCCCCACAAAACTACCAGAATCCAAAATTATGACCTTATTACATTTAAAAGAAATTTCAAATCCTTCCCTAACTAAACTAGAACCACTAATAATGTTGCGACGAATATTAGGAACGTGATACACTCGATGCAAGGTAAGAATGCGCCCATTAGGAAACTTCAGTCCACGCGTCCGCCCCAAGCACCTTTGCGGCACTAGAGTTCCCCATCATCACCGATCTACCACGTTCAGCCGGTAAGACACAAATAGCAATTTATCGACAAACGTGCACATTTGCCCCAAGTGTCAACTAGACACTCGTTGGGTTCATAGACAGAAAGAGTTCGTGATAAGGAGTTACATACTTTGTAACATCAGAGGTCGAGCGTCAACTCCGGGTGCGTCGAGTCAGATCATCATAATCCTTCGGACCCAACACCATGTTGACAAAGCCAGATGGTCATCGCAGAGCCTTGTAGTCCTTTTCCTTTCTTGGACGGGCAGTCCCTAGAAAAGTGTCTACCTTCTCCACAATTCCAGCAATTCAGTTTTGCTTTTGGCTTCTTAAAGTTATTTTTCTTCACTTTAATCTTATCATGGTTTTCTTTATCCTTAGAGTGAGTTTTCACACCTTTTCCTTTAAACTTGCTTTTACCAGTCACCATATTAGCAGCAGCCTCCACAGGTACGCTCGGTTGGTTACCATTGTGCACCTCCTGAATCGCAATTGCATTCATCAGCTCACTGAGTTTCAAGCTTCCAGTACGATGCTTGAGGGTCATACCGAATTCCCCCCAAGATCGAGGTAACTTCTCAATAATAGCTATGACAGCGAACTTCTCAGGAAGTCCCATGTCAGCCTCCTTGAGTGATTGCAAAATGATTTGGAGTTCGTGCACTTGGTCGGTAACCGACTTTCCCTCTCGCTCATACGATAATTCAGGAACTTACCCACTTGGTACTTTTCCACACCGGAGTCATCGGTGCTGTAATTTGTGGAAAGCAACTCCCACAGTGACGCAGCAGTGAGAGGAGCAGAGCAATAGACATCAAATAGTGCATTCGACAAAGCTAACAGAATACATTCTCGAACAACATCGTCCTACTCCTTCCACTGTTTAACAACAGCCACACTAACGGGATCATCGGCTTTTAGAGCGGGACATTGAGATGTCAGCATACCAGACATGGCCTTAATTGACAAATGTATCTTCATGCGTTCGTACTCAACGCTTGAAGTTCTTTCCAAATGAACTTCTCCTAAGATCTGAGGTGTCAACTAGGGACTTAAAGGGAGAATTAGAGGTACCAGTAGACATGATTCAATAAACTATTTTCTCTTAGACTGTTGGAAATTAATTAACAACACCACAGATTAAACAAGAAATTTAATGAACAATAGGGGAATTTATTAATCAAGTCAAGATCGTACCAATTAACAAGCCAATAGCAAAACGAAAGCAAGGAAAACGGGATCAAGAAAACAAACAGAAACAAGAAAAACAAACGATTAGAAAACTTATCGTGATTTGATCGAGTCGCCTTAGGAATACTGTCCTAAGAGAAAATATTACCCCCAATTGGTGCAACTCAGGTACAGGCAAATTTCTCCGAGGATAAATCGATCACGAATTACGTACCACAAACGATGAGCACACAGGTAGGTAATCGTCGGCGGTCCAATCTCAGTCGCCTTGAATCTCACGAACAAATCTCTACGAACAGGGAGTAATTTAACAATGAAAGAAACTAAGAGAATTGATTTTCTCTTCAATCTCTCATGTGAAACTCGGCTGGAGGAAGTAGGGTATTTATACATATGGTAAACTAGGGTTTTAAGTCTTAATGAGACTTAAAAACTGCTCAGATTAGGCCCATAAAACACCAGAATCGACACGAGTGCGGCCGCCCTCGAGGCTGGCGCGACCGCGCTGCATGCCAGAAACTTAGGTTGAGTTCTCGGCCAGCCACCGCGTCCGCCCTCGGCCTTGGCGCGGCCGCCCTACCTCGCAGAGCCTCCGACGGTTTTTCCCCTTAGCCAAATTCAGTCCAAACCCACAACGCTCCAAGGTCATAGAGCTATAGACTTCCATACCACATATATCAAATATTCCAACAACATCAACAAAAATTTAAATAAACAAACTGTCACAAATATTCAATATTCAAACCACAACATATACACCATTAAACATTAATTGTTCACCTTCAAACTTAATCTTAAAAAAAAAGAATAAAAATGTAAACTAAAATATAAAGATTGCAACATCAAGTCGATTATGCCACCTTCAAGTTTCAACTTTGCAACACGATTGTTTGCTCTATAAACACAAAACAACAAAAAATAGAAATCAATGGTGATAGAACAACAGCAACAACAATCTGTAAGCAAACAACAACAAAATCTCACACCGTGATGCAAAAGATTTAATGTGATGCAAAATAACGCTAAATTTCAGAAACTATACTGATGAGCTAGTTCACTAAAGCACCTTATAAGTAACAATGATCTTTACATAGCAAATCTGAAAACCATACTAGATTGTACATGCCATGAAATTGCAAAAGCTGAAAAGTAACATGTCATTGGCTTAAAGAGAAAATCAGCCCTGAAATTATATACTCCTTGCGTCCCACACGAAAAGGAACAAAGCTTGTCTTACGCAGGAATTGAGAGTTTATAGTAGGGTAAGTGTTGTAAGTATAAGAAGTGATATACGATAGAGAAAGTGGGGATAGAAAATAGTTAGTGGATAGTTATTGTTAGTATGACAAGTGGGTCCCACGAATAAAGAATTATTAAAAGTTTTCGTTTTGAAAATATGCCTTTTTAATGGGACACACAAAATAAAAATTTGTGCCTTTTCGAATATAATGGAGGGAGTATAACATTTCATTCATTAAAGAAAAGTAGAGAATGGGTCCATAAGGAGTAGACGTGACCGGTTCGGTTAACCGGTGATTTTTGGTTACCGAACCGATGGTTCAAACCTCCAAAAATCCCAATCAGAACCGAGTTAACTGCCTTAGTCGGTTTCGGTTTTACGGTTTACCGGCTATAACGGTTTGTCGGTTAATCGTTTTTAATTTTTTTTCTTTTTCAAATTAGGTTTTTAAAAGAAATTTTTAACAGAATTAAAAATAGTTACAAAAAAAGTTAATTTTCTAACAGTTTTTGAATAAAAAAATTAACTTTTTAACAGTTTTTTGAAAAAACAGTTAATTTTTTAACAGTTTCTGTTAAGTTTTATATTTTTTTTAACTTTGTTTTTTCAATTTTTTTTTTGGATAAAGAATATTATTTTAGACTTTTGTATACTACATACTACCCTCCGTCCCATTACAATTCACACAGTTGATCAACTGTGTGAATTTTTGACCAATGATTTAAAGCATACAATTAGTGATTTTGTAATTTTAAAAATTGTTATTGCTTCACCATTAGAAATACTATCAATAAATGTTTTTAAAATTGCATAGAGATATCTAGACATTCATAAAATCATGATAAAAAATTGATTCAGTTGACCAACTGTGTGATTTGTAGCGGGACGGAAGAAGTATATTTTTTGCAAAAAGTTATATGAAAAAATTATGAATTTTGAAAGAAATAAAACTTAACTTTTTTAAAAAAAACGAAAGTATATAAAAGAAAAAGGGACGGCACCCTTAAATTTTATTAATTAAAATAAAATTACAAAGAGGGGGACAACCAATCTTACATTTTATAAATAAGGGGGGGGGGGGACATTTAGGAGCCTTTACCTCAACCTAACTATTACAATTAAAATAAAAATAAACCTAATCTAAAGTCTAAATTAATCTAATTAAAATAAAAATTAATCTAAAACATCATTCATTCATCACTACTTTTCGTGGAGTCCTCGACATCGTATTGATATTTTGGATCCGAAATATCCTGTTCATAAGGCAAGTCTTGTTGCCTTTTTTCCGCTCTAACCCAATCGCCAAGTAAGAGTTGATGTTTCAAGTTTTCACTAGTTAGTTGAGAACGTCTTTCATCCAAAACATTTCCTCCAACGCTAAAAGTTAGATAAAAGTTTTATCTAACTTTCACATATTTACACTTTGCATTCCTCTTCTTTCAAAAATTACAGTTTACACCCTATATTTTTTTATATATAAATACTCGGTAATTTTTTTTTCAAAATGTCAGGTGCGTCATTTGCACTTCCTGTCGATGAAGTGCATTCGCCCCTGGACACATATATTTCTTCTGTCCTATTGTAAACCAAATTTTTGGGCAAGCATATATATATTGGAGTATGTGTTATAAGTATAAAAAACAAAAATAAAAAAGAGAGTGAGTGAGTGAGTGAGATTAATAGTAAGTGAATTGTTGTCGTCATTATAGTATATGAGAAGTGCGTTACATTAAATATAAATTATAAAAAAATTATCATTTTGAAAAATTCATACTCACGAACCAGGAAAACACTCACGTGAGACACTCACGTGAGACGTAGATAATATAATCCACTAAAATAAACACCACATTTGTTGTTGAGTTATTTTATGTCATGAGAAGAGATTAAAATTTGGTGATTTATTATAATACAATACCATACCAATTAGGGGTTTAAGTGGTTCGATTCAAATTGCGGTTCGAAATTGAATCAAACTAAATCATGTGATTTAGTTCGATTTTCAAGCAATAGTGGTTTAGTTTGGTTTCAAAAATTGTCAAACCGTGTGGTTCTGTTTGGTCTGTGGTTTGGACCCCCAAACCACGGTTCGAGACCGCGAGACCGAACCACCAAACCGAACCAATAACCAAATCACTAAACCGTTCAATATTAACCGTAGATATGTATATCTTTCATTTTTATCTTACATTTAGATTTGAAAACTCCTAATTCTATTCATGGGTTTTAGCCCATAACCCTTTTTTCTTTTGGTTAATCTTCTTGTAATAATGCTAATTCACTCTTTACCACATATCATTACAAGTACTCAAATGACATGTTGTTATCATAAACATTGAAGCACAATTTCAAGTTGTGTTTAAATATTGAATCTCTTATGTATGTTATGTTTGGAAAATTCAAACAAACATGACAATGAATTGTGTAGTTTGAAATCATGTTCTAATTAATGGTTTAAGCAATATTCTATTTCATGGTTTGAACCGTGGTTTGAATTGTGGTTTAAACCGCGATTCGAACCGTAAAATCAAACTGCCGTTCGAACTAAACCGAACCAAACTATGACGATTCTGTTCGGTTCAATTTGAATTTTTTCATAATTCAATTTAATTTGAGATTTTTTCAAAGCAATAACTAGTAGTTCAATATGTAAATTAACTCGAACCGAATCATTTACCCCTAATGGCCTAATACCACCCTCCAATTTTACCGTTAACCCTCTCCTCCCCTCGCCTCCCCCATCCCAAAAAAGGGAAAAAAATAGCTACTCCCAATAAAAAGAGAAAAAGTAATTATAAACTAAATTCACACACTGCAAAAGTACACAGTAGCAGATCGAGCCAGTGAATGATAGTCTAGGAAAAGCAAACCCCACACCGAGCAAGCCAACCAACCCACTCAGTCAAACCTTTCCGCAAACACTTCCCACGCATACCTTCCTTCTATGTTTTCCAAAGAATTCACCCTTTGATTCATTCTCACACCTTCATCGATCGAGCAAAATGCTCGAAATGGAACCCAATTCTTCAAAACCCACACCACAAATCTCTGAAATGTTCCAGAAATTCGCCATTGCTTTCAAATCCAAAACCTATGAATTCTTTACTGAAGACCCTTCCGGCGACGATGACGACACCACCCCTCCCACCCCCTCCGGTGAAGACCCTTTTACCCTCCTTGACTCCGCCGAAGATTTCATCCCTGATCAGAAAGTCATCATCATCAAACCCGACAATTCGACAAAATCTGACCCAATTGTACTCCCAAGCCGATTTCATTCTCCTCCGACGATTCAGCCCTTCAATCCGCAATTCGCTCAATACATAATCTCTCTCACCTCTGCTATCATTTCCTCTTTTGAAGCTTCGTATCTTCAGTTGCAAACAGCCCACGTACCCTTCAACGAGGAGTCGATCAAGAATAATGATAAAGCCCTAATTTCTCAGCTCCAGAAGCTTGCTGAGTTGAGGCAATTGTATATAGACTCCCGGCGGAACCCTAATTTCTTTAATCCTGATTTTATGATGGGTTCGTGTTTTGAAGCCCAAGTTCAGGAGAATCAGAACAAATTGAGAGCGCTTGAAACCATGTTTAATCGATTACAATCAGATATCGACGAAAAGGATTCTAAGGTATCTGCTATGAGGTCAAAGTTGAAGGAAATTCAATTATTTAATTCGAAGCTGTCTAAGAAGGATTCGAAGTCTAAGAGTAGTTTCCCCCTGTTGACGGTTCGGGTTTTTGATTCTATGTTACTTGATACTTGTAAGGCATTGCGTCGTTTTACTAAGCTGCTGGTTGATTTGATGATGAAGGCAGGGTGGGATTTGGAGTCAGCTGCAAATTTTGTTCATCCCAGTGTGGAGTATGCAAAGAAGGGGCATAAGCGGTATGCATTTTTATCATATATTTCTTTGGGTATGTTTAAAGATTTTGATTCTGAAAGTTTTGGTTTGGCTGGAGACAAAACTGTTAGCAATGGGGATCGGTCAAGTATGGGTAGGGATAATGCTCTGAACCAATTAATAGAACATGTGTCAAACAATCCTGTGGATGTTTTGAATAGGAATCCGAGTAGTGAGTTTACAAGGTTTTGTGAACGTAAGTATGAACAGCTTATACATCCTAGTATGGAATCATCCATATTTAGGAATCTCGATAGAAAGGAAGCTGTATTGGAGTCATGGAGGTCTTTGAGCGTGTTTTATGAGGCGTTTGTTAAAATGTCTAGCTCAGTATGGTTGCTTCATAAGTTGGCATTCTCGTTTGATCCTGTAGTTGAGATATTTCAGGTGGAGAAAGGAGTTGACTTTTCGATGGTCTACATGGAAGATGCTACAGGGAGAGGTATATTGCCGGGAAAGAGTCGACCAAAAGTGGGATTCACTGTGGTCCCGGGGTTTAAGATTGGGAAGACTGTAATTCAGTCTCAGGTCTATCTAATCGGCTTGGAATGTACAGAGTAACAAACAAGGCTACTTTCCTGCAGGGCTTGTTTCGTTGTCCCTAAAGATACAAAATTCGTAGAACCTATAGTTGGGTTTTGATCGATCAAAGTGCTCTATAGTTGAGTTTTAGAAATGGAGGACCTCGGCTGCACAGATACAAATATGCTAGTAGCCTCCTTACGGTATGTATGCCTTTTGAATACCTTACTATGTGTAGTTAGTAGTATGTTCGTGTACTTCGTTTTCATTTTTCTTCGTTTTATATTTAAAGGTAACTGCCAGAGTGTTTAATCTCATGTAGAGATGAATGTATAGAACTGTTTTATTCATTTTAGTTGCTAGGCTGGTGTGTGGGCAGGAATCTGTGAATCTAAAATACATTACCAATTGTATGTAAGTATGACTGTTCTGAATATCAATACAATATTTGACTGGTCTATTGACTTTGTTCACCATGATTTTATTTTTCTTTCTGTTTTTATATTAACTACAGTGTAGTGTTTGTCCCACACAATATCCTATCATTGTGATTGAAAACGTCGCCTACAGTTGAATATTTAAACTTAATTTGCTTGAATTTCAGTTTCAAATGTTACGTATGATTACTATCAATATCACCACCTTCTTCGCTGTAGATCAACAACGTTGAGAGATTGTTGTAGCTGTAGTAGTTTTTTCCATCTCCTATGGGATGCTCTTCTTGCAAGTTTCATTCAGAAAGGATATTTTACTTGCAGTAGATTACTGGACATCATTCTTTCCGTGTAATTCAGAAAGTTCCTTGAATATTGAGCTGTCTATACTATTTGTTTTTGAGTGACAATAAATCTAGCTTTTCCTCGAACCATAGTTCTTTACCTACTATTGCTTTACTAGTCTGGTTTGCATCGTTTTACTATGAAGCACTGATAATATGAATGATGCTAACATGTTCATGAGAGTTTATAAATAGATGTATGGCAAAACTGATGTTGATATCAAGCATTAGTGCTAGAGTTAGGGTTGACTGTAACTATCATGGATCCAGACAAGTGAAAAGGATTATAGCCTATCGTTGAATATAGGACATTTCCATGGATAACAAAATTCTAAATTTTGTTAGGATGACTAGATTGACATTAATTCTTGGTCAAAGTTCAATCTTATTGACCACCAAAAACAATATGAGACTATTTTTCTGGGACAGGGAGTAAAAATATACACTTTCCTTCCAATCTATTTAAAGGGTATCTGGTTTGTGTTCAGTTTCTTAAAGGAGTCAAGTGTATGGAAATTATTTGTTTCTTCCTGAGTTTATGTTGGGGGTGTGGATAGGTGTTTATATTTAAACACAGTACCAGGTTTTTGTCACACTGATTTATAAGATTTTGTTCGAACTCGAGTCGAGTCACAACTCGAGCTAACTAAAGTTCGAGATTTTTTCAAGCCGATCTCGAGTCGAACTCGAGCAGCTCGCGACGAATAACAGCCCTACTGTTGTAGTTTTTTCCATCTCCTAAAAAGTTCAGATATGATGGTCTTCTTGCAATTGTCATTAAGAAAGGATATTTTACTTGCAGTAGATTACTGGACATCATTCTTTCCATTTAGTTCAGAAAGTTGCTTTAACATTGAGCCATCTATACTATTTGTTTTTTGAGTGACAATTAATCTAGCTTCTCCTCAACCCAGAGTTCTTTACTAGTTACTATTGCTTAACTTACTTCTCTGTTTTAAATTGTTTTACGATGAAGCACTGTTAATATGAATTGAGGCTGAGATGCACATGAAAGAAGGAATCAAGTGCTTAACAGGTTAGCTGTTCTCTCTCTCTCTCTCTCTCTCTCTCTCTCTCTCTCTCTCTCTCTCTCTCTCTCTTGTGTAGCTCGTCCGTCCATCTTGGCCAATGGAAGCAAAAGATCTATAAATTAGTTCTAATCAGCCTATGAGTTATACTCCATATATGTTCAGCATTTACATGTTAATGTAACCATTGATGGCCCGAAAAGATCTGTTTAGGTAAAAGGTTGTTTGTAAGTGGTGGTTCTAGCTAGCTTCTCATTTTCGAGTCTCTGTGAATGGAGTTTGCCTTGAACTTACTATGGAGAATTAGGATGGAGCACCTAAAAATGTTTCAGGTTTGGGCCCAATAGGTTTGCACCTGTGGGTTTTGCAAGGCCCCACTGGTGGACCTGAGAAGTTAGGTTTATGATAGGGGTACAAGTCCAACTGTAAAACCACGGGCCGTGTTGCTGGACCACGGGACAGACCTTGGGTGTTGCTGGACCACGGGACAGACCTTGGCCTGAACTACAAATCCTAGACTTGACCTAACCCATCGGACAGACCTTGGCCTGAACTACAAATCCTAGACTTGACCTAACCCATCGGCTAGCCTAGCCTGTATGGCTAGCCGGGGAGGGGGGATGTGCCAAGCTGGGCTTAAGTAGGCTGGCATAGCCGCCTGAAAATGAATGTCCAAAAAAATGTTCAAACTTACTTTTTATCAAGAACAAATTTGTTTTCTTTTTTTTTTTTTTGCATTAATTCAGTTACGAGACAGAGGAGTAATAATCTTCTCAGAACACTCAAGTTTGGGGCAAGGCCCAATGGACCGGTTCGAAATCTGCTTCATCTTTTTACCCATTCCTAGTGCTGTCAAACGGGACGGGACGGGCAAGTCTACTGGGTTTCACTTAATGACGGATCGGGCCTAAACATTAGTGGGCCTAGTAAAAGTCAAGCCCGGCCCATGTGGACAGCGGGCCTTCGGGCCTATGGGCCAAAAAAAGTAAATATATTTTTTATTCAAAAAACTCAAAAATTAACTAATAAAAATTATGACACATCCAAAGTTCAAAACACACTTACTTACTAGTCTAACTTACACAATAGTGCAAAAAACATATCAAGAATTCAAAAACATATGTTCTTACTGAGAGAGAGATAAGGGAAATGATAGGTTGCAATTATTATGGGTGAGCAGGCTGGTATAAGTATAAGGGCTTCGGTCCAAATATCAAAAGTCCATCACCGTGAGGATCCGAGCCGTTAAAAAATCATTGATGCTCCTGTAGGAGTTTGAAAATAAAAATAAAAAAATTATTGATGCTCGAATACCTATCAACTTTTTAATTTTTTAATTAAGTTTGAGTGTGTTGACTTTGTCAACTGTTTGATCGAGCCGGACCGGACTTTTTCGGGCTTTTCATGTTCGGGTCGCATGAGTCCACGGGCCTACCGGGCGTGGCCAAAGAGGCCCGGTTTTTTTCGAGCCTTCTAATTTGAGACCCAGACCCTTTAAAAATCGGGTGGACTGGACAGGCCTATGGGTCGGGCTCGATTTTGACAGCTCTACCCATTCCTAAGCCCTTTAGGATAGAATCAACTGCTTTCTTTCTCCTAAATTTTCCTACGTACAATCGTTATTTAGGATAGAATCAACTGCACCATAATTGCCACCACATCAATACATCACCATATGTATGATCACAACCACCATACCACCAACATCATTATAAGTATAAACAGTAACCACCACATTGTCACCGTCGGTGTGCTCGGTGATTTTTTTT
The DNA here is from genome assembly GCA_022495995.1 of Adenophora triphylla var. japonica. Taxonomy (NCBI): domain Eukaryota; kingdom Viridiplantae; phylum Streptophyta; class Magnoliopsida; order Asterales; family Campanulaceae; genus Adenophora; species Adenophora triphylla. The sequence continues at coordinate 159,144 of JAFEMH010004053.1, read as the reverse complement.
CTTATTTTAATCCCTTTCTAAAAAGTATTTCCCTAAATGATAAGCCTCGAAAAATATTTGAGAAATTAAATAATAATTTAGTGCAAAATTTATGTAAATTAAGGAGGTCAAATGTTTAAACACGTCAATTTTCCGTAGTAAAATGTTATTTTTAAATTTGAGAGCATAAAATTGTCACACTCCCAAAATATGAAGAAGGTGAATGACCCCATAGATTAACGTGGCCCGCCACTGGTGGTAGTGGAGAGGGGTTAGTACATGGTAATGGTGTGGTAGTGGCATCAGCATGGTAATGGTGATGGCAACCCCTCAGTTCAACTATGTGCAAGATTGTTAATATAAACTAACGGCGTTAAAAAAATTAGGTTTATTCTAATAATTCGTAGACTAATTTTGGGAAAAAAGAAAAATTAAAGGTGCAAGAGTTCAAAATATGCTTCACAAATAGTGCGGAGGTCGTACAATAATTTACTCTTCAATTTGTTGGACTATGAAGTCTAAATCAGTAAGAAACGGATGATGGATTTGAAAGTCTAAACTAATGAGGAATTTGAGTTGGAGCCAAATTACTTGAGGAGGAGGAGGAAATGAACGATAGAAAACTAAATCTTTGTGATTCTAGGTTTCTTGTGATTCCTTTTTTTTACTAAGTTTAGGGTATTAGTATCCTTATTCTATTTGGGTTTTCTACTTAGATTAGGTTTTTAACATTTATTTTCCTATATAAACAATGTGACTACCATATTATTATGTGCTTGACGGAGAGAACTAGAATATATAAGGGAGAGCCACAAATGGTGTCATTGAGAGGGCAAGGGGACCTAGGAGATGCCATGAGGGGCACTCATCAGCGAGGTGTATGTTCTTGATAAAGGAGGGAAGATATATATGAGAGGTTGATCATGGTTAGTAAGTTATGCTTAGATTTTAGTGAATGTGCAAAATTGAAACAACTATCATATATTAACTATTGTGTATATTCTAGCTTAGCATCTCCCGTAGATGTACATGTGTTGGTGAAATGGGTTATCAAATCATGTATTATTTCTTTCATATTTACTACATGATTATTCTCTCCATGTTATGACTGCTAGTATAGATTAGGCGCATATGCCCCCCAAATTCCCAACAACTAGTATTAGTGCTCTGTTGGGAGATCCGAGAGATATCTATATTTGATTGAAAAGGAGGCTAAAGAAAATCAAGATTCAATTGCATAAATATGGAAGATTTAGATGGATAGTGTGAGCACCCCAACCCGGGACCTAACGCGTGTCCCGAGCTTGAGAAGCTCAAACTAATAAAATCCATCTGATATTTTTAAAACTTTTATTTGCCTTTAAAAGTAAACCAATTCTAAATTTTCCATAAACAAAATCAAATAATAATATCTCCACTTGGAGGAATTTAAACAAATACTTTAATAACCATACTTGATTAATTACATTGAAAATCCTAATTAACATTGTTTGACAAAAGAGTTTTCCTTACAGTTATAAAAGGGTAATACTTAAATATGACTCCCGACAACCCACTCATATACCTACCCTGATAAGTCTCAAAAGCAAGAATTCAAACTCTTTCCCCGGCCTCACTGGATCAGGTCACCTGCCTCAGCACAATCTAAAGCAGTAAAAGGGAAGGGGTGAGAATAAATCTCAATAAGCTATTATGAATGCAGCAAGATGCCAAACAAGATGCAACACATAGCATGGTAGCACATAACACATTATGAAAGCGGTAAACACCTTACGTTACCTCATTTTACCTTTCCCGTCTGAACAATAAGTCGTACAACGTGGGAGTAAAACTCCGCTCTTTGGTGAATTGCCCCCATGCACCTTCACCACTTATAGGTCTCATATCCCAGAGATCCATATAAGAAAATAAGATACTTATATGACCCTTATTCAGAGTATCATATAATATCATCGCTACTGTAAAGCTTTTGGCTTCATACAGAGCATTCCACCGGTACACCAAATTGCAGCGGTCTGTAAGGCTTTTGGCTCAATACAGCGGCTAGCACCCCCACTCTGTGGCCACAGAGGGGGCAGGTCACATGTATAATGAACCTTCAATCACTTATAGAAAAAATCAATAATTGATTAAATTCCATTATACCCCCTAATCATATATACTCGTTCAAGCACATGATAGATACTTGAAATAAATCCACAAAGGGGATAAGAACATAACAACATGGTAATGTATACTCATGTGAAATCAATACTATAGTGCAACAGCTCATTTAATACACTATGCATAATACCATTAACGAAAATAAATTCAATTAAGGTAACAATATAACCACATAATCCACACCGAGATGCAATATAATCAATATGCCAGATAATCCACAATTGAGATACAATATATCAAGATACCAAATAATCCACACTTAGGATGCAATATAACAATATCAAATAATCCCCACTTGGGATAGCAATGCCACAATGTGATACATAAACCATTCCTACATAATCATTACACAACCTCAAATAACTTTAATACAAGTTTAAGATCTACTTCCCAAGTTTGAACCACTTTGGTGAAATACAAATCAAGCTTTAACAATCCTTTTTCCGGACAATATTCAAACTACTCCCATAATTCCATTTGACCAAATAAGACATCATTGTATAGCCCAAGCTTTCTACTTTAATCTAAGTTAAAGAGGGTTCAATTGTGCTCTAGGTTGAATAGGTTTAAACAGCTCCAAAAACAGTTCAATGTCACCAGGCCAGGGCACGACTCGTTACCTCCTCATGGCACGACTCGTGCCTGAGGGCACGACTCGTGCCAATTACACTTAAGTTACTCAGAACGACTTGGCTCTCACATCACGACTCGTAACCACGAGTGGGCCATGGGCACGACTCGTACCTAGGGGCACGACTCGTGCCACGGCCAGAAACAGGTGGCTGTAGCACTTTTCCATAGGAACTCCCAAAAACCAAAACTAGTACTAAGCTTCTTCTTCTTTGTGAACATAAAAAAGATTTCTAACTTTGTTAATTCTATTATAAACCATTTAACCCTAAGATATCATAATCTAACATAAATCATTATCACTTGGTTTTTCACCCATTTTACTATCATTTTTCAAGATTTACCATCTTAATCTAACTCAACCCATTTTCTTACATTCTTACTCAACTTTTATGAACAACAACATCTTTCCAAACATTATTCATTTCCTCATCTCCAAGAAGGTTTCCAAAGCATCAAATAATCATTTTAATCACAATACAACACCAAATAGTTCATGAATCATTAAATAGAAGTGAAGATTATGATAAACCCATTCAAGTCATTAAACTCTTACTCTCATTGTACCCTCATTCTTCCAACTTAGGCCCCCATCTCATAACTAAAATCAAGTCAATCTTAAATAATCCATTTTACACAAATAACATCATTTAAAATTTCCAAAATCCTTTTCTTTCATCAAAGCATTCATTAGCACATAAAATGGCAATATTTAGAAGGAAGTCATAATAACTTACTTAGTAATATGAGATGAAACCAAGATTTGTCTAGCTTGATGTATTCCCCTTGCCTCTACGAACATGGAAGTACACCCGAATCTTAAAATGGAGAAGGATTGGATTTACTACCCTTTTTGGAAGGAAGATATTGGAAGGAAGTTTCCATGGATATTTTGGAATGGAGAGGATGATGGAGAAGAGAAAATGATGGGGAAGTAAGGGAGGGTTTTGACTAGGAAGAAGGAGGGGTGAGGGAAAAAGGTATGAAGAAGTATGGGGAGGGTTTCAAGGGTATGCCCCCCCCCCCCATTCCCAATTAAATTGAGGCTTTCACCAATTTACACTCAAACCCTTTATTCCTTCTTTTACATAATAAAACCTAACTACTCACATTTTATTTATTTACCCATTTCCATTATTATACTTCTCCCAAAATGCTTTATTTAATTTCCCAATTATCTCATCCTAATGTAAGAAATTAATGATATAAAATGAACACATACTATTAACAATAATATTAAAAGCATATATTATGATGCTAAAATTAGTGTCCATGGTTAGGGTCGTTACACTCACTCCCCCTTAAAGAAAATTCGTCCCGAATTTTTAAAAAGACTTACCTTAAGGATCGAATAGCAAATGTTCCTCTCACGAATCTCAAATTACAACTTTCACTAGTTTCCTTAACGGCATGATTCTTCTATACATTTTCACAACCCGAATACCCTAGGATTTCAATTCCCTAAACTATCATTCTAATAACTCTCAACAGTTTCCCCACATAAGTCAAATCCGCCCAAATCATCATTAACTGAAGAATTCCATACAAATATATTTTCCATACCAATCTTCATACATTACCGATTCAATGCTAAACTAAAAACTGCTATTATCCAAAATTCGCTAAGGATAATTAAAATTCCCGAGTTTGAGAGGAGATCCATCACACACACAGCCTATTCCATCAAAAATCTGAATAGCATTATAATCTCTTCCTTTCGACTAACTAAATCCTCCAACTCTTAGGATCGGTAACTAACCCCAAAAAGGAAGCTTCAAAAGATAAGATTCTACTTAAATAACGTAAAACAATTGTAACCACTCTCGAGTAAGGATAAGAAAATTCCGCTTTATCTAAGTTAAATTCCTCGAAACATACGCTATCACTTTCCCATTTTGCATAATACCACACCCAAATCTTCCTTCAATACACACTTAATATTTCACAAGATCCTCACATCCACTAGGTAAGGTAAAGATCGGATCCATGGCCAATCTATTCTCCATCTCTTATCAATATGATTCATCCTTATTACATCCCACAGCATTCATACATCCATTAGAGTTAACTAAAGCAACGATTATTCAATTTCCAAGAACTCCTTAAAAATTCCTTTGATAATACTTGCCAACCCAAAGATCACGGACTAAATCCTTGTAAGATTCATGGTAACCTTCAAGCTTAAGACTATATAATACAAAATATAAAATCCTTGCGAGCCAACTCACACTAGTTACAAATTGCATACAAGGACTCCTCACAAGGAATCCTTAACCCAACTCTCAAATGATTTTCATGATCTTCCCGGAACTTTAATTAACAAAGAGACCATAAATCTTAACTACCATAAAGCCATCAAACTAAGGATTAAAATTCTGATCATCATACTTAGAATCAACACATGCGATACCTTGATGGAAACACAATTACCATCTACTCACAACTAACACGTAAAATTTTTGAAAAGACTTCTTATGCAAGTCTAACACATACCAATATCCTTCACACTTTTAACCAAAACTTTCTCTCTTTAATGCTTATATAACAAGAGTATCACATAAAGGTTCATCTGAATCAATTACCAATGTAAACAATTTAGGCACAAAAAAGAAGACTCACTTCTTGTGATAGTCTATCAATGCACAACAACTACTTAACCCTCCAGGTCAAGTATATCTAAAAATCATAAATTGATAATAATACCAAATCAACTGGCAATACCTGCTCAGCCATAACCACATCACCATCGTGGTAAACCAAAGGAGATTCGAGGTATTCTCTCATAAGAGCAGAATCCTCTAACAATAAAATAATTTCTCAAGTAATGTATGCCACATAGAAGCAACATGCTATGCCACACATAATGATATGAAACAAGATCTATAAAATATGACTCCTACTTCTGAGACAGGGAATTTACCTCTAGTGACTCCTGAGGAATTTATCTCTCCTGGACCCGAAACACACACTCGATCACAGACCTTCTCTTTCGGTTCCCCTTCGTTATCTCTTTTGGTACCACCTCTTTGTCGTCCACCCGGCTGACCGCTGCTTAAAGCTCGTCCCCGCTGCAACCTTGGGCAATTCCTCCTAAAGTGTCCCGTTGCTCCACAATTCAAGCATTTCCCTTGCTTACTCCAACACTTGTCCTCAGAATGACCCATCTTCTTGCAATATTTACAAATCATCCCATACTGTTTGGATATTGGCCTAGATGAAGAAGCTACCACAAATTCCCCTCTCGCACTTCCTGAAATTAAAGTCCTTGGCTGTCCTCTAATGATTTTGGATCCTTGTCCTAGATACTTTGGCTTATTTCCAATCCCACCTTCCGATTTTCCACTATTTTCCTCAATGCTATTCTCGATCTTATAAGCTCTCTCTATGACTGTCTGATAATTGGTGAAGCTATCAATCACTAATTTCTTCCTAAACTCAATCCTCAAACCTTTTATAAACCTATGAACTCTCCTCGCTTCATGCGGTACCAAATGAGGGCAACACTTAGCTAATTCCTCAAACCTGACTGAATACTGATTCACCGTCATGTCCCCTTGTTCTAGTCCTAAGAATTCGATCTCCTTCTTGTCCCTTGTAAACATCGAAATGAAATAATCCTCGAACTGTTTGGTGAAATTATCCCAAGTCTGGGGCGTATGATCCCGCTCCCAATTTCCTTTCAAAATCTGCCACCACTGATCAGCTGGACCTTCAAGCTTGAAAACGGCATACCTAACTTTCTCTTCGTTGGGACTTTCTATAACCTCAAAAATCCTATTCATTTCGGCTAACCATTTTTCTACCTTTAACGGATCCGGATCTCCGTTAAAGCTCGGTGGGTTCATCTTCACAAATCTTTCCAATCCATCACTTTTACATTCCTCAGGTTGATTCGAAACTGATCCTCTAGTTTCCATATTATGTACAAACATCCTGAATAACTTCATCATCTCTTCATTCTGAATTCCACCTATACCCATATCTCCTTCAATTTCTAGAACTTTTCGCTGATCATCATTACTTCCGGCCATTAGAACCAACTCCTGCATTAAACACTCGGCGTTAATTACCACACATTCCCCCTTAGTTTAGACATAAACTAAGCTCTGATACCAACTGTGAGCACCCCAACCCGGGACCTAACGCGTGTCCCGAGCTTGAGAAGCTCAAACTAATAAAATCCATCTGATATTTTTAAAACTTTTATTTGCCTTTAAAAGAAAACCAATTCTAAATTTTCCATAAACAAAATCAAATAATAATATCTCCACTTGGAGGAATTTAAACAAATACTTTAATAACCATACTTGATTAATTACATTGAAAATCCTAATTAACATTGTTTGACAAAAGAGTTTTCCTTACACTTATAAAAGGGTAATATTTAAATACGACTCCCGAAAACCCACTCATATACCTATCCTGATAAGTCCCAAAAGCAAGAATCCAAAATCTTTCCCCGGCCTCACTGAATCAGGTCACCTGCCTCAGCACAATCTAAAGCAGTAAAAGGGAAGGGGTGAGAATAAATCTCAATAAGCTATTATGAATGCAGTAAGATGCCAAACAAGATGCAACACATAGCATGGTAGCACATAACACATTATGAAAGCGGTAAACACCTTACGTTACCTCATTTTACCTTTCCCGTCTGAACAATAAATCGTACAACGTGGGAGTAAAACTCCGCTCTTTGGTAAATTACCCCCATGCACCTTCACCACTTATAGGTCTCATACCCCAGAGATCCATACTTATATGACCCTTATTCAGAGTATCATATAATATCATCGCTACTGTAAAGCTTTTGGCTTCATACAGAGCATTCCACCGGTACACCAAATTGCAGCGGTCTGTAAGGCTTTTGGCTCAATACAGCGGCTAGCACCCCCACTCTGTGGCCACAGAGGGGGCAGGTCACAGGTATAATGAACCTTCAATCACTTATAGAATAAATCAATAATTGATTGAATTTCATTATACCCCCTAATCATATATACTCGTTCAAGCACATGATAGATACTTGAAATAAATCCACAAAGGGGATAAGAACATAACAACATGGTAATGTATACTCATGTGAAATCAATACTATAGTACAACAACTCATTTAATACACTATGCATAATACCATTAACGAAAATAAATTCAATTAAGGTAACAATATAACCACATAATCCACACCGGGAAGCAATATAATCAATATGCCAGATAATCCACAATTGGGATACAATATATCAATATACCAAATAATCCACACTTAGGATGCAATATAACAATATCAAATAATCCCCACTTGGGATAGCAATGCCATATACACATTTCCAATTAGCTCAATAGTGAAATCTATAGTTTCTACACTAATTCAAACTAATCACCAAAGGTATGGAAGCAAGTAAGGTCACCATGTGATACATAAACCATTCCTACATAATCATTACACAACCTCAAATAACTTTAATACAAGTTTAAGATCTACTTCCCAAGTTTGAACCACTTTGGTGAAATACAAATCAAGCTTAACAATCCTTATTCCGGACAATATTCAAACTACTCCCATAATTCCATTTGACCAAATAAGACATCATTGTATAGCCCAAGCTTTCTACTTTAATCTAAGTTAAAGAGGGTTCAATTGTGGTCTAGGTTGAATAGGTTTAAACATCTCCAAAAATAGTTCAATGTCACCAGGCCAGGGCACGACTCGTTACCTCCTCATGGCACGACTCGTGCCTGAGGGCACGACTCGTGCCAATTACACTTAAGTTACTCAGAACGACTTGGCTCTCACATCACGACTCGTATCCACGAGTGGGCCATGGGCACGACTCGTACCTAGGGGCACGACTCGTGCCACGGCCAGAAACAGGTGGCTGTAGCACTTTTCCTTAGGAACTCCCAAAAACCAAAACTAGTAATAAGCTTCTTCTTCTTTGTGAACATAAAAAAGATTTCTAACTTTGTTAATTCTATTATAAACCATTTAACCCCAAGATATCATAATCTAACATAAATCATTATCACTTGGTTTTCCACCCATTTTACTATCATTTTTCAAGATTTACCATCTTAATCTAACTCAACCCATTTTCTTACATTCTTACTCAACTTTTATGAACAACAACATCTTTCCAAACATTATTCATTTCCTCATCTCCAATAAGGTTTCCAAAGCATCAAATAATCATTTTAATCACAATACAACACCAAATAGTTCATGAATCATTAAATAGAAGTGAAGATTATGATAAACCCATTCAAGTCATTAAACTCTTACTCTCATTGTACCCTCATTCTTCCAACTTAGGCCCCCATCTCATAACTAAAATCAAGACAACCTTAAATAATCCATTTTACACAAATAACATCATTTAAAATTTCCAAAATCCTTTTCTTTCATCAAAGCATTCATTAGCACATAAAATGACAATATTTAGAAGAAAGTCATAATAACTTACTTAGTAATATGAGATGAAACCAAGATTTGTCTAGCTTGATGTATTCCCCTTGCCTCTACGAACATGGAAGTACACCCGGATCTTAAAATGGAGAAGGATTGGATTTACTACCCTTTTTGGAAGGAAGATATTGGAAGGAAGTTTCCATGGATATTTTGGAATGAAGAGGATGATGGAGAAGAGAAAATGATGGGGAAGTAAGGGAGGGTTTTGACTAGGAAGAAGGAGGGGTGAGGGAAAAAGGTATGAAGAAGTATGGGGAGGGTTTCAAGGGTATGCCCCCCCCCATTCCCAATTAAATTGAGGCTTTCACCAATTTACACTCAAACCCTTTATTCCTTCTTTTACATAATAAAACCTAACTACTCACATTTTATTTATTTACCCATTTCCATTATTATACTTCTCCCAAAATGCTTTATTTAATTTCCCAATTATCTCATCCTAATGTAAGAAATTAATGATATAAAATGAACACATACTATTAACAATAATATTAAAAGCATATATTATGATGCTAAAATTAGTGCCTAGGGTTAGGGTCGTTACACATAGATTCATGCGGGACCAGATTCAGATGGTTCAGATTGCAAGAATCCATGGTAAGGATGTTGCAGAAATTCAGTCAGGATCGTTGCACAAACTCAAGGTGTTCGTGGGATTGTGGGGCAATCAACTTGGATTGGAAAAATATCGCAAGAAACGAAATTTGCTTAGTGCGAATTTGGGAGCGGAAAATATAAAAGAAGAAGATCGCAGTTGCATTAATCATAGGAGAAGAGCAGTTTCATGTGTGTTAGATTCGGATACTCAAAGGCAATTGTGAAAGAACAAATCGGTGGATAGTTGCAAGAAGAGGAGACATGCGGGTCAGGATACATCATAGACTGTTTTGCAATAGCATGGAGAAGAGTGTTATAGGTTGGTTGACTACATGAGAAGAGGACTTCTTGCAGAACGACGAAGGTGTTGGGGTAGAGATAACCTGGGAAGACTAGGAGGAAAAGGAAGAAATGGGCAGGAAACAGGACACGATCAGGCAGCATATGTGACATGGTCGTGTCACTGGATTTGTTTTTTGGCACGGTCGTGCTCGACAACCACAATTATGGGTTGGGCCTGTGTTAGACCTATTTTCTGATTTCTTTCTTGTACCTAGGATTAGGGTTATATATCTCTTGTATCCTATAAATAGCCAAGTGATGGCCATAAACATACTGTAACATCATATAGTGAGATTATTGAGAATAATAATGGCTTGGTAGTGCCCACAGATGTACATCTTGATTAGAAAGAACTGGGTAACCAATTTTTGTGGTGTTATGTGTTCTTGTGCAATTTTCTCCTTCTTTATTGTTCTTCCATTGCTTCAGGGCCTATCATATTTGTCATTGTTTCCCAACAACTGGTATTAGAGCTTTTGCTTCTTGATCCAAAGCTATGGTTTCGTTGTCATGGACATGCATGGAAGATCATGTGAGGGCTTTGGAGGATGGCAATAAGGTGTTCATCAGAAAATTTGACGAAACAGATTACAATTTCTAGCGAACACGGATCGAGGACGTGTTGTGGAACAAGGATTTCTAATTGGAAGAGAAGACCGGAGAGATCGGTGCCAAGAAGTGGGCGGTCATGGATAGGAAGGCGTTGGGTCTAGTAAGGCAAACATTGACCAACTACGTATCCAAGAACGTGCTTGAAGCCAAGACTACATTGGAGATGTTAGATATGCTGGCGAACATGTATGAGATGCCATCGACAGCAAACAAGGCTCATCTGATGAAGAGATTGCTGAATTTGAGAATGGTGGAGGGCATGTCGGAAATGAAACACATAAGTGAATTCAAATCTATCGCGACCCAGTTATTTTCGGTAAGTGTTACTCTTGAGACAAAGTGAAAGCATTAATATTGTTAACATCTTTGCCAGACAGTTGGGATACAACTGCAATAGCTGTTAATGTATCAACAGGGAAGGCAAAGTTGAAATTTACTGATGTTGTGGATGTGTTTCTGGGCGAAGAAATTCGTAGGAAAAGCAAATAGAAAACATCGGGGCTTACACTAGTGGTCGGGAAAAAGAGTAGGGTGGATGGAAAATCAAAGACGATTAAGTGCCACAACTATGGGAAGAGGGGGCATATCAGGAGGACGTGTCCAGAGGGGTCGGGTGATTAGAGGAGATTGAATGTTGCAGAAGAAATCGAGGCTGCATTAATCCTAAGTGAAAGCAGTCTGACGAATTCGTAGGTTTTGGATTCGGGCGCTACGTTTCACTCATGCACTAGTGCGGAAGGGATGGAGCGGTATGTCTCTGGCGATTTTGGGTTGTTCATCTAAGAGATAATAATTCGGTCAAGATTGTGAGGAAGGATGATATTCGAATAAAGGCAACATGTAGGACTGTGTTATGGCTTCGTGATGTGCGATATATTCCAGATTTGAAGAGGAACTTAATTTCCAATTGAGCAACTGGATACGGAAGGTTGTATGGTCGCCTTCGGTTGTCGATTATGGAAGGTTATCAAGGGAGCTAACTTGATAGCTCGGGGTGGTATGGAGAAGATGTTGTTTACCACATACAATATGGTCCGCTTGTGGAAAGCAAGGGTGCATTCCAGTGGAGGACGGTAAGGTCGTGGTGATCGTCAGGATGGGAGAAATTCCACGAAATGGTATGTTGGGAAGAGTTTGATGGGCGTTCAAAGCAGCCGGCAGAGGGAAAGGGGATTCAACAACACCAACATGGGAGCGGTACCTGGGAGAATTGTGACACGATGGGTTGCTAAGACGACACGAAAAGATTAGGATGGTGTCAAGCATGGAGAATTGTGCAGTTCAAGGTTGAAAAAAGGGCAAATGAACGGGGATGTGCGAGGAGGATCACTCGAGGTGAAGACTCAAGGCATTGTGGATCCGGAAGCTACGTTGAAGCTTCACTCAGCTTCAACTCACTTGGGTAACTAAAGGAAGAGGTCGGGCACTACCAATTGTTTCAGTTTGGCCACTGACGTATATTTAGGAAGTTAGACTCGAGTGGGAGTTTGACGACGGTAGTCACTGAATTTGGCATTGTCTCTAGGCGGGAGATTATTAGGGTAGAGACAACCTGGGAAGACTAGGAGGAAAAGGAAGAAATGGGCAGGAAATAGGATACGGTCGTGCAACATATGTGACACGGTCGTGTCACTTGAGTTATTTTTTGGCACTGTCGTGCATCTTGTAAGGCAAGGTCGTGCTCGGCGGCCACAGTTACGTGTTGGGACTATTTTCTGTTTTTTTTTCTTGTACGTAGGATTAGGATTATCTCTTGCATCCTATAAATAGCTAAGTGACGAACAAAAACATATTGTAACATCATATGGTGAGATTATTGAGAATAATCCTAGCTTGTTAGTGTCCCCAGATGTACTTATTGATTAGAAGGAACTGGGTAACCAATTCTTGTGGTGTTGTGAGTTCTTGTCCAATTTTCTCCTTCTTTATTGTTCTTCCATTGCTTGAAGGCCTATCATATTTGTCATTGTTTCCCAATATGTGGAACGATCGGTAGTAAGCTAAAGGAGAGAAGAGAGGGTTTTGTACACTACTTACAACAATATCAAAAGTTTCCAGGAGGGAGCAAGGGGCCAAGTTGAAGGACCCTTCAACAAATGACATGTTAGGGGGAGGACTACTCGTAGCTGACCATCAAGGAGAACAATTCATAGTACCTAACAGAGAGCGTAGAAAGACCTCAAGCAGTTGATGCAAGAAACAAGGGAACACCGTGCTTCATGGAGACGCATTACGAGGAAAGTGGGTTTGGAGGGAGAGGCGAAGACAGACTTGTAAGGGGTCGTAGATGCAATTGATTCGGAGAGGCAAGAGGAATCCGACACGAAGAGGTTGAAACGTCGCTTGTTTTCAACTCGCCTTAGTACTTGAGTGAAAGCTTGGGTGGGATCTTAGTGCTTGACATTTCATGATACAATGAGGATATCATTCTTTAGGTGGGAGTTTTACGGTAAGTTACTGTGATTTATTGATTTTAGTCTCCAGGTGAGAGATTGTTGGATTATGGAGTCTAAACCAACAAGGAACGAATGATAGATTTGGAAGTCTAAACCAATGAGGAATTTGAGTCGGAGCCAAATTACTTTGAGGAGGAAAAGAAGGAATAGGAAACTAAATTTTAGTGATTCTAGATTTCTTGTGATTCCTTATGTGACTAGGTTTAGGAAATTGGTATCCTTATTCTATTTGGGTTTCCTAGTTAGATAAGGTTTTGGACTCTTGTATTCCTATATAAACAATGTGACAACCATATTATTATGTGTTTGATGATAGAGTTAATATACACAAAAGAGAGCTACAAATAGTGTCAATGAGAGGGCAAAGGGGCTTAGGAGATGCCATAAGGGGCTCCTACAACCCTAGCTCTGACTGAGAGTGTGTTCTTGATAGAGGAGGAGAGATATATATGAGAGGGTTGATCATGGAGTATAGACATGTGTTAGGACCTAACTTTGATCAATGTCATAGTTAGTTGATTTTGATAAAGGAATATATAGAACAGGGTTTATATCAAAAGATGAAATCTGTCAGTAATGGTCCTTCACTTTGATAGCTGTGAGTCTGACAGTTATGATTCTACTTTATACATTGGTAACAATCAATCAATTACATGAATCATATTCCTTCTCTAAGCTATCAAGATCATCAAGTGAATCTCAATCCTTATTAAAGATCAATTCTGATAGCTAAGCCTTGGTATGATCTGACAGCTATGACTTCAGTCCTTCAGACAGCCATTACTCTGTCTCATACTTTGATGCCAAAATCTCAACCAAGATGGATCCTGTATCTTCACAGCTATCAAGTTCACCTTTGAAGACCTTCTGGAAGCCTACAGCTCAATCCAGCTCATGAAGACCTGCAAGTGAACAAGTGGGGCCAAGACTCATTAATGAAGCTGCAACAGTCATATTCCAACGGCTACATTGAAGGTTATAAATAGAAGAGTTCAACCTCTGCACAACATACCTTGAAAAACTCACTTTTTCACAATCCAAAAACCTTTCCCTTACACCATTACACACCTCCTGTAATCCAAACCTTACACACCAATCCCTATCCTTCAAACACTGCTCCAAATCCAAACCTTCACCCTTCAACCCCTGTTTCTTCAACAACAAACCTTAGTGTGATAAGTTTATGATTGTAAACATCTAAGACTGTACTTTAGGTGTATTAGTTATTTTGTAAACACTCAGGACTGTACTTTGAGTGTATTTGTTTTGTAAATCTTGAGATTGTACTTCAAGTTGTAAAAACACTTAAGACTGTACTTTAAGTGTATCCCTAGTTGGCTGTACTAATTAGGAAGAGGAAGTTCAAGGAACTTGCCTAATCAATCTTTGTAATTCTTGTTGATTAAGATTATAATAAATTGATCTCACTTGTCAGTTGACAGTGGGGGTGGATGTAGGAGGAGTGAACTCTGAACCACTTTAAATCTTGTTGTGTTATTACCTTTTCTGCAAACACATTCACACACTTGCATTATTTCATTGTGTTCATTGTCCCATCATTATTTCAAGCCTTACTTATTCCGCTGCACAACTCAACAAATATCTGACAGCTAAGACAAACCATAGCTGTCTGATCATTTGCATATCAAACAAGGGCCTTTCAACATGCTTAGATTTTAGTGATTGCATGTGCAAAATTGTAACCACCATTATATATTGATTATAGTGTATATTCTGGCTTGACATCGCCCACAAATATATGTGTTGATGAACTGGGTTATTAAATCATGCGTTATTCTCCCCATGTTAGAACTGATAGTACGGGGTAGGCGGGCGGGGTAGGCGGATATGTAATCCCCAAATTCCCAACACAATTCACTTTGAGTAGCAATAGATACTTTTTTTTAATACTTTTAACAAAATAAAATAAAAAGACTTTTGGTGCAAGATTTACAAATGGAGCATTTCTTACTGAACAGTTTGCTTAGCAAAATATACCTTCATTTATTGCGAAGCATAGAAGGAAAGCCAGTTAGTAGCTTTATTGTTGCTGTTCAATTTTTAGGCCTTATGGCATCCCTAGAATCATGAAACAATGATGGGGTGCTAACCTTCAAACAAGTTAGGATGCTCAAGTTTGCATTTATTTATAGAGGATTGACCTTACAAGGGATCAATGTTCTTTTCTTGTGAGATTCACGCTCTTTACAGGTTATGAAATATCGGTTTCATAATCTGCAAAAGTTATGTTCAAACTAATTGATAACTTAACGGAGTCATGTTCGACCCAATTCTCACATCAGCAATTGAAGAAAGAATTATCTAGTTTCCATTAGGTCATTAGGGTAAGCATATTCTTGTTTTCTAACCTACCTGTATAAACCATCATATTCTTGTTTTCTCTTCCTATCAAATGAAGCATGTTACGCATGTTAGGGTTTTAGCCCTTCGCTACACATTGAATTAGGGTTTGAAGCACCTATTTTGTATACAACAAAATCACATCTTCTATTAAATCATTGGGAGTTCAAAGTAAGAAAAGGCGATGATAAAAGGATTATCGCTCAAATTATCAACATTAGAACACTTAATTTATCGGAAAGGTTCATGAGAGATTAGTTCGTTAGATCAACTTCACAGACATTTTAAAGACTCGAAAGTACTCTCCCACCATTGACACAAACCATAGATACCCAAACTGTTAAAATGGTCTTTTTGACAACAGAAACAAGAAGATAAACCCTAATTCTTAGAAATTAATAGACGAAGCTTAATGATTAATAACAAAGCAAATTAAGAAACCCTAGCTCTAGCTAGCCAAACAGCTTCAATATCCCATTTCTTAGTATGGAGAAACACCCAAGTTGGCTGGAGTCAGAAACCCATCTTTCATCAGCAGATCATCTCCTTCCTACACATTTCCAAAAACACATTTTTCAAGTTAATCAAAATATATATCTGAAACACACACACACACACACACACATTTTCTCTCTCTCTCTCTCTCTCTCTCTCTCTCTCCCCCTCTTTCTCGATTTGTCTCTCACACCCACAAGCTTATAAACAAACACACACCTATTCACACACACATCAGGTTTGAAAGTAAAAGGGTATACCTGTAGACACACATTGGGTTTCTTCACGGGTTGGTCAGGCATAAGTCCAAAGTGGATATGAGGGAAATGGGCCCACTATCAAGAAAACAGAAAAATAACCCAAAAACAAATCAGAAAAAAAAACATTAAAGTTCAACGGGAAAGAACAAAGTAAACCATGTCATTAGGTCAAACAAACACTGGCTAGTTAAAAAAATTAAAGGGGTTATGAAACCCTAAAACCTAGATACTGCATTCATAGGCCAGGTTTGCTGTCTTTTTCTTTAAAGAATTTTCTTGGATCTTACATTTTTTGCAGCTGCACTGAAGGCCTCCCTGTGACTTATATCAGGGTTTCCAGCTTTGATACGTTGGATCTCCTCCCTGCAGTAAATTTTTTGATTTTTTCTATGTCATTACTCAGCTCTATATATAAAAACATGTACTGTATATTGTACAGGCTTTAGTCATATATTGGCCATTAATCTGCTTAATATTGTGTGTTTGTGAAAAAGATAAATATAGGATCATGCTTCACGTATGTTTGGCTGCCAAATACTCTCGTTGTCCCAAAAAGTTAGTCCCACTTTTTTTTATTGCCAACTTGAGTCAACTTTGAGTAATAATTTAATCTAGTTTTATCTATCCTAATGAAAATCTAAAATTTATTATTAATAGTATTTACAATGGTATATATTAGTAACATGTTTTAAATTTTCATTAACACAGTTAAAACTAACCTCAATCATATCACTGCTTAAAGCTGATTCAAGTTGACAACCAAAAAACTGGAACTAACTTTCCGAGACAGATGGGAATATTAAACTATGATATGGAAGGGCAATTTCCATCCAACGAAATTCATTTTGTTCTTACAATTCTAAAACCGCGCTTGAATTTGTTGTTCCCATATATATCATTAATGTAAAAAGTTACGTATTTTAACTTTAACGTGATGCCAAGTTTATGCATTTATGTTAAAAGAAATTGTATTATTACTATACATGTTAGTGAAGATCTTGATTGAATATACTTACTTGATGAACCTGTTGTAAGCAGATGGCACTCTCTGTCTTTTCTCTGGGGCTGAAAAAAGTAGATGACAAACAATAGGACAGATAAAAGAAGAGGACATTAAAATCACTTTGCTGACTTTTTATGGACTTTACCCCCCCCCCCCCCTTTCTCTCTTTCTTTCCCAGATGCTTCTAAGTAACTTATTTTCCGGGGGAGGGGACAGAAGCCTTTTGAGTCTCATTACATGTGCAAAGCAAACAAAAAGGAAAAAAGGGGAATTTTTATTAGTTAAACCCCATATGTTGTGTAATGGACAGTTATTACTACCTTTGTTTCAAAATGAATGACCAAAAAATTTTCAAATTTATGTTTCAGACTATGTCGTTAAAAAGCATTTAAAGAAATATTTATCCAGGCATGTTTTAGACAGAGTGATTAGTATCGTTAAAAAGCATTTAAAGAGATATTTATCGAGCCATGTTTTAGACAAAGTAATTTGTACGATCATAAGCATTCACACTTTCTGTTATAGCACTTAAGAACTGCAAAAGGGTTGTCCATATCTACATATGAAATTTGAGAAGCACCAAAAAATAAAAAATAAAAGAACTACACGTGTTTTCGTTGTAATATTATGAAATATAATTAAGTTAGAGTTTCGAAGAAACAAATGTTTTTTTGTCAAAGTAAACAAAGGAAAAGCTGTATCTTTGGCATGAGCATGTGAACAAATATTGTTACAGAAACTGAAATGAGCAAGTGCTGCAGATAATAAAGTGTCCTTTTTGGTATGACATTTACATTTGTGTAATAGCACAAACAAGAAGGAAAGATATGAAATTAAAGCCTGAATAATGTGTCATTTAGTCCTGCTAAAACCAATAAAGCTTAAAATGTGTCTTAGGTTTTACAAATTCCTGGGCATTATAGACCACTTTCTTAACCGGCGAAAAGACTAGAGTTCAATGGAAAGGCTAAACTGCACTGCACATATCAGATTTAGAACAATAGTTAACATAGAAAAATATCCACCCCTTGAAAATTTATGAAATGAATAAGCTAGTATTATTTGATATTAAATCAACGGATACTTACGCCGGTTTGCTACGGGAGGTTTGGGAAGCTCATCGAATCGCTGAATTGGGAAGAAGGAATCATTTGGGATGGGCTGATTCATTAGCAAGTTGGATGGTGCATTTCTGATCTCCTCCTGCAAGTGTTTATGAAGATCGAAAAATATTACAAAGAGCATGAAAGAAATAAACAATGGGTTATGGCTAATACATTAAGCCATCAACTGTAATAAAGGGATACATTACAGAAGTCAGAGACTATGCCCAAAATGGTGAGAACCAAAAGAACCCTAATTATAGACAATACATTGGAGGATTATTCTTGGGTGAGATTAATGTAGGAAAAGGAAAAGAACACTAAACAAACGCTAAGTTTAGAACAATTTTTAAGAATTTTGGGGAGAAAAACAATTGAAACCACCTCTATTTTTTTTCATTTATTATCTACTACTTCTATCACAACACGAATAATAAAAAAAAAAAATCAAATTTTCTCTTGATCAAGCGCCAATTTAAAAACTTTTTGGTTATTCATTTTGGGACGGAGTGAGTAGTTTTTACTTGTTAAAATTCTTCTTCTTAAGAACTTGATTCAGCCTCCAACCAGAGGCATCTGATTTAAGAATTAATGGAAACCTACTTGGTAATAATTCATCTTTTTGGATAAGTATCAAATCACCCCAATGTCATATTCTTTCTCTATGATGTTTATACAAACATAAGGATCCAAATACGTCTCTTGATGATCGAACAGCCTAGGGTAGAAACCCTAATAAAGTTAATTATGTAATTGTGTGTATTACCAGAAGATTTTGAGGAGAAAAGAAACTGTGTCCTTGAAGCTGATTTCCTGTAGCAGGAAGGAGATAGCCACGCATGTTGACGGACAAAAGATTGGTGCAGTGACCACATCGGACTGTCACCGTAGTGAACAAGCTGCTGCAAGGAACACTCACCTACAAGAAACACAAGATAAAATAAAACTCAACTGAAAATGATTTATAAAAGATTAACTAGCTAGGTTAAAAATATGATAATTCATAACACGTACCGCAAGAACAGTGTCGCAGTACTTGCAATGAACATAACAAAGTTGCTCGGAGGAGGACGGAGGAGGAGGAGGAGATGGAGAGATGTGGTGTTGGTGGTGGTGGTGGTCCGGTGATGAAAAGGCAGCTGCTGAAGAAGACATTCTTTTTCTTTTCTTTTATTTTCTTCCCCTTTTTTCCTGCTCACTCTGTGTGTGAATGTTTTTTATTTGATTGATTGATTTGATAAGATTGATCCTGGACAATATATGGGGTGAGATGCGATGGGATGGATCTGACTTTCTTCTGTGTGTTTTTTTGAGTTATCAAAGACAAGTGACGAAAAGAGAAAGAGATAGACCCACTATTATAGGAATAAGATTAAATTTATTTTATTTATTTTTATTATTTTATTTATTTTATTATTATTATTATTTTATTTTTTATTTTTTTATAAATGCGCATTCATAGCTTCCAACACTTGTACTGTAGAAAAACAAGGCAAGAATTGGAGGATCCGGAAAACTACTATTTTTCTCTATTTTGTTCTGTTATGGCTCCCAGTGATCAGCGCAATGATGTGACCATTCCAATATAGATTAGTACTTTAATACATGTGTTTAATTGCTTAATCCATAGTTTATTGTCCATATTACTCTTAATGCCGAGTACTTGAATATCCCTAAAGCTTATATGTAAAGTGCCTATAGAACGTGTTAAAACGTATATGCATAAAACTGTTAAGTGCCAAATTTTAACGGATGTTAGAAATTCTAACGATATTTAGACACGTCTCTTGCTAATAATGAAAAATGTCTGGTTTTCTAACATCTGTCAAAGCCAAGTACTTGTTGCCGAGCAAAAAAAAAAATAAAATCTTACTTCTAGGTATGGGAAGCGAAGTTAAATACCAGACGGCTATAGATATCCGTTATAACTATAATGTGGTATCACATTGATAACGGATGAGGTTCCAAATGAGTTTATTAAGCCCAAAATTCTTGGGTAAACATGGTATATTTACAGCTAAAATGACACTCAGCTTTTTAAAGTTATCTTTTAATTCAAATTTTCATTGTTGCATTGCATACACTTATATTTATATGTTTAAATAGTTTTTAGATAATTATGTGTCAAACCCTAATTTCTCTCCATGTATTAGCTTCACTATATACGTATATGTTTATGTAGTACAAGTAGATATACATGTGTAGTAGGAGAGAGAAACAAGGGAAATATGGAAAGGAAAATGTATGGTTGGCATTCCCAATGGATGTCTCTGTGTGTGTGTTTTAGAGAGAAAGAGAGAGAGAGAGAGAGAGAGAGAGAGAGAGTTTCAGAGGCGGCAGATGTGGGGGAGAGGAGTAAGAAAGGGACATTTGCATGGGGTGATTAGCTTTCCTTCATTCACTTGTTGTTTTCATAGTTAAGGCCTGTGTATAGTAAAGCCTTCTTTTCCTTTTCTTTTCCTCGGTTTCCAAACAAGACTTTAACCCTACCTAGGGTTTACTAAAGCCTATCTCATACCCTCCATATAAAAATAAATATTATATACATAAAAGTTAATAAATAAAGAAGAAAAAAAGTTGTGTTTTTGTACTGTAAAAACTGTAAAAAGGGTAAAAAAAAAAAAATAATAATAATAAAGCCATAAATGGCGGGCACCTATCCTCTGCAATTACCATTATTACCAACTTATCATTTTGCTCTCAAGTGTTCTTGTCTTTGGTCCAACCTCTCACATAATAATATGTCATCCCTTTATCCCATGTTTTCTTTTAGGAATATTCCTTGCAAAGTCAATCTATCTTTCACCTTTACCTTTTATTTTTCTTGCCAATAGATTTTATTTAGTCAAATGCAAACACTTAATTTGATAAAACAAGATATCAAATCTTGAATTAGCTCACTCAAACACATGCCAAGATATAACGAAATAGCTAATAATGTTTTAGTGAGAGATATAACATAGAGAGTGAAAGTATTAATGCACCCAAGGGTACATGGTAACACCTCTAGAGCACTGGTATAGAGATTGTGGTAGATCTGTTGTGACCGACTACCAGGACACTGGAGGTTAGGGTATAGATCTTTTGAAGACTACTAGGGCACTTGAGGTTAGGGCAGATCAGTTGTGAACGACCACGAGGGCACTGGTATGGAGATTATGTACGTATATCTTTTATTAGAATAATGAGGTTAGACGAAGTCAATCAAAACATGAAAGAGAAGAATTGAATTGAATGACTCAATTTTATTATGATACTAGAGGTACATATTAATAGGATTACAATGGGGAGGTAATCTCCTAGAAGGAAAATGATTCTAATCTAATACAAGAATTGATCTCCTAGAAGGAAAAGGTTTCCAAGAATTGTGTTTCCTAATCTAATACAAATATTGTGTTTCCTAAATTATATATTACAATATATAATTTGAATATAATATAATGATATTATATTTCTAATATGATAAAGTCTGAGGTTCCACCTAAAAACCAATTGGTGTTAAGGGGAGTAGCCCAGGATCCTTATATGTTAGAGACAAGTCTTGTTTATTATCGATGTGGGATAATGTTCTCTTACACGCCCCCTCACGTGTAGCCGGGCTTTGCCAAAGGCTTACAACGTGGACTGGATGGTGGGTGGCGTAGAGAGTTCATCGTGGCCGTTGGCCTGCACGTGTAATGGACCAACTCTGATACCATGATAAAGTCTGAGGTTCCACTTAAAAACCAATTGGTGTTAAGGGGAGTAGCCCAGGATCCTTATATGTTAGAGACAAGTCTTGTTTATTCTCGATGTGGGATAATATTCTCTTACATCTTTAGTAATTTAGTACAGTAACTTTGAGCAATACACAGTATAAAATTGTTGGATAATAGTTTTGAAATGAAAAAGGTAACCTTTTCAAAAATTAAGCTTTATTTTATCTTCTTTATTGTACTCTAGTATTTTACTACGACAATGTACTCCAAGGAGCTTTTCTCAATGGAGGTTAACATAGTTTATAGATACCCTCTTCAACTAGCAATCCCTATACTATTGAAAGAACATTTATGGTAGTACATCCCATATGGGTTAGAAGATAAAGTTAAGATATGCTTAGGTGATCAAGGGTTATCATGCTCTTGTCACTAATGATATGTTCAATTGCATGTCAATTAAACTTATAAACTACCATGATGTGCACATTTAACATAATCTCTTTTTGTGTCAAGATAACCATTTTAAACATGGTTTGAGTGTCAATGAATTAAAAAAAATAGAGATAATTAAATTTTGATAAATTGTTGGTCAAAGCTCAGTTAAATTGACCATTAAAATTACAGTATTAAAATTAACTTTCTGAGATGGAACTGAACAGTATAAATCGGGATACGAACTGGGCTTGTCCTGGCAAGGCCCAAATGAATTAGGCCTTAAACATAATCCATCAAGTTTCATATACAAGGAGCGAATCGGGCTTCCTCGTACATTTCTACCTCGACATTCCCTAAAGCCGACCAAGGCTTGACAGGCGAGTGATCAAGGCCCAACTCAAATATCGACAAGGAGACCTCCCTCCAAGGCCGAGCTGGTGCTCCCTTGTCGACGAGGAGGCCTCCTCGGCTATTAACCATCGTGATAGCTCTCCAGCTATCTCTTATCCCTTCCCCGGCTCATCGTATTCCGGCCAGGCTATGTATGACGAGGAAGGAGCCATCTTGGCATGCCGACAGAGTTGCAGTTCAGTCCTATCCAAATAAGGACAGTGAAGCAGTTATAAGTCTCTTAGGATTGTAACTACCTGCTATACAAATTCAGATTCAACAAGGACTCCTCAACAGATATAATCCTCTTAGAATTCATATCTAATCTCTTAAGCAATCCAATTCAACATGGACACTATATATTTATTCCTAAATACAAGCCATAATTCACATATTTTGGGTAAGTTATCTTTTTGACTCTAAACTCTGTCAATTTGATTTCTCTACATACACACGTGAACTTACTCACGCCGGCGGAGAAGCCCCGACATAGTTTACGTGTTTTGTTTCTATTTCAGGTTTTTTCAATACCCGGAGTACAACCAACCACTGAATTTGGGCTGATTTGATCTTTTTGGCAGCATCAGTTTAGTTCCATTGCCGAGAATCGATTCAATCACCCATTGAATAGCTTGAAATTTCGTTCACCTGAGCCTTTTTTCTGCCAAATAATTCTGATTTTGGCCGGAAAATCATTGTCCGTTTCAATTCTGTTCTGTTTTCGGCCGAATTCTGCAATTTCGCCTGAAAAATTCGTTAAACTTGATTGACCGGAAAATCCGTTGGCCGGGAAATTGTGGTTTTGGCCTGAAAAGTTTGTTCGCTGAAAAATTGTACGTTTGGTACTTTGGGCTGTTTAGCAATTCTGTGTGTTTTTGATAAGGAATTATTTTGAACCACAAATCTGATAACCATGGAGGACCGAAATCTTACAAGTGTTACTAACGAGGAGGAACGAACTCACATAGACGATATCCCTCCCACCAATAGAGCTCTCCCTCCTCCACCTTAAATCGAGGGACCACCTCCCCTCAGCATGACTCTCTGATCTACTCGGAATCAGCCAGTTGCCGAGGGGGCAGGTACAAATCCTTCTCGTCCTCGTCGTCCAAGAGGAAGGCGAGCAACGAGCAAGCAGATGACGAAGAACGCAGAAGCAGGACGAGCTGAGAACACCCAGCTCGCTGACCGACGTACACTCCCACACCAACAAATGGAAACATTGCAACGTATTTATGAAACTAAGAATGCTTTGTTGCAATTGGATCCCAAAAATTCTATGGCCGAGTTCATTAGGCCTTCGAGGACGGGAAACTCTCGTGGAAGGGAGACTCAGGGTGAGAGACGAGGTAGTCAGAGGAGTCCTCCTGGCCAAGATCCCCCTCACCATGAGCCTGCTGCACCATCTAGGCAAAACCTCCGAGATATTCCTCCTCTTCCTCTGTCGAACTGTCATAATAACAAAAGGAATGTGGTAGACCTGAGAAGCCACTTAAATTCGAGAGAGCAGGAGGTGAACTCATCTGACTTGCGAGCAAGGATTAGTCAGGCTAAGCGTTTATCCACTCCTCGTCTTAACCATTCCCCTCGTCATAACCATCATTACCGGCATGATTCACCTCGTCCTCGGCACTTTGCAAAGCCGAGGAGCCCTCGTTCGTATAGAATGATCCTTAGTGGCTATGAAGCGGAGCCGAGGAAGGATAAAACACCCTCTAGACAAGGAGAGAACCATCGAGATCACAAGGAATACAGTAGGGTGAATGGTCACCCAAGAGAAAGGTCCCATCGTTGTTCCCACCGAAGCTCTCATTCCAGCACTCAAAAAAGGATCGATGCTAGAGGGTTGTTACTCTTGAAAAAGAGAATTGATGACATGGAGCTGAAGAAGGAGGACGAAGAAGAAGATGACACTAGTGCAACCCGTCCTTCTCCCAAGAAATTAATGATGTACCTCCTAACCCTACCTTTAAAGTCCCCAGCTTTGACAAATATGCAGGAACCACCGACGCAAAGGACCATGTGCAAAGTTTCGAATCCACTATGGTCCTCCTCACCAAAGCAGATGACATTCTCTGCAAAGCTTTTGCGAGTACCTTCTCCGAAACAGCATTGACCTAGTTCCGTGGGCTAAAAAAGGGAAGCATTAATAGCTGGAGGAATATGAGGAGGAATTTCCTGGATCACATTGCCACGGCAGGTAAAAGGAAGAAGAGATTGACTGAACTTGCTAACATCGAGCAAGGAAAGAATGAAACTACTTTGAGCTACTACAACAGGTTCGTGAGCTACGGCGCACTGTGAAAGAGAGCCTAATAGACAGGGAGGTGATCGTCTGCTTCAATTTCGGACTCAAATCTGGACAGCTGATATACGAACTCTCAGCCAGAGAGCCCAAGTCTAAATCAAATTTATTCAATTTGGCATACGCCATAGCCATGGAGAAAGAGAAAAGCAAGAAAAAGTCTGACAAGACAGAGACAGAAACAACTGGCACAAACCAGGTTTCAAATGGAAGCAGCTACAAGGGAAAAAATAGAACGCGGGGAACTGAAAAGGCCGAGATCTTTACCCCCCCCCCTCACCAAACCTATCACAGAGATCATGCAATTGGTGAACTTGCCAAATCCCCGTCCACTTAGAGAGTTGTCACAACACTGAGAACTGCATCGCCCTCAAAAGGATGATCCAGAAATGGGTTGATGAGGGAAAACTTGATAGCTATGTCTTGAAGAAGGATGGCAAGCGAAAAAGGCAAGATGCCAGGGAAGATAAGGATACGGATGAAGAAGAAGACAGGTCTCCTAGGGCCAAACTCCACTAGTTTCTCCTAAACACAGTTCTGTCCGTCCTAGATACAGCCCCTCGTCTCGTCAACTGCCAGAACTCGGGGGCAAGCTATGACTTCAGACAAGAAGTGTTGCAGGATGCAGACGAACAGCTGACAGTAAGACACTAAGATGATCATAAGGACAACAAGGATACAGTTCTGTCCGTCCTAGATATAGCCCCTCATCTCGTCAAACGGCCAGAACTCGGGGGCCATCTATGACTTGAGACAAAGAGTGTTGCGGGATGCAGACGAACCGGTTGAGTTGACTATCCCAGAAACAATAAAATTCATAGAAAGAGCAAAACTCTATCATTAGTTTAGTCTATTCTTATGTAATAGGTTAATCTTTGTTAGTCTTTTACTTTTTTAGCAAGATAGGATTGCAGTTTATGTAATCAAGTTCAATTTATGAAATCTTCTTCTTCAATGTGCAAAACAACTATCAAGTCAACACTTGATGACGAGGAGTTCCTCCTCGGCCTTTTAAGGGACATGCTCCCACCATGTATCACCCAAGATCTATGACCGAGTAAGTTCCACCTCGGCATGGATATGTGAGACCAGCTACGTTTAAAATCTATGTACGAGTCATCTTCCTCGACATTAGTAGATGAAAAAGAAGAAAAGCCCAAGGTCTCGACGAGGAAACCCCTCGGCCTAACGACTAATGCGGCAAAACCGTGTAAAATCTATGTACGATCTTCCTCGGCATTAGTAGATGAAAAAGAAGTAAAGGCCAACGTCTCGACGAGGAAACCCCTCGGCCTAACGATTAACACCGCAAAACCGTCTAAAATCTATGTATGAGTCATCTTCCTCGGCATTAGTAGATGAAAAAGAAGAAAAGCACAACGTCTCGACGAGGAAACCCCTCGGCCTAATGACTAATGCGGCAAAACCATCTAAAATCTATGTACGAGTCATTTTCCTCGACATAAATAGATGAAAAAGAAGAAAGCCCAATGTCTTGACGAGGAAACCCCTCGGCTTTAACGACTAAAGCGGCGCACCGGTCAAGACCAAGGAATCCTCCTCGGCCTAATGACCCTAAGGAAAAATTTCCAAAAATTCCTAAAAACCGAGCTAGCTTCCTCGTTTTAGAATATCAAAGGTGAAGTACGAGGAGACCTTCCTCATCTTCCAAAAATCTTTGAGTTCTTATGCAAAGTGTACCGCTCAAAGTTAAACCAAAACAGTTCATATGTCAAAGCAGGAATTGAAAGACGATGTGAATTGGAAGAAAGGGACATTTCATTAATATTCATAGTGAATTACAATGCCCTACTCTATTACATCAAAATATAAAACACCTAAGTATGATTGCCGGTGAAAGGCTCCCCAAAGAAAATACGAGTATCTTCATCCTCGGCATCAGCAGTTGAAGGGGTGACTTGCTGAGTTTGAGTATCGACTTGAGTCTCCTCATTGATTAACTCCTCAGCATGAGCATCCCCCTCTTCCTCGGCGCTAAGATCCTCATCCTCATCTCGGGCAAGGATGGCATTGATGTTTTGGGGATCGACGGGAGGAGGAACCCAAGTAGGACGGCCCGCCTCCTCATCCGCCTCAGCAATCAGTCCCAAGGCATATTCTTAAAAGGGGACAAGGGAATGGAGAGACCTGGCCGTCTCATCATAGGAGTCTTGAGTTATGAGTCGGGCAAGCTTTTCCAGATCCATGCCGAGTGACGTAACGGCCATGATCCTTCGGGCTAAGTGAAAATAGCCGTCGAAAAACATAGTAGCCGTCTCCTCGGCTATGGTATCTCGGAAGGCCGGGCTAGCCTTATACTCAGAAAGAGCATCCTCAATTTGCAAAGGCAAGCCGGCCTCCACCTCCTTAAGTCAGGCTCCAGTCACCTCAGCTTCCTCGGACTTAGCTTTGAGCTCAGCCTGGAGCCCCTCGACAATGGCCTGCCCGGCCCTGGCATCCTCCTCGGCCTTGGCGCATGCCTCCTCGGCTTCCTTTTCAGCTTTGGCCTTGGCCGCCCTCTCCGCTTCAAGCTCCTCTCTCAACGAATTCAACAAGGAAATAAGTCGAGAAGACTTACTTCAGCAGCGAGGAGGCCCTTCCGATTGGCAATATTTTCTTTGTTGGGTTTGGTGGCCACCATGTGTTCCAGCAAGTCCTCGTCCATAGCTCGATGGACTACTGCCCGACCTAACCTAAGCTTAGGGCCCGTGCGGGCTAGCACATCCAATCCCCTCAATGTAGGATGAATGGCCAACTTCCTCACCACCTTCTTGGCATCAGGGTAGGTCTTCACCGTATGGGCGGTGAGCTCTAAAGGAGCAGCAACATCGAAAACCCTCTTAGCAGGAGGCTCCTCGGCAGAAGATTCAGTGATGGGGCACTTTTGGCTTGACGGTCTGACCAAGGCGGTCTCCTCGGCTGTAGAGTGCCCGGCACTTCGGTCATCCCCCTCATCTTCGGCAGTTTGGACATGGAGGCTATGCCCCTCTTCGGTTTGAATTGGTTGCCCGGAGTGAGTCTCCTTGTCAGCTCCCCCCTGGCGGATCAATGGGTAGTGCAGCAAATTCTTTGGTGGAGAGAACCACCTGGCGCCGGGTAGCCTCCTCTTGCCTCCTTGTTATGGCCGAAGAGCGAGAGGCTTTCCTTTTCTGCTTCAACAAGGTCATAGGGTCAAGCTTTCTTTGAGACATCTCTCTCTCCTGCTCGGTGGTCAAATCTGCAAGATACGAGAAGAGTTAGCACACATATACGAAGAAAGAAAAGACATGAAAGTTTAACAAGTATGAAGGACGGGAAAGTTACAGCCGACGACGCCATCCTCGGTCAAACATCGGTCATTGTTTTATTTTCAGAAGTCGCAATCAGCATGAAATACAAAGCCGAGATGTACCCGCCAGTCAGGAAACCGGTTGCTCCTAGTTACGGGGATGAGAGGAGTTTTATCGTCAATAGGCTATGGCATAATACCGACCTGGACATAGTAACGAGGATCACTCTCTAGCGATGAACAGCACAATGTGCCCACCTCGGCAAATTGAGTCAACCTCTTTATAAGTTGTTTGCTCCAGTTGGCTCTCCATACAACCTTGGGCAGACGGGGATCCTCAGAAGGAGTCAGAAACTCCCAGCCCTGTCGGCTTTCCACTCGAATAACATGGTGGTTCCACCCAGCCACCTTGCTCGACATCGGGGAAATGAGTTTTGGACGGTTAGGATCACTCCTGATCACTAACAACCTAGTATCAGACTTATAACTAATGATGAAGAAATGGTGAAAGGCTATTTGGCAAGGTTTAAATCCTAGATTACGGCACAAAACAATGAAGCATACGAGGAACCTCACCGCATTAGCACCCAGCATGACCGGGACAGCCTGCATATCCTCCAAGAACTCGTTTATAAAGGGGTCTAAGGGAAGATGGAGACCCATTTAGATCTGTTTATAAAAGAAATTAACATGGTTAAGGTTGTAATAAAAATCTAGAGCGTCTGCCTAGGTCACAATTGGGGTCCAAGAGGAATAACTTAAACTATAATCGTCCCTCGGCACTCTATATTTCGAGTACGACCTCCAACATTGGTTCATCGGCCTTAACTTGCCTTGGCCTAGGGGTATAGACCCTACCTCGGCCAGATCTACCTCGGCCAGCTCTCCCTCGACCCTCAGTTTGCTCTCCCTCAACGAAGGCATCTACTATGTTGGCCGACGTGGAGGCTTCACTCCCTCTTCCCGTCATATCTGCACAAAACCAAGGAAAGCAAGTCAAGAAATATCTTCCAAGGCATCACGACGAGGAAGAGGAAGATTGCCCCTCCTCGTCATTTATAACAAGGCCGAGGATCGGAGCCTTACCCATCAACCAAGGACGATTAAGATGGTCCGACGTCAGGTAGAAGAGGACGATGTGGTCCATCATCTCGGCCCAGTCATAGAATACTACTTTATTTGGGGACATGAAATCAACTCGGTCAATTCTCATCTTGCTCGAATAGCGGACATCTTCCCTCGGGCAACCATACCTCGTCAACATCCCTCCTATTTCCAGCAAGGGCACCATCAACCATGGCCCCCTCTCCATTTGATAAACCCTAAGATTTACCTTGTGGTAGCTATGGATGACATGGGGGTCATGTTCCCAAGAGCGGGTCATTGCTAAAATGGGACGAAGGGGTAGAGAGATTCAAGAATCGTGTCAAGACAAGAAACTCAGAAAAGCTTCAAAAAGGGTAACAATGGCGGTTTCTCAATCCAAGCAAAACCCAAGAAAGTACAAATTAAAGGCAAAACAACAATGGGAGAAGAAATTATACCTGTTTCTGTTGAAGATTGGTGAAACCGAGCAAGCAAATCAAGCGATTTCGAAGACATGGGCGCACGAAATCAAGAACACGAAGGGATTTTTGAAATCTTGTTGTTCGCTCTCAATTGCTGAAGATGATAAAGGTTGAAATTGAAGGGAAAATTTGTTTTTATACCCACTCAAATGGGTCAAACCCAAAAGCAATACGGGTCAAACGGGTATGGCGCCGTCCTTGCCCCCAACATTTAATGCGTTGGTGGTTCCCAAGACGTGTCAGACCTAGTGGACAACGCCCCATCATTTGCACTAGTAACCGACGGACAATGGAATGACACAGATATCGAAGCGACATTGCCACGTGACGCCTGTTCGTATTCTCGTAGGCCGAGGACGAAATCACTTTCTCCTCGGCATAGCCGAGCAAGAAAGTCTTGGGCCACTGAACAGTATAAACCGGGATACGAACTGGGCTTGTCCGGGCAAGGCCCAAATGGATTGGGCCTTAAACATAATCCATCAAGTTTCATATACAAGGAGCGAATCAGGCTTCCTCGTACATTTCTACCTCGACATTCCCTAAAGCTGACCAAGGCATGACAGGTGAGTGATCAAGGCCCAACTCAAATACTGACAAGGAGACCTCCTTCCAAGGCCGAGCTGGTGTTCCTTGATGACGAGGAGGCCTCCTCGGCTATTAACCATCGTGATAGCTCTCCAGCTATCTCTTATCCCTACCCCGACTCATCGTATGCCGGCAAGGCTATGTATGACGAGGAAGGAGCCATCTCGGCATGCCGGTAGAGTTGCAATTCAGTCCTATCCAAATAAGGACAGTGAAGCAGTTATAAGTCTCTTAGGATTGTAACTACCTCCTATACAAATTCAGATCCAACAAGGATTCCTCAATAGATATAATCCTCTTAGAATTCATATCTTATCTCTTAAGCAATTCAATTCAACATGGACTCTACATATTTATTCCTATAAATACAAGCCGTAATTCACATATTTTGGGTACGTTATCTTTTTGACTCTAAACTCTGTCAATTTGATCTCTCTACATACACACGTGAACTTACTCTCACGCCGGAGGACCTTTGCCGGAGAAGCCCCAGCTTAGTTTACGTGTTTTGTTTCTATTTCAGGTTATTCAATCGCCGGAGTATAATCAATCGCTGAATTTGGGTTGATTTGATTTTTTTGACAGCATTAGGAATCATTAAATTTACGGTACTAAAATTAATGTAAGAGTATCTTTCTTTCGATGGACAAAGTATTTTGTGTCAAAATAATCATTTAAAACATGCTTCACTTCCCTTGATCAAGACTTTTCAAATCTCAAAACCAATGATATTTCTGAATCGAACCCTACACGTTTACTCTTTGTCAATCATTCCTTATGCTCTTGGAATATCTCTCAATTCAAAACCTGAATTGTTAACTATGTCCAATTTTTATGAGTAAAGTAACTTTCATCAATAGACAATTTAAGGGACATTAAATACTATGTCCAAATTTTTTTTCTCTTAACCATCATAGAGTACAACTTTTAAATTTCTATGTTTGTTAAAAAGAATGAAAAATCTTTGCGACTAGTGAATAGTGTGTTTAAAGATTGACACTATTGCCCCTCTCTCTCTCTCTCTCTCTCTCTCTCTCTCTCTTTCTCTCTCTCTAATGTGTGACTCAACCATTGCAACACCATAGAGATTAGTCTTCTCCTCAGCCAAGTATCCCCAAACCCAAAAAAAATAAGAATAGGTCTGCTGAGAAACGCGTTTCTTCATAACTATGGAGAAACGTGTTTTTAATAGCCAGAAGCTTTGCATTTGATATTCAGAAAAAAAAAACCTCAAGGCCAAGACCAAAGCTTCTGGATATCCAGAAGCTTTGGATTTGATATCCAGAAACTGTTAGGTGCATATCCAGAAGTATGTGAAATGTATATCCAGAAACTGTTAGGTGCATATCCAGAAACTGTTAGGTGCATATCCAGAAATGTGTTAGGGCATATCCGTAAATTGCTATTGAAGGTTTCTGGATATCCAGAAACCTTCAAATGTATATCCAGAAACCATCAAATGAATATCCAGAAACATTTTGAAGGTTTCTGGATATTCATTTGAAGGTTTCTGGATATCACTTTCATAAAGTTCTGGATATTCAGTTCATTGTCGCGCGACAAGTCGGGACCCGTTTCTCCATAACTTATGGAGAAATGTGTTTCTCCCTAGATTTTGGCAAAAAAAAATTGACTTAAAGTAATAGTTATTGTTTTGAAAAAAATTGCAAATATAGCACTCCAACTATAGGACTTGTTTGAATTTTATAACTAAACTAGCTTTCGTTGAAACTACAGTAACTCATTTATTTTATATGCTCGTTTAAGATATCTAGAATTAATTGTTGGTTTTATTTTGAGGTGGGAGGAAGAAGCAGTAGGGGCGACTATGGAGGTAGGAGAGGTGGATGGTGGGTGGAAGGGGGACGAGGGGTTATTTGTAAATTATAATTTTAAACTATAATCCCTTTTAAATTATTTTAGTTCATCTTTTACCTTATTAATTTACACTTGAAATCTTTAGTAATTGTATTATTTTAATTACAATGATTTTCCTGTTTTACTCTTAAAAAATGGGGCAAATGCATTGCATATGTCAATTTAACTGAAAAAATTGATTACGTTAGCCCTAATTAGCTTAAACGAGTATACAAAATAGATGAGATAATGTGGTTGCAACGAAAACTAGTTTAGGTATAAAAATCAACCAATCCATATATTTGAGGTACTATATTTGAATTTTTTTTCATTTATTTTTAAGCAAAAATATATGTTTATATGATACACATAGTCAAACCATACTCATAAAAACACAAATAATGATCAGATTAACAAAATCCACATTTAATTGATTTGACCACTGCATGTTCTCAAGCTCCCCAGCCCTCATCACAATAACGCACATATAGACACAGATATGTAGTTGGCAGTTATAGCAGAAGAAGACACAGATCCTTTAGGGCTAGGCATCAATACTTATTCCTGTAAAAAAAAATGGAGTTAAATATTAGCACCTATTCTTGGAGCATTTGGCTGAAATTTTGAAAGATTATTCGAGATAGAATGTTTGAAATTTTATAATGCTTATAGAGAGAGGGCTATTTATACAAGCTCAATATCTAGGTCTAATAATATTGTAACAAATATTTATAATCCTTATCAATCCCTAATATTACGATAATAACTTGATTGATACCAATTCTTAAAATATTGTTAACTTCTTGATATAAATACACAAATAACTTAATGATATATACAAAATGGTAAGAAAATATATTCCAAAATTCACGGGAATAGATCTCGTAAATCCGATAACCATACGTGCTTCTATAGCAAGCGCTCCTTCTCGGCGCTCCTTGAGAGCTCTGCTGCTTTTGAGCCGGAGGGCGCTCATTGGGAGCTCTGCTCCTAGGGGAGTTAGAGGGCGCTCCTTGGGAGCTGGAGCTGTTAGATCGTGGATTAAAAATATATATCAAGATTTCACACTCCCCATTACATTTGACCCGATCGTATACGTGAACAGATTACAAACATGTCACATTATTGGGCATACCAAATTTCAAACATGCCACATTTTCGAGCATGCTAACATAGTGCAATTTTTGCACATATAAATTCGGGTAATAATGCAAGCAGGCAGAATCGAACCCGAGACCTTACGCCCTGATACCAAGTTGGAAACTGAGAGGGGGAGAGAGAATAATTTTCTCTGTTTATTCCAATGTCGTGAACGGCTATTTATACAACCTCAAGATATAGGTATAATCTTGTTATAAGTATTTACAATTCTTATCAATCCCTAAAATTACAATAACAACTTGATTGATACCAATCATTAAAATATCGCTAACTTCTTGATATACATACACATAATAAGGAAATGATATATACAAAATGATAAGGAAATATATCCCAAAATCCACGGAAATAGATCTCGTAAATATGAAAACCATACGTGCTCCTTAATCAGGTGCTACATGGGAGCTAGCGCTCCTTCTCGGTGCTCCTTGAGAGCTATGTTCCTTGGGAGCCGGAGGGCGCTCCTTGGAAGCTATGCTCCTAGGGATCTAGAGGGCGCTCATTGAGAGCTATGCTCTTTTGGGAGCTATCTGCTCCTTGTTGTGCTCCCTTGGAGCTCTCTGCGCTCCTTGGGAGCTCCTCTACTCCTTGGGAGTTTCGCGCTCCTTGGGAGCCTAACAAGATAATCACTCCGCCTCAATTTAATATTCACCCTTTAACTTAATACACTTATTAAAAAATAAATAAAAATGGGTAAATAATTCAAGTGGATTAAAGATTTTATTATTTGAAGTATTACGTATATTTCAATTGGGGAGAAAGAATGTTAATAAGTGAACATACCAAAAGTGTCGAATTGGGCCAAGCGGGTAAAGCCCAATCACAGACAGTCTTGACTCTCACATTCTCAATGAGGCTGGCCCAATCAAAACAAGGCCCAAAGCCCATCTCAAGTATCAGTCGACTAAGCCCATGGTCCGACCCACCAGGTCCCGACCTAACTTAGTCCGACCTCATAATCCATACTACAATTCGGGTACGAACCATGCTCTACCCGACAGTCAGGTCGACCATTCCTTAAATGACGATCTCGACCTAAACAACAAGTGACGACCTGACACTTGCCGGCGTATTTGGTTGAACAATTCTATAACCACATCCCTACAAATCAGGGGCCGTTATAGACACGTTCCCACGACCAAGTAACTGCCGCTACAATCTCGGAGCACATGTCGCCTCCCCAAAAATACACCACTCTTGTCTATAAATACTTCATCACTACCAAACGGTGAAAGGTAACTGCCATTTTGTTATCTGAATTCATTATTCAATACATTTTGAGCTATATACACTGCGATCTTACTCTCACGCCCGAGCGTCTTCGCCGGAGACACATCCGGCTAGTCGTGGGTTCTGATTTCAGGTCAAGAAGCCAGGTGATTGGTCCTGCCACGTGGAGGATTACTGATAAGCACAATTCCCGCAAAGATCGCTTTGGTTCCATTGCCGGGAATCGTGCTTAAGCTTGACCTCGAAAAGTTCATCAACCTACAACAATGGTAACCCCAGACGGGCATGTTGAAGATGCTTCTGAAGAATTCAATGAGGTGAACCATAACACCAATACAAACGCAGGAAATCTCAATGTCAATGCTGAAAACATGGATTTGCCTCCTCCCCCACCAAATCGCCCTCACGGTAGAGCAACGCGCTCTACTAGTGTTGTTGATGGCAGAGGATTGCCTGACACAAGGAGAGGGAAAAGACATATGGAAGGACAAGGAGCTCCGCCTCCCCCTAAGCGTCCAACTGCTCAGGTGAATGTTGGAAATAGGGCAGGTCCCTCATCCAACCCACTGAGTAGGAAGGAAATGTTGCTAGAACGAGCCCAGATTCTGGCCGAACTGTTGGTAATGGAGGAGGCTGAGAAAGCGGATGTAAGATCAGAGAGGGTGGCTCCCTCTCAAACCTCAAACAGGCAGCAGACCAGAGGTGTTAGGCCCAATGAAGGTGTGGGTCAAAATGGTGATCAAAGGATGGTAGTCCGACCTCAGTCACCCATCCATGTGCCGAGTAATGACTTGAGGGCTAGCCTCACCAGGAATAGGGAGCAGGAGGCTCAATCAGATTTAAGGACACAATTAACCGCCAATAGAAACAGACGTGTTTCCCCTGCCCGGACACAAAGATCAGGATCTCATAGGGATAGGAATGGGCGCAGGTCGCCTATCAGAGACGAGAGGCGCAGGTCGCCACTCGGGGGTAATAGGCGCAGGTCGCCCACCAGAGATGATAGGCGCAGGTCGCCACAAAGGAATGATGGGCAAAGATCTCCAGTTCGATCAGAGAGGGCTCATTCTCACAGAGACAGGAGGAGTAGGCAGGTAACTCCCCCCAGAAGTGAAGGTCAGAAGTCAAATGCTGTTCCCCCTCCAGGAGATGAAAGACCCGACGCTAGAGAGTGGTTGTTGATGAAAAAGAAATTCGAACAATGGGAGGAGGAGAAGAAAAAGGAGATTGGAAAGGTCGAACGAATTGACTATGCTCTTCGACCTCTATCCAAAGAAATCAGGGATAGTCGACCTCCTCCTACTTTCAGGTTGCCTCTTCTGGAGAAGTATTTGGGTCGACCAATGCAAAGAGTCATATAGCACATCCGGAAGCCACAATGTGTTTTGTCGCCAATGAGGATGACAATATGTGCAAAGCTCTCCTAAGCACACTCACCGGGCAAACTTTTAACTTGGTTCAATGGTTTAGCCGCCGGTAGCATCACCACTTGGACATGTTTCAGGACAAAATTCTTAGATCGCTTCGACCGCCTGAGCTCGGAAGGTGATCACATCGATCCGAACAACTTGGTACAGCCAAAAATGAAAGCTCGATGAGCTACTTCACCAAGTTCAAGGAAATGGTGGATAAGATAGAGGAGGACCTCACTGATAGGGAAGTCATCAATTGCTTCCGAAACGGTATTTCCTCGGCAGACATGGATTATAAACTCACAAGCCAGACAAGAACAACTCGACAGGAGTTGTTTGAGAAGGTGTATAATGTCGCTCTTGCTGAGGAAAGGAAAGAGAAGAAGAATGGAAAGAGTCCCAAGACTGAGGGCGCTGATGATAAGAAGGACCCCAACAAGAATGGAGGAAATAATAAGAATGGAAAGAACAGTGACTAGGGCTATAGAGAAGGTGCTCGAGGTTTTCACTCCCTTACGGTGAGTCGATGTAAATCATGAATGCCGTCGAGTTGGCACCACCGCCCCAATGAACCCAGTGCAACAAGTTCGAAGGGACAATCGCAAATACTGTGATTACCACAAGGACACGGGTCATCTCACAGAGGATTGCTTGGGTTTGAAGCGTATCATCCAAAGAATGGTCGAGCAGGGGAGACTCGACGCATATGTGAAAAGACCTCAAGCTGGTGGAGGCGAGCAGCCAGCAGGTGGACAACAAGGACCGAGGCAACCTGCATCGAACTTGGGGGTCATTACAGAGCAAGCAAGTAACACCGCTATCAAGCACAAGATCTTTCAACTCGCAAAGCCCCACACGTACCTCCAAGGAGAAATGTTAGAGATGAAACGATCGCCTTCTACCCCCATGAGTTGGCAACTAATATGGCGGCTAGGGAGCAAGTTCTCGTCATCCCGTGTCTCATAGACGGATGTACGACGAGCGTACTCTTATTCGACACGGGGGCCTGCAAAGATATTTTGTTCTACAAGACTTTCAAGGAAATGGGTCTTAATGACGAACAGTTGGAAAGATATGATGGCAGGTTGGAGGGCTTCACCAACCATCGGGTTGATGCAAAGGGTCAGATTGAGCTCGACGTCGACCTAGGCCAACACCCCCTCAGGGTCGTATCGAAGGTACAATTTATTGTGATTGATGTAAACAATGACTATGCCGCTATACTTGGTATTCCTGGTCAGGTCGCTCTTGGAATGGTGGCGTCGATACCTCATCAGCGAGTCAAGTTCCCCACACCCGCTGGAGTAGGCTGCGTACAAGGCACAGATCGAGCCTACCTGGACCATGTTCTTCGGGAAAGAAAGAAGAGAGAGCTAGAAATTGAGACGGCAGATGGTTATTTAAAGCTGTCTCAATCAGTCACCAAAACTACTCGACTGTCAACAATCACCGACGTGGAAGAGTCGACCTATCGCTCAAATGACGATGTCATGCTTGAGTCGACACGTCACTCTAACACCACAGAGGTCGATTCAGATGTAGTTATGGTCGACCGAATCCTCATAGGCATCCTATGCCTCCAGATCGACAATAACTCGGGGGCCACCACCACCACCAGCGAGGTTGCAGATAAGCTGGATGATATGATAGCAGAGGAGGCTCCACACCTGGGGGCCGAGGAAAGGCAAAAAGTGAGGGAGATCATCATCGAAACCTTGCAATTCAGGGATGGTCCAGAACTGGAAGCTGTGGACGAACTAGAGTCAGTGATCACCAACCCTTCCTACCCCGACCAAAAAATTCAAATTGGGAAACAGTTGTCAGCTGAAGAAAGGCTGGAAATAATCGAGCTGCTTAAGGAGAGCAATGATGTATTCGCATGGAGAGTAGAGGACATGAGGGGAATCAAGGAAGAGGTCGCCGTTCATAGACTTGAAGTCAACCCGACCATAAAGCCTAGGCCCCAAAAATTGAGAAGCTTTGCTCGTGACAAGGAGGAGGCTATAAAAATCGAGGTACAAAAACTTTTGAGTGCAGGGATAATCAAAGAGGCCACTCATACAACGTGGTTGGCCAACGTGGTCATGGTGAAAAAATCAAATGGCAAATGGCGGATGTGCGTCGACTTCACCACTCTCAATCTTGCTTGCCCAAAAGACAGCTATCCCCTTCCTAGGATCGACAAGCTAGTTGACTCCATTGCTGGTCACTCCACCCTCGCTTCTCGACGCTTACTCAGGCTACCACCAGATTAAGATGCATGAGGATGACATAGTCAAGACGGCATTTCAAGCAGCTGGAGGCATCTACTGCTACAACATGATGCCGTTTGGATTGAAGAATGCAGGGGCGACTTATCAGAGGATGGTGAACAAAGTCTTTGCTTCTCAAATTGGTCGAAACATGGAGGCCTACGTCGACGATATGGTCATCAAAACAAAGACTGGACGTCACGTGGTCGACCTAAAGGAAACGTTCGCCAATTTAAGAGCAAACGACATGAAGCTCAACCCTAGCAAGTGTGTATTTGGTATAGCTGCTGGAAAGTTCCTTGGGTTCATGTTATCTCAACGGGGTATAGAGGCTAATCCAGAGAAAATCAAGGCTTTAGTCGACATGAAGGCTCCCACCAAATGTCAAAGAGATGCAAATGACTTAACGGAAGGATAGCAGCCTCTTGGTCGTTTCATATCAAAGTCACAGAGAGGTCTCTCCCCTTCTTCAAAGCATTGAGGGGGACGAAAAGTTTTGAATGGACGACCGAATGTCATTCGTCGTTCCAACAACCGAAGGATTACCTCGCTACTCCACCTCTCCCGAGTAGCCCGACCACCGGCGAAACTTTGTTTGTGTATTTATCCGTGGGAGATAAATCGGTGGCGCGGTTTTGATTAGAGAAGATGAAGGGCTTCAAAAGCCAAGATACTACATCAAAGAAAGCCTTATCGATGTGGAGAGCAGATATTACAATGCCGAGAAGGTCGCTTATGCTCTAGTCGTGGCTTCAAGGAAGCCGCGAGCTTATTTCTTGGCTCACCCAATTGTGGTTCTTACTAATGCGCCTTTAAGAAAGATATTGCACAAGCCGGAGAGTTCGTGTCGACCGCTCAATTGATCAATTGCCCTTACCGAATTTGACATCGAGTATCGACCTCGAAAGGCACCGAAGGCTCAAGTTCTAGCAGACTTCTTGGTCGAGCTTACGTTCACCAAAGAAGACAACGAGCAACGAGCTCCAAAGGAAAAGGCTAAAGGGAAGGAGCCGAGTCCTGTGTCGCCATCAGCCTACCCGACGATTGTTGGAAGGTCTATTCGGACGGATCGGCGACCAAGAATAGCAGTGGAGCTGGGATAGTGCTAATTGAACTTAGACCGGGACGGTGTACGAGGAATCACTAAGGTTCAAGTTTGATGCTTCCAACAACCAGCCGAATATGAAGCCTTGATAGCGCCCATGTAGTACGCCAAGTGTTTTGGAGCAACTAAGATCATGGCTTATTGTGATTCACAATCGATAGTTAACTGTGCCGAGGCGAGTACGAGGTACTTAGCTCCACGTTGATTAAATACTGCGACCTGGTGAAGGAGCCGATAAAGGATTTGGAATTTTGGGAGATTCGTGAGGATTGGAAGGGAGGACAACGAGCTAGCCGACCTCCTCTCGAAACTAGCTACCTCAGATGAGCCACATGATGAGCCCATCTCTTTTCTTGAAAATCCAGCTTATGAGAGAGTAAAAATTCAATGCGTAGAGGACGCCTCAAGAAATTGGGCTTATGAGAAGTGTTGGATCGAGGAAATGAAGGCGTACATAGAAAGTGGCGAGCTGCCAGATGACGAGAAGAAGGCTCGAGCTATCAAAAAGAAAGCTCCGAGGTATGTCATTCAAGGAGGCGATCTGTTCAGAAGATCCTACACCCGACCGTTGCTAAAATGCATCCACCCTCAAGAGGTCGCCCTATTGATACATGAAGTACACAGTGGGATTTGTGGTGGACACCCGGGGGCCAGGACTCTTGCTGACAAGTTAATCACTTTGGGATACTACTGGCCGCATATGAGAGCTGATACTCATAACTTTGTTCAACAATGTGATCAATGCCAAAGGTTTGCCAACTTACCTCACATGCCTACAACCGAGCAGACTCCAGTAATTGCAGCTTGGCCATTCGACATGTGGGGTGTCGACTTAATTGGACCCTTCCCTCCCGCCCGAGGAAATTGCAAGTATGTCATTGTCGCCATTGATTACTTCACCAAATGGGTTGAGGCCAAACCATTAGCTCGCATCACAGAGGAGAACGCTATCAACTTCATTCATGATTTCATTTGGTGTCGATTTGGTTTTCCTCGAGCCATAGTATCTGACAATGGACTGCAGTTCTCCAGAGCCTTCGAAGCAGAGATGAATCGGGTAGGAATCAAGCATTGGCAATCCTCTGTGGCCTACCCTCAAGGAAATGGGCAAGCTGAGGCAGCAAATAAACTTGTTCTATCTTCGCTCAAGACAGGACTCGTAGGTCGGCGTAACAATTGGTTGGACGAACTCCCCCTTGCTCTTTGGGCAGTTCGTACAACCACTCGGGGGGCCTACAGGGGAAACCCCTTTTGCTCTCACATATGGGTCAGAGGCCATGGCACCTGCTGAGCTCAGATTTCCCACTGCTAGAGTGACTTTCTTCAATCAGGAACAAAATGATACCAACAGATTGATCGACTTGGATCTAGTCGACGAGAAGCGAGATACAGCCTACCTTCGAATGGTCAACTACAAGCAGCGAACTAAAAGTTATCACGACAAGAAGGTCAAGGCAAGATCATTCCAAGTAGGAGACCATGTGTTGAGAAAGATTGAAGCAACGGGAAGAAGAACTCAAAGAAAATAAACCGCTCTCCCAACCGGGAAGGTCCTTACATAGTCACTCGAGTCGTCAAGGAAGGAACCTACATGATAGCTCATCCCGGAGGAGACGAGTTGAAACATCCTTGGCATGCTACTCACTTGATCAAGTACTACTTCTAGTTCGGTTTCCTAAATTGGAGCTCAAAAAGTTAGTTCAGTTCGCAACACTTGAAGTTTGTTCTAGTTCTAGTTTCAAATTGATGTAAGCTTGTTCCCTACTTCAATAAAAAGCGCTGTTTATTCGATCAAACATAGTGTTACATTAACCCCAACAAGCTCGACTCTTAGTCAGCTTCGTTTTAACAAGCTCGATTCTCAATCAGCTTTGTTGATCTAACAAGTTCGACTCTTAGTCGACTTCGTTCTAACAAACTCGACTCTTAGTCAGTCTGTTCTAACAAGCTCGATTCTTAATCAGCTTCGTTCATTTAAACAAGTTAGACTCTTAAGTCGACT
The DNA here is from genome assembly GCA_022495995.1 of Adenophora triphylla var. japonica. Lineage (NCBI taxonomy): Eukaryota > Viridiplantae > Streptophyta > Magnoliopsida > Asterales > Campanulaceae > Adenophora > Adenophora triphylla. The sequence continues at coordinate 117,409 of JAFEMH010004053.1, read as the reverse complement.
TCGTCCTAACAAACTCGACTCTTAGTCAGTCTGTTCCAATTAGCTCGATTCTTAATCAGCTTTGCTTATTTAACAAGTCCGATTCCTAATCGACTTCGTTCTAATTAACTCGACCCTTGGTCAGTTTCATTACTATGAGCAGGTTCGACTCTTAGTCAATCTCGTTCGCAAAAAGCTATACAACTCTGAGGTCGACTAAATCATCAAAGATTAAGTCGACCCTAGGCTTAAGTTGACCCATTTGTACTACTACATCTAGCTCGACAGACACGATGAAATGGAAAACATACAACATTCAGAAATCAAAAGTCGGCTATGATTATGAGTCTCCCAAAAAGCGGGCTAAGACTTGCAAAAAATAATTACATGTTTCTATGCCTCCCAAAAACTGGGACAAGGCATTCAGACAATGTTGAAGCAAAAAACAAAAATGTTGTTTGGGACTTGTTCATTACAATTCAACTATACAATCCAAGAGTCTTGACCGACATCAGTTTAGTCGTCAGTTGCAGCTCGACCCTCCCCATCTTCTTGTTGCTGGGGGTCCAAGGGTTTGCCCGACTCTGAGTATACCCGTTCAGTTTCTGTCTCCATAGCTTCAGCATCATCTAGCTCCTGCAAGACAACATCAAAATTCCTATCGGCAACAGGGGGAACTTCCCACTTCTCACAGCTATCCTCTTCATCCTCTTGAGCAATAAAAGCCAAGTCATTCTCAAGATAGGGAACAAGCGAGTGACCCCGGCGAGCTGCCATGTCGTACTGGGACTCAGAAAACCAACGAGCTAATTGCTCGATGGTAACTGTAGCTGTGGGATCCACCAGTGCTCGACGAGCCATGTGCCTCTTGCCGACCTCAAGAAAGTCCTGTGCCTTGGCCACGATGGCATTGTAGTACTCATCCCCCTCCTTAAACTTATCAACTGCAGCTTCAGCAGCATCCTTAGCAGCAGTAGCAACGGCAGCTTGAAGGTCTTCTTCCCACTTAACCCTTGCTCGCCGATGATCTTCATTTAGCTCGATCAAGAAGGTATCATTCTCCTTCAAAAGTTTGTTAACTGTTGCCAACTCAGTCTTGGCCTTCTCCAGCTCCTTCTTCCCAGCATCCTTCTCTGCCTCCACCTCCTTGAGCTTGGATTTGGCGGCCTCAAGGTCGGACAGGGCCTTGGTCTTCACCGCCTCATTGGCTTCATACGAGTTATCCAGATCATTGTACTTCTCCTTCCATTCCGCAAGCTCCTGAGCCTTTTTGGAATAATCAAGAAGGGCTTGTCTCTCCCTCTCAATGGAGGCCCTCCAAGAGCTCTTGACTTGCTCAACCATAGTGAGGTTCTGCATTCAAAGGAAACAAGACAATTATTAGCTCGGAAGTCAAAGTTGATTAATTGAAAGAACGAACAACCAGACAAAAAAGGGTAAATTAAAAGATTACCTCGCACTGAATCATCCCAGAACGAGAGGAGAATTCTTCAGGGGTAATCCCCTTATCAGCAAAATGAGCCAGGAGGTCGACATCGATGGCCCTCCTGACCACGACCTGGCCCAGGGACATGTCTGGGTAACGTCGACTCAAACTGTTGACCCCAGTAAGGGGAGGCACGTCACTCAGCCTCCTCATTTGATCCTCAAGAGACTCCGGAGTTGGGTGAGAGGAAGCTGGTGGAGGAGATTGACCCGAGATGGTTGGAGGAAGAAATTTGCTCGAAGGAACAACTTTCCCCTTATCAGATCGCAACCTCTTAGTCCTCAGAGGTTGATCATCAGCATCCACCTCCATGTCTTCATCATCAACGTCTACGACATCCAAGGGGCTGGCTCCTACTCTGACAGCTCCAGAGGTCCCAGCATTGACATCCAGAGTTGGATCGGAGCTCAAGTTTGCTTTGGTCGACCTAGAGGACTCGTCACCTCCATCTGTAGCACCCACAGACTGGGTATCACTTTGCAGAGGGTCTTCTTCTACCCCTTCCATTGGCACCATCCCAATATTGTCCTTTGAAAGCAGGCTGGTCCTTACCGTGGCCTCCCTCTGCCTGTGAGTTCGAGCATTAGCTTTTCCATGGTCTTTCTTCGCTTTCTTCTTGTCAGAAACGCCAACGATACGACCCATGTTAGCTTCTTGTTCAGGAGTCAGAACTGCAACAAAATTAAAGTGAAAAAGTGTTAAATCGACATACGAACAAAATTTCTATATACGAGCAAAGGTTCTATATACGAGCAAAAGTTATATGTACGAGCACATTATGAACGACTTGATCATCCTATGAGCGAGTTAACAAGCTGCGAGTTAATTATGGACAAGCTGATTATTCTACACGCAGAACGCTATGTATGAACTAGCTATATACGAACTACAGGTCAAGCCTATAACTAACTTGCCCTAGACAAATTGATCATTCATACCAGTTATTCAATGAAAGGCAAGTAAAGAAAAGCTGAACAGGGATATCTTACCACCAGCATGCTCCCCAATATTCTTGCAATAGTTCTCGGTCTTCTTGCAGAGTTGACACTTATCTCCAAATTTACCCAGAGAATGAGTAACCCAGTCTGGATATACTTGGCCTCTCGGTACAGGAATAAGGGGTTCCACCAATCCTGTGACGACCCTAACCCTAGGCACTAAATTTTAATATTATATTGTGTGCTTTTATTATTATTATTATTATTATTATTATTATTATTATTATTATTATTATTATGTGTCCATTTTTATATAATTGATTTCATATGATAGGATAAATGATGATAAAATAAATTTATGTTCTAAGAAAATTATAATAGTAGCAAATAAATAAATAATGGGAGGAGGATAAATTGAGTAGTTAATTATTTAGGGTGTTGGCTAAATTATTGTGAAAGCCTAGAGGAAAGGGGGGGGCCATTCCCTTCCCCCTTATTTCCCTCAACCTAGGCCCTTTTTGTCAAACCTCCCCACTCCTTCACCCTACTCCCTCTTACACCTCCCACACACTTCTCCCTCCTCAATCATTCTTCTTCCTCTTCTTTTCTCTTCATTTCTCCATGGAAAGAACATAAGAAAGCTTTCTTCTCTCAAGCTATTACCAAGATCATTCTTGCTCACTTTTCAAATCCAAGTGTCCTTTGGTGTGTGGATCAACTCAAGGAATCTATCAAGCCAAGAAAAACTTCATCTTCTCTTGTATTGGCAAAAGTGAGTTATTATGACCCTTTTCCTTCTTTGTATGTTCATGAATATTTATGTTATTATGGATGTTCTACTTGCTTTGATGCTTGGGAAAACTTTCTTAGATGGAGAAAATGTTATTGTTCATGGAAGTTATAATGATCTAGGTTAAGACATGATTCCATGGAGTTAAAGGAGTAGAATGAAGTTACCAAAGTTGGAAATGCCCTTTAGGTTCACAAATTAGAAGTCATTTGGTTGGAAATTGGATTTCTTGGGATTTTAGTGTTGTTGCTACTGTCTTATCTGGTTCCCTGAAAAACGGGTCTTATAAGACGTGAGTATTGCTTAAGCAGCTCACTGTAAGATTGGAGTATTATTATACCCAATGTTGTACGACTACTGTTCAGACGGGAAAAGATAAACCAAGGTAATGGAATGTGTTTATAGCTTTCCCAATGTGTTATGTGCGACTTGTGATATGTTGCATTTATTTGGCATATTGCTGCATTCATAATAGCTTGCTGAGATTTATTCTCACCCCTCTCCCTTTACTGTTTTAGATCCCGAGACAGGAGGACCGGCTAAGTAAGGACGGGAAGGAGTTTGGCTGTGAGCATTTTGGGGTATTGTCGGGGTACGTTAGGTTGGGGTAGAAATTATTTTGTTATAATTCCTTTTTGGGAGCTTGTAATTATAAACTTTATTTTTCTACGTTAAACCAATATCTTTTGTAACTAAACAGGTCAATGTTTCAAAGTTGGTCAACTCCTCCTCCCAAGTGGAGAGGAGTGGAGTTATTTTGAAATGGAATGTTATTGATGTTTTATTTGGGAGTTTAATTAAAAGTTTTAAAAGTTAGTGATATTTGTGTTAGTTTGAGGACGCTCCAACTCGGGACACGTGTAGGTTCCGGGTCGGGGTCCTCACAGTTGGTATCAGAGCTCGGTTAGAATTCTCGGGTAGAGTCTAGCTGAGTGAGAGTGTGCGATAACTGACGTCGAGTGTTTAATGCAGGAGTTTGTTGTAATGGCGGAGAATGAAGGTGATCAGAATCTGGGTTTGGGTGGTGTTGGTAATCCGAATGCAGAGATGATGGACATGTTCCGAGGGTTTCTTCAACATATGGCAACTCGTAATCGAATTTGAATCGAATCAAGGTGCAAGGGCAACATGGTTTGGAGAAGTTCGTGAAGATGTCTCCTCCTAGCTTCAACGGAGATCCGGATCCGGTGAAGGCTGAGAGGTGGCTTGAGGCTATGAATAAGATTTTTGCAGCTATGGAGAGTACGGATGCGGAGAAGGTGAGATGTGCCGTATTCAAGTTAGAGGGACCCGCGGAGCACTGGTGGCAAGTGGTAAAGGATGGTTGGGACCGGGATTTGACACCGCAGACTGGGAGAACTTCACACTCAAGTTCCGGGATCACTTTGTGCCGATGGTGACTAGAGACAAGAAAGAAGGCGAGTTTCTGAAACTGGAGCAAGGAACCATGACAGTAGCTCAGTATTCAGCAAAGTTCACAGAATTGGCCCGATATTGCCCTCATTTGGTGCCAGACGAGGAGAGGCGAGTCTACCGGTTTGTGAAAGGTTTAAGGGTTGAGTTCGGAAGCGGTTGTTGACGCACAACTTCGCCAACTTCCAAGCGGCGGTGAACATGGCGTATCGGATTGAGAATGACATAGAGGAGCACCGTGGTAAGAATGAAGGCGGAAGCGGGAATAAGTTCCAAGGTCAAGGTTCGGGACGAGAATAGAGGGCGTATGAGGACTTTTACTCCGGGAGCGAATCGAGGAGGTCATGTGGCGGCTCCGGCAAATCGTTCGACTTCCGGTCAGTTTGGGGTAACATGTGGGTTTTGCAAGAAGCTAGGGCATTCGGAAGACAAGTGTTGGAGCAAACAAGGTAAGTGTTTGGAGTGTGGGTCGCGGGCCATTTCGGGAGGAATTGTCCCAAGATTCTGAGAATAAGCAAGCTTCGGGTACCGGATTTGGGGGACAAGGTAGTGGTGTGAAGAGAGATGTGGATGGGAAACCGAAGGATAGAGTCCAAGGCCGTGGGTTTGCTTTGGGTCGAGGAGAGGTCGATCCTAATGCCGTCATTAGAGGTATAGTTCATGTCTCAGGAGTTAAGGCCCGCATTCTTATAGATCCCGGGTCTTCCCATTCATTTGTGGCATCTCATTTTGCATTCTCATTGCATATTTTGCCTGAATCTATGCCTTATGTGTTAGAGGTCTCTACTCCTATGGGAGAGTGCCTTGCATCTTCTCTGATATATCGTGGTTGTGATGTGACTATATGTGGGCATGTATTGCCGGTAGATTTGGTCGAGTTACCAATCCGTGATTTTGATGTGATCCTTGGGATGGATTGGTTGAGTCAGTGCCATGCTTTGGTAGACTGTCGTAGGAAGCGAGTCTCATTTGCTATGCCTGATGTGCCTACATTTATATTTGATGCCGATAAATCTATGTTCGGTTTACATGTTATTTCTGCCTTAAAAGCTAGAAAGATGCTATCTAAAGGGTGTGCGGGTTACTTAGCTTATGTGGTAGATACCAATAAGAAGTCTTCCGAGTTAGCTCATGTTCCGGTTGTGAATGAGTTTAGTGATGTGTTTTCTAGTGAGTACTCTATGCCTCCGGATCGTGAGGTAGAGTTTTGTATTGACCTAGTGCCCGGTACCGCCCCTATTTCTAAAACACCCTATAGAATGGCTCTGGTGAGTTAAAAGAGTTGAAGGTCCAATTGCAAGAATTGTTAGACCGAGGTTTTATTCGTCCTAGTGTGTCTCCGTGGGGAGCACCGGTCTTATTTGTTAGGAAGAAGGATGGTACCTTACGATTGTGTATTGACTATCGTTTGTTGAACCAAGCCACCATTAAGAATAAATATCCTCTTCCGCACATAGATGATTTGTTTGACCAACTCCAAGGTTCCGTTATCTACTCAAAGCTTGATTTGAGAAGCGGATATCATCAGTTGAAGATTAGACCGGATGATATTGCTAAGACAGCTTTCCGTACTAGATATGGTCACTATGAGTTTGTTGTGATGCCTTTTGGGTTGACTAATGCTCCCGGCCGTGTTTATGGATATGATGAACCGTGTTTTCAAGCCTTATCTTGATAGTTTTGTGGTGGTCTTTATTGATGATATTCTTGTGTACTCTAAGTCCCGGGAAGAGCATGAGAATCATTTGAGGATTGTCTTGTCCGTTCTTCGTGAAAAGCAGTTGTACGCCAAGTTTAGCAAGTGTGAGTTTTGGCTTGAGCAGGTTTCTTTCTTGGGGCATGTTGTGTCGAGTTCGGGGATTTCCGTGGACCCTTCAAAGATTGAAGCCGTGGTTAATTGGAAGCAACCTTCGGCGTGACCGAGATCCGTAGTTTTCTTGGTTTGGCGGGGTATTATAGAAGGTTCATTGAGGGTTTTCCCGGATTGCTACTCCGTTGACTAGGTTGACTCGGAAGGATGTTTCGTTTGTATGGGATTCCAAATGTGAAGAAAGTTTTAATGAATTGAAGAAGAGATTGACGACGGCTCTGTTCTTACCCTTCGGATGGTTGTGAGAATTTCGTGATCTATAGTGATGCCTCGAAGGCGGGTTTGGGTTGTGTCCTCATGCAGAATGGGAAAGTTATTGCGTATGCCTCTAGGAAGTTATCACCGGCGGAACAGAATTATCCTACTCATGATATGGAATTGGCGGCGATTGTATTTGCGTTGCATAAGTGGAAGCACTACCTTTATGGGGCGAAGTTTGAGATTTTCACCGATCATAAGAGTTTGAAATACTTGTTTACCCAAAAGGAGTTGAACAACCGACAAAGGAGATGGCTTGAGTTCTTGAAGGATTTTGATTGTGTCATTTCCTATCACCCCGGAAAGGCCAATGTAGTGGCGGACGCGATTAGCCAAAAGGCGTATGTGACAGCTTTGAGTTCTCGAGAATTGAAGAGTGAGGTAATTATTGCGAATGTTAGAGCCGTTCCGACATTGTATGGAGATTTGAAAGAAGCTCAACAAGGTGATCCGGAATTAAAGAAAATATTAGATCAAGTGCAAGATGGGAAAGCCGGGGAATTTGCTTTGAGTAGAGATGGGATATTAACTTTCCAAGGGAGAATTTGCGTTCCTTCATTGCCGGAAATCAAGGAGCGTGTCTTAGAGGATGGCCATAAGTCCAAGTTTGCGATTCATCCGGGTAGTACTAAAATGTATCAAGATTTGAAGCGTGGGTATTGGTGGAATGGTATGAAGAGGGAAATAGCGGATTATGTATCTAAGTGTTTAACTTGTCAACAGATTAAGGCAGAACATCAAAGACCGGCGGGACTACTTCAACCATTAGATATTCCGGAATGGAAATGGGAAGGGATTTCGATGGATTTTGTTTCGGGTTTGCCTCTCACCGCGAAGAAGATGGATGCTATATGGGTTATTGTGGATCGGTTGACGAAGTCGGCTCATTTTCTTCCGGTATCGACCAAGTTTTCGTTAGAGAAGTTAGCTCAGTTATATATGAAGGAGATTGTGAGACTTCACGGGGTTCCGGTTAGTATTGTGTCTGACAGAGATCCGAGGTTTACATCTAGATTTTGGAGGGCCTGCATGAAGCCTTGGGTTCCAAGTTGTGTTTTAGTACGGCATTTCATCCTCAAACCGATGGTCAGTCCGAGAGAACTATTCAGATACTTGAGGATATGTTACGGGCTTGTGTGATGGATTTCAATTTGTCATGGGAGGATCATCTACCGTTAGTCGAGTTTGCTTACAACAACAGTTATCAGTCTAGTATTGAGATGGCTCCGTATGAAGCATTGTATGGTAGGAAGTGTCGATCTCCGATGTGTTGGGACGAGGTTGGTGAAGCGAGACTTTGGGGCCCGGATTTGGTTCGAGATTCTACGGAGAAGATCAAGGTGATTCGGGATAGATTGAAGACGGCTCAGAGTAGACAGAAAAGCTACGCCGACAGTAGAAGACGGGATTTATCTTTTCAGGTTGGTGACTTTGTGTTTTTGAAGGTCTCTCCGAGGACGGGAATTAAGAGGTTTGGTAATAAGGGTAAATTGTCTCCGAGGTTCGTTGGACCGTTTGAGATTCTAGAGAAGGTTGGGGATTTGGCTTATCGTTTGGCGTTGTCTCCGTCTCTTTCCTTACTACATGATGTTTTCCATGTCTCGATGTTGAGGAAGTATTGTCATGATCCTTCCCACATCTTGAGTTCTCCTCCCGATGATGTCCAAGCGGACATGTCTTATGTTGAGGAACCCTTGAGAGTCCTAGAGTTCCAAGTTAAGGAGTTGAGGTCTAAGAGTATTCCTATAGTGAAGGTCCTTTGGAAGAACCACACCGTTGAGGAAGCGACGTGGGAGCTAGAGTCGGAGATGAAAGCGAAGTACCCGTGGTTGTTTGAAAATCCAAGTAAGTTTTCTTTTAAAATTCGGGACGAATTTTCTTTAAGGGGGAGTGAGTGTGACGACCCTAACCCTAGGCACTAAATTTTAATATTATATTGTGTGCTTTTATTAATATTATTATTATTATTATTATTATTATGTGTCCATTTTTATATAATTGATTTCATATGATAGGATAAATGATGATAAAATAAATTTATGTTCTAAGAAAATTATAATAGTAGCAAATAAATAAATAATGGGAGGAGGATAAATTGAGTAGTTAATTATTTAGGGTGTTGGCTAAATTATTGTGAAAGCCTAGAGGAAAGGGGGGGGGCCATTCCCTTCCCCCTTATTTCCCTCAACCTAGGCCCTTTTTGTCAAACCTCCCCACTCCTTCACCCTACTCCCTCTTACACCTCCCACACACTTCTCCCTCCTCAATCATTCTTCTTCCTCTTCTTTTCTCTTCATTTCTCCATGGAAAGAACATAAGAAAGCTTTCTTCTCTCAAGCTATTACCAAGATCATTCTTGCTCACTTTTCAAATCCAAGTGTCCTTTGGTGTGTGGATCAACTCAAGGAATCTATCAAGCCAAGAAAAACTTCATCTTCTCTTGTATTGGCAAAAGTGAGTTATTATGACCCTTTTCCTTCTTTGTATGTTCATGAATATTTATGTTATTATGGATGTTCTACTTGCTTTGATGCTTGGGAAAACTTTCTTAGATGGAGAAAATGTTATTGTTCATGGAAGTTATAATGATCTAGGTTAAGACATGATTCCATGGAGTTAAAGGAGTAGAATGAAGTTACCAAAGTTGGAAATGCCCTTTAGGTTCACAAATTAGAAGTCATTTGGTTGGAAATTGGATTTCTTGGGATTTTAGTGTTGTTGCTACTGTCTTATCTGGTTCCCTGAAAAACGGGTCTTATAAGACGTGAGTATTGCTTAAGCACTCATTTGTAAGATTGGAGTATTATTATACCCAATGTTGTACGACTCTTTTGTTCGAGACGGAAAAGGTAAACCAAGGTAATGGAATGTGTTTATAGCTTTCCCAATGTGTTATGTGCGACTTGTGATATGTTGCATTTATTTGGCATATTGCTGCATTCATAATAGCTTGCTGAGATTTATTCTCACCCCTCTCCCTTTACTGTTTTAGATCCCGAGACAGGAGGACCGGCTAAGTAAGGACGGGAAGGAGTTTGGCTGTGAGCATTTTGGGGTATTGTCGGGGTACGTTAGGTTGGCGTAGAAATTATTTTGTTATAATTCCTTTTTGGGAGCTTGTAATTATAAACTTTATTTTTCTACGTTAAACCAATATCTTTTGTAACTAAACAGGTCAATGTTTCAAAGTTGGTCAACTCCTCCTCCCAAGTGGAGAGGAGTGGAGTTATTTTGAAATGGAATGTTATTGATGTTTTATTTGGGAGTTTAATTAAAAGTTTTAAAAGTTAGTGATATTTGTGTTAGTTTGAGGACGCTCCAACTCGGGACACGTGTAGGTTCCGGGTCGGGGTCCTCACAAATCCATCTCCAGACATCATCCCAGCCTGGATGAAATTATACTTGGTGGTGAGCAGACTCTCCCAGCTGATGGGCCTTCTCTCAACTAATCGACACAAAGCCTTGTACAAGCTAAAATGCCAAGACGGCTCCCAATAGTCCCCCTCATCTGTGGCTTCTGTTTCACCATTGGGCAATGGGAATTCCCATCCTAATCTACTCTCTACCACTACAACATGCGAGTTCCAGCCACTATGCTTACTAGGGAGATTGGTGAAGAGTTTGGGAGATTTGGGTTTAGAAGGAGTACTGATGCTCAGATCCTCCCCACTATACTTAATACTGAAAAATTCTTTAAATACCCTCATGCAGGGTTCATATCCTAAAAATCTACAAACCATAGCAAAGCATACCAGAACCCTACAAGTATTGGCTCCGAGTTGAAGGGGAAGGGCATTGGCACACTCCAAAAATTCGTTAATAAAGGGATCAAGAGGCAACCTGAGGCCAGCAACAAACTGACCATAAAAGAAGGCGACCCTGGTAGCATCCTTGGTGAAGGTCGACCTAAACTGTTTCATGAACTCCTTCTGAGTATAGATGGTCACTTGGTAGTCCTCCTTGCTGACTTCGCAAAATTCCCTAATCACACTATACCTAGAGGGCAAGTTCTTATTGCCACGCAATGGCCCTTGGGGAATATAACCCCTTTCATTTTTCCCTGGAACAACAGAGTTATCAAACGCGTCCACAATCCTGGGACCTGAAGAGGTTGAGGCAGCATTTCCTTCTTGAGTCGCCATATCTGTACAAACAAAAGAGGAAGCAGGGGAGTCAGTCCTATGATCATGTTCAGTCGGCCTACCTAAGGACGACCTAGACTCCCCTGGAAAACCTATTATATTTCTAAGAAAGGAGGGTTTGTAGACATCCCTAACATAAAACAAAGTGATATGGTCGAGCAGTTCGTGGAATAGATGAAAAGTGACGATATTTGAATCATCGACTACAGGGTTTTCAACGCCCCCTACAATGGGCAACCCTATCTCACTGAAGTTCAACTCCCACCTGGTCAAAATAGAGGCACACTCATCCAAGGACATCACTCTCCACTCACCGTTCACGTTCTTATACACTCTACGGTTAACGGTACAGTAGCCATACCATGCCCCTGGTTCGCTACTAAAAGTCCTAGCCATGGCGGGAGTAAAGACAGAGCAGAAATTAAAGCCCTAAAGAAAGAATGGGAGAGAAATACCTTTTTAAATGTCGGAATAGGAAGCTGTTGCCGAAGACGGAAGCCCAATTTAACTCAACCGGCTTCTTCGCTATTTTCGCGGAGATTCTCGAGTTTGAAGACGGTAAGAATTCGTATACGAGAAGAATTACAGTATTTATATTTTCCTAAATTTGGAAAGGGAAAAGAAAATCAAAATTGATTTTCCAAAATTAAAAGCCGAAGCGGTTTTCGAGAAGGAGTTCCAAGCGTCAGAGTAGCAATGATGACAAAATTCGGCGCTCCTTCATCTCCGACCGTTCATCGCCGACGTCCAAGATTGTGCCACGTCATCTTAAGTCGACTAAACCTCAGAAACGAGTAGCGACCTGCGAGTAGTAACTATTTTTCATCATTTAACTTTCAAGTCGACAAAGTCAACTCGAAAGTTGGGGGCCACTGAACATACCAAAAGTGTCGAATTGGGCCAAGCGGGTAAAGCCCAATCACAGACAGTCTTGACTCTCACATTCTCAATGAGGCTGGCCCAATCAAAACAAGGCCCAAAGCCCATCTCAAGTATCAGTCGACCAAACCCATGGTCCGACCCACCAGGTCCCGACCTAACTTAGTCCGACCTCAGAATCCATACTACAATTCGGGTACGAACCATGCTTTACCCGACAGTCAGGTCGACCATTCCTTAAATGACGATCTCGACCTAAACAACAAGTGACGACCTGACACTTGTCGGCGTATTTGGTTGAACAATTCTATAACCACATCCCTACAAATCAGGGGCCGTTATAGACACGTTCCGCGACCAGTAGTAACCGCTACAATCTCGGAGCACATGTCGCCTCCCCAAAAATACACCACTCTTGTCTATAAATACTTCATCACTACCAAACGGTGAAAGGTAACTGTCATTTTGTTATCTGAATTCATTATTCAATACATTTTGAGCTATATACACTGCGATCTTACTCTCACGCCCGAGCGTCTTCGCCGGAGACACATCCGGCTAGTCGTGGGTTCTGATTTCAGGTCAAGAAGCCAGGTGATTGGTCCTGCCACGTGGAGGATTACTGATAAGCACAATTCCTGCAGCATCAATAAGTATTTCCTCCGTACCATGTGAGTGAAAGAATATTTATTTTTTCGTTTGTTGCACGTGAGTGGAGACAATCCAAAATGACAAAGTTTTTATATTATTTCACCCACTCATTTTCTTTTCTACTTTACTTTTATACTAACAACAGAAATCAACTTACTATTACTTCCACTCATTCTCTCTGTTATTTTATTTTTCATACTTACAAACATATCCTGACACTAATTCTCTCTTCTACTTTTTATTAATTCTAATGCCCAATTTTTTTATCTCCATTCACATGAAACAAAGAAAGTATTCATAATTTATCATTTAAAAAAAAAAAAAAGCAAAAGGGTAAACCTAATTATTATGAGAAATACCAAAAATGATGGTGTGGATCTTGAATTGGGATGAAAAGAGTATTTATTATTACATACTCTCTCCGTCCCAAATTTACGTATCCATTTTGTCATTTTTGCCGTTCCAAACCTACGTGTCCATTTTCTAAAATGGCAAAGAATATTTACTATTCCCTCCACTCATTCTCTCTCCTATTTTACTTTTACACTCACAACACCAATCAACTTTACTATTTTCTCCACTCATTCTCTCTCCTATTTTACTTTTACACTCACAACACCAATCAACTTTACTATTTTCTCCACTCATTCTCTCTCCTATTTTACTTTTACACTCACAACCCTTTCTTCATTACCCACTTTTTTTAATCTACGCACAAAACACCAAATAATAAGCACGTAGATTTGGGACGGAGGAAATACTTTCTTAAATGAATGTTTATTTATTTTTAAAAAAAATAGAACTCAATAAGAAATGAATGGCTCTATTCCATAACTAAATAGAAGTCTTCAATGGTTGAATTAAAGGTGCAAAGTAAAACCCCAAAAATAACAGGATTACTAAAAAGATGGCTGTCACTTCTCTGGCAAACATTTGAAAACTATCACATCCAAACAACTAATTTTGAAGCAAAAAAGGCTTTCTGATCCCCAAATTTTGCCCTTGAAATGAACAAATTGTTCACTCACTTTTTTTTTTTTTTTTTCGTTTACCCAGGTTCCCAGCTTCGCCGGATCAATCCTGAACCATCAGGTACCGGCCTTTCAGTATGCTGGCAGAGGTAAATCGCGGGATATGCCCTATGCAGCCAGGGTGACAGCACCCCTTATACTCCTGGCCCCAAGGGAGTCCTCCTACAAGGCATTTACACTCTTACAACACCAAATGGCTGCTCAAGCCTCGCGAGGCAATTACATCACTTTCACAACACCAAATGGCTGCTCCAGTGCTCCTGCCAAGATTTGAACTCCCCACACTGAGGTTGCAAGCCCAGCAGTGCTGCTTCCTTAACTGCACGGATGTGGGAGCTCCAAAGAACCCTGAAATCCAAGGTAGAAATTAAACCACAGAGATTTTCCTTGGAAGAAATTGAACCGGTGACCTCCCTTTCGAAAAACCATCTAAATGCCACTGGGCCAAGGCCACTTTGGTGTTCACTCACTCTTTCTTTCTTTCTTTCTGCGCTAAGAAGTGGTCCTCTGCTTTAATAATTGTGCATGAATTGCAAAAAATTGATAGAGAGGTTTTGACTCAACAGTATAGGCTCTTATTTTATTTCTGAAAAATATGGCAAAAGGAAATAGAATTGCAAATAATTTACATTAAAATATTTTTAAATATTGTTATTTTGATATTTTAACTATCGAATTATACCGATAGATGAGTGTTATGATATTGAAAGATATTGTCAATAAAATAAATTATTTAGTTATCTAATTTGGTATTGTGCCAATTTAGCAAAATTAACTAAGTTAAAAATATTTACAATTAGAATAAGGAGAAATTTGTTATAATCCTAATAAAATTAGTACTCATATGGTTTTGGTGTAAATATTAGTCTCTAACTTATGCCAAAATCTTGCAAAAAATTAGTTTTTTCGTAACATAAGAAAAAACTAGTTTTAAAGCACTAAGGGGGCGTTTGTTTTTTTGGTTCAGCGCTTATTTTGCTCTGAATTGGCTGTTCGCTCAGACATGTAAACTTTCAGCCCGTTTTTTTTTCCGAGTTCAGCGCTTAATGCTTCTGAAATGGCACTTAATTTTCAGCGGTGAAACTGGCGCTGAAAGCTTCTGAATTGCATTTTTTTTTAACTTTACTGTTCATACTTGTTTGTGTTAAAAATATTTTTGTTTTTTTTTGTCTTTGAAAGCATATTTTATATTTTAAATTGGTAAACATACACATTTCAGACAATGAATTCAGATAGAAAATCAAACAACTTATCCAATTCAGAATTCAGTTTTCAGTCGCTGCCTCTTAAAAATTCAGCCATTTTCAGAGGTGAAATCAGATTTCAGCATTCAGCACTTAAAAAAAACAAACGCCACCTAAGTCTAACTAACTAATAAGAGTGATGAACAGTTCTGAAAACTAGTTTTTTATAACATTTTGGAAAAAACTAGTTTTTTCACAAGAGTTACTCCTAACTTATTTGAACATTGAGACCAAAATAATAAATAATATATTTTGGCTCTTCATATATTTTATCATGATAAAATATGTAGAATCAAAATTATATTATGTATTATTACCCTCTCAATGTTTAAATAAGTAAGAGACTCATATTTATACCAACATATGAGTCCTAATTTTATTAGAATTGTAACAAATCTCTTTTGAATTGTTCTTGTGTAAAACTAGTTCTAGGATAAGCTATCCTAGAACCTGTTTTGCTAAAGTGTCTTTTCTAGTACAATAAATTGCCTGTTGCAATACAAACAAAGTGCCTGTTCTATTATGACAAAAATAAACACATTTAAATTGGTTGTAATGTTAAATAATGCGGTGATATTGTTGAAAAATAGTGCCTGTTGTAGTGTTAAAAAGTCCCTATTGTAGTATTGAAAAGTGCCTCTTGTAGTATTGAAAAATGTCTGTTGTAATATTGAAAAGTGTTAAAGTGAATTAAAAAACACATGCATGTTGTAGTGTTAAAATATGCCTCTTGTAGTCTTCAGAAGTGCCTTCTGCAGTATCAAAAAGTGTCAGGTGAGTTTCAATTATTTACAATGTTAAAATGTGTCTGTTGTTGTGTAGAAAACTGTCTCTTATAAGTTTCAATTATTTACAAAAATGCTACCGCACATTTTGAGAAGTTCTATTTATTTACAAAAATGACACCGCGGCTATTTAAAAACACGTTCTACGCTCAGACGAGCGTAGAACACGTTTTACAAGAGATTTTCACATCTCTTTTTATTATAATAGTAAATATAATTATAATTGTAAATACTTCTAACTAATGTAACTTTTCTATGTTGGTTCAATACCAACCTATATAACTAAATACTTTATTTTATTGAGAATATCTCTCAATATCCTAACACCCTCCCTCAAGTTAGAACATCTATAACGTAGATTTCTAACTTTTCAAAAAGAAATTAAAAATTGAAAAAGGAAAATAAAACTAAAAAAAATCGCAGCAGCAAAAATCTGATGATTTAATATCTGAACAGACATCCGCGTTAGGTCTTCTTTTTCTTCAACTTCGTGCACAACTTTTACCCGCACATGTTTTTTTTTTCAATCTCCGTTTTTACATTAAACGACACTTATTTATCGTTTTATAGTGAACGAAACTTAATTATCATTTTTAAAGTGAATGACAATTAATTATCGTTTTAGAGTGAACAACGCTTTATTATTTAGCAGATGAAAGTGATGTTAATATGAATTTTTTTATAGTGTGCGACAATTAATCATCGTTTTTATAATCATTGTTTTTAGAGTGGGCTACAACTAATCACGATTTTAGAGTGTACTACCGCTAATCACGTTTTTAGAGTGGGCTACCACTAATCAATGTTGTTAGAGTGGACTCCCACTAATCTCATTTAAGGTTGTCTGCATTAATGCGCTCTCGTTCATATTGCTTGCCACGAATACACATCAGACTGATTTCATATGGCATGTTCTAAACAGTTGATCACCACGAAAAGACATGATCATATTTTAATTTTATTTTAATCAAATTATATAAGGTTTCAGGATCAAAACTTGCTTTGTTACCATGATGTTAATATTGTAAATCATTGTTTTTATAGTAAACGACATTTAATTATCGTTTTTATAGTGAACGACAATTGATCATTGTTTTTATATTGAACGACACTCAATCATCGTTTTTATAATAAACGACACTCAATAATCGTTTTTATAGTAAACAAAACTCATGGTTACTCATCGTTTTTATAGTGAGCGACACTCAATTATCGTTTTTCGTTTTTATAGTAAACGACACTTTTTCATCGTTATTTTACAATGGGCTACCACTAATCAATATTTTTAAAGTAAACAACCACTAATCTCATTTAAGTTTGTCTGCATCAACGCGCTTTTCGTGCATATTTCATATCGCGGATACACCATCAAACTAATTTCATATGACATTTGCTAACCAGTTGATTACCACGAAAAGACATGATCATATTTTATTTTTATTTTAATCAAAGTATAGAGGGTTTCAGGATTAAAAGTTGCTTTGATACCATGATAAATATAGAGAATCAAAATTATATTATATATTATTTCCGTCTCAATGTTTAAATAATCTAGAGACTTGTATTTATACCAAAATCATGTGAGTCCTAATTCTATTAGAATTCTAACAATCTCTCCTTATTCTAATATTAAATATAATTTTAATTGGATATACTATTAACTAAGGTAACTTTTCTTGGCTCAATACCAATTTAGAACTAAATACTTTATTTTTTAAAAAATATCTCTTAATATCCTAACAATAATGAGACATTTTAGTTTTGGCCCATTAGAATCGAGAAAAAAATTCCCTGTCCCAAGATATATATGTCATTTTCAGAAGAAAAAAAAATTGTGTCAAAATGAATATATATATATATATATATATATACTCCTCCGTCCTACGTGAATGCAAACTTATTTCCTTTTTGGTCCGTCCCACGTGAATGCAAACTGTCCAAAATGGAAATAAATTTATTATTTTATATTCATCCTACCCCACCCATTCATCCTCTCTCTTCATTTTCTACCACACAATTTATTCAACCAACTCCACTCATTCTCTCTCTTCATTTCCTACCACACAATTTCATTATCTTAATAATATTTCTTAATTATCGTGCCCGAAAAAATGGTCCACAATGACGTGGGACGGAGGGAGTATATATATATATATATATATATATATATATATATATATATATATATATATATATATATATATATATATATATATATATATATATATATATAAATTGTCTCTAAAGAAAAATAGAAAACAATTAAAAGCTTATAGAAATTGGAAAAGATATTTGCCATTAAAATTTATAAATCTATCACCGCTTGAGACTATGTAACTATATCATGATTAAAAAAAATTATATAAATATATACTCCCTCTTTTCCATTGAAAATTATGTTAAGGATGAAGCTCCTAAAGGAAACCAAATCATAGAGGAAGTCACTGACCTTGAGGCGCCCGCCCCGTGCCAAGCCAGGCGCCCGCCTCAAGGAACTCCTGATGTGGCCAAAGCTTCTGCAAACCAGGTGTGCGCCTCGCCTAGGCCCATGCGGCCGCCTCATGGCCCTGCTCACTCAGCCCATGCCACGGCCCGCCATGCGCCCGCCTTGGCCCATCCCAGGCGCTCGCCTCGCAGCTCTGCCACTCCTTTTCAGTTTTGAAAACAAGTTGTAGTTTCCTAATCTTTCTCTCCTTCTTGTACTAGGAATATATTATGACAAACATAGATTAGGAAACTATATTCTCCTAGTATAGATTTGATTTTACAATCCTTGTATAGTTAGGATTCTTCTGTTGTAACTATAAATATTTACACAATGTGAATAAACAAGCTGAGGCTTTTCAAATCTTACATGGTATCAGAGCAATAAGATTCAATACCCAAAACCCCAAAACTCCTCCCTATTTTCGGCAGCCCCACCCCACCATGGCAATGGCCGGAGCTTCCTCCACCATTCCAAACGCTGCCCAACCCAACCAATCCGCCACCACCACCCCTCTCGCCATCACTGCCTCCACCACCCAACCCCGTCCTTCACCCAACCGTGGCTACCACCGCACAACCAATCTCTCTCCATCCTCTAGCTCAAACCACTTACCCCGCCCCTTTAAAGGTAAGTGCCAATATTGCCGTAACATTGGTCATGTCATCTCTCAATGTCGCCAATTCAAGCGCGACCACCCCACCGTTGCCTTCCCCTCCCTTCCTCGCCAAAAACGAAATCCTACCCCTACCCACCAAGCTCATACCACAACCCACCCCTACCCCCTACCCCTCCCCCTTATTGGCTCATCGATAGCGGTGCAACCAACCACATCACCAATGACCTCTCTACCCTAGCCCTTCACACACCCTACAATGGCAGTGACGACGTCATCATCGGCGATGGTTCTTCTCTTCCGATCTCTCACATAGGTTCCTTCTCTCTCCCCACATCCTCTTCCCTTCTTAAATTTAATAGTATCTTACATGTCCCCCTCATTACTCGTAATATTCTGTCCGTGTCTCAATTTTGTCGTGACAACAATGCCATCATTGAATTCTCACACTCCTCTTTTCTTATCAAGGACAAAACCACGAGTCAAACACTTATTCATGGAAACCTTGAGGATGGCGTCTACATTTGGCACCCTCCGCCCATTCAAGCTCACTCAAGCTCTCTCTCATCGCAGCTGTGACATCATAGATTAGGCCATCCCTCTTCCCCCGTTCTTAGTTTATTACGTAACAAGTTCAGTTTATCTATTTCCTCTAGTTTACCTCCTTGTAATTCTTGCTTTATCAATAAAAGCCACAAGCTGCCCTTTGCATCTTCTACTCTTGTCTCACATGCTCCCCTTGATCTCATTTTTTCAGACATATGGACCTCCCCAATTCACTCACTAGACAATTTTAAATACTATGTTATCTTTGTCGATCACTTCACTAAATACATTTGGTTTTACCCTCTCAAACACAAATTCGACACCTACAACACCTTCCTCCGCTTCAAAGCTTTAGTCGAAAAATACTTCAAACGTCCCATCATTCAAATCTACTCCGACAACGGGGGTGAATACCTCAAACTCACACCCACTCTTGATCAAAACGGCATCAAGGAACTCCTGATGTGGCCGAAGCTTCTGCAAACCAGGTGTGCGCCTCGCCTAGGCCCATGCGGCCGCCTCATGGCCCTGCTCACTCAGCCCATGCCACGGCCCGCCATGCGCCCGCCTTGGTCCATCCCAGGCGCCCGCCTCACAGCTCTGCCACTCCTTTTCAGTTTTGGAAACAAGTTGTAGTTTCCTAATCTTTCTCTCCTTCTTGTACTAGGAATATATTATGACAAACATAGATTAGGAAACTATATTCTCCTTGTATAGATTTGATTTTACAATCCTTGTATAGTTAGGATTCCTCTATTGTAACTATAAATATTTACACAATGTGAATAAACAAGCTGAGGCTTTTCAAATCTTACAATTTACACACTTACTATTTGTACGAGAATTGAAGAAAATGTTATTGGGTTAGATGTTATAAGTATGAAAAATGTGATGAGAGAGAAAAAAAGTGGAATAGGAAATAATAATTAAATTGTTTTTGTTAGTATAATATGTGTACCCCATTAATATAAAAGTAAACATTTTCAGTTTAGGAAGTCTATAATTTATATTGATCAGACGTCCCATGAGAAATGTGTTTAGTTTGTAGTGTGACTAGGAAGTACTCCCTTTGTCCCGGCCCATAAGGCAAAAAATGGAGAGGGAACGCAAATTAAGGAAAGTGATGTAGGAAAGGGAAAAAGTTTAAATGTTGTGAGTATGAAAAATTAAATAGGAGAGAGAATGAGTGGGAGGTGATGTAAGAAAGAGAATGTTGTGAGTGTAAAAGTAAAGTAGGAGAGAGAATGAGTGGAGAGAATAGTGATTTAAGGTTTCTTTTCTGGGAAAGTGTCTTTTTAAATGGGACGCCCAAAATGAAAATTTGTGACTTTTAGGCTGGGACGGAGGGAGTATTCCTTTTCCTCAAATATTGTTAGATTCTATGGAAAGTTGCAAACTGCTGTTTGGTGAAGACAGTGTTAAAAGTTGTACCCGACTAGTTAATTGTTTTCAGCACAGCGCCGGCCAATGCATCCATTATCATACACCAATTGTACTCTACAAATTAATTGCTTTAAATTTTGTTACTTTACTTTTTACAATTTTGTGATAAATGAGGTGTCTCTTTGAATCTATATGCCTAAATAATACAGTATTAAAATGCAATGACAAATTTGCACCATTTGTACTTTTTCACTTCGTACAAACGATTAATGACCCAACTACAAAAAAATAAAGCAAGCTGGAAATTGAATTCTCCTCCACTTCATTTATATTAGCCACATTGGTAAATCTTGATTAAATATTAATGTTAATCTAATTAATTTTATGAAATTTTGAAATTTTTTATTGATAAACCACAAAATAATTTATTAATAATAATTTTTAGTAGTTTATTAAAATAATTTAATTAATATTAATGTTTAATCAGCTTCAGTTGTGTTGACCAATGGGGTTAATTTAAACGGGGCCGAGAGTAATTATTACCTTTTCCTCCTCAAAAACATATACTCCCTCCGACCCGCTACAAAGTTCACAGTTAATGTTTGCACGCAAATTAAGAAAAAAGTTAGTGAAAAAAATGTTGTGAGTATGAAAAGTGAGGCTGGAGAAAGAAAGTGTGGTAGGAAATAGTGATTTGATTGATATTGTGAGTATAAAAGTAAAGTAGGACTGTAGGAGAGAGAATTAGTGGGTGAAATAGTAAAAATTCTTTGTCATTTTAGGAAATGTGAAGTTTGTAATGAGACGCTCAACAAGGAAAGTGTGCAGAATGTATGTAGTGGGACGGAGGGAGTATGTTCACAAAAAAATCTAATTTGATTATAAGATAGATAATAATGGTTTATATATATATACTCCCTCCATTTCAGGATTTTCGTCACTTTTTATTCAAAATGGCGTCCCATTTGAAGCGTCACCTTTTCTAAAAAGGAAATGTTTTATTAATATTCTATTATCCCACTAACTATTTCCTCCACTAATTCTCTCTCCTCTTTTCAAATTACACTCACAACACTTTTTAAATTCACTATTTCCTCCACTAATTCTCTCTCCTATTTTCAAATTACACTCACAACATTTTTTCTTTCCATTTTTTTTCTTAATTTGCGTGTCACCCCTAAAAAGGTGACACTTTTTTTTTTTTGATTACCCAGGTTCCCAGCTTCGCCGGTTAATCCTGGACCACACAATCACCCGCGCCCCTCAGTATGCTGGCGGAGGTAAATCGCGGGATGTGCCCTATGCAGCCAGGGTGACAGCACCCCTTATACTCCAGAGCCCCAAGGGAGCCCTCCTACAAAGCAATTACTTGGCTGCTCCACAATACCAATGAATTGGCTGCTCCACATCACCAAACGGCTGCTCCACAACACCAATAGATTGGTTGCTCCACATCACCAGAAAACTGCCAAGATTTTTCCTGGGACGGAGGGAGTATATATATATATGCACCTCATTGCTACTAAATTTTCTTCAAAATCATTTCACTTTTTTTTTTTTTCCCAGAATGTCTCTTAAATAACCTAACCCTAATTTTTGTTTTATTTATCTTCCAACAATTGCATTGATTATTTTTCTCTCTTGTTTCTGTTGTACTTGAATTACATGCAGGAGATGATATGGACATGACTACGACCTAACCCTATTTCTGTTTTGTTTTCTATTTTTGTTTCACTATTTGATTTGTAAGTTTCGTAGATGAAGAAACGACATAATACTGTTTAATTTGTGTTTGTACAACGTGATTTTATTGCGATTTTGACAAATACAAAACGCATGCACTCCTTTTTGTTAATTTCTTCTTGTTTGTTATTCAATATACTCGAGCTCGCGGCACGTGAAAGTTTAGTTTATCTAGTAAATCAGTTTCAATCAAACAAATTACGGATATAATTAAAGATTTGAGTTACAACTGTTCACACATATACCAATAAGCAGCGGAATAAAATAAAAAAATAAATAATTAAATGTTTACTTGTTATGTCCCAGTAAACAAGGCTTTAAACCTAAAAAGATTTTCACTATTAAAGATCTGTTTTATAAAAGAATACAAAAATAAGTGAAACAAAAATATTAAAATATTAAAGCAAGTTCTAATCACCTTATAAACTAAAAACAATCTTACTTTCTCAATGAAAGCTTATTATAAAGAAGAAGAACAAAAAATTTGAAAGAAATCTAGATGTGAGTTTAGATGTAAGTCACAACTGAACTTACAACCTAAAAAGATATATTGAATCCGTGAGGAACAAAAGATTTTCTCTTTTACACAATTCCCAATCCGTGATTTCTCAATATTCTGATGGTTTTGTATTTATATGCACCTTTGAGAAGCACCTCAATCAGTCAAACTTTTACTTATTTAATTCAATACAACTCTTACAATGAAACATAAATTGACACTCAAAAGGAAAGAGATTTGTTAGTAATATTAGTTCTAATCTAAATATAACACAATATATTTACATAAAGAAAATATATATACATACTCCCTCCGTCCCAATCTAAATGTCCAAAAATGGGTCCGGCGCGGGAATTAAGAAAAGTGAGGTAGGAAAGAGAAAAAGTGAGGTAGGAAAGAGAAAAAGTTTAAATGTTGTGAGTATGAAAAAATAAATAGGAGAGAGAATGAGTGGGGGGAATAGTTAGGAGAGAGAATGTTGTGAGTGTAAAAGTAAAGTAGGAGAGAGAATGAGTGGGTGGAATAGTGAAAAAAACTTTCCTTTTTTAGAAATGGGACATTTTAAATGGGACGCCCAAAATGGAAAGTTTGAACATTTAGATTGGGACGGAGGGAGTATTTAACAGTGTTCTTTTTCAAATAAGATTCTAAATCTCTGATAAGAAAGTCAAATAATCCACTTATCAAACTTACCAATTGAATTCAAATTAGGGAAGTCAATATTCCCTAAAATCTCACTCTTTCAATCTCCCCCTATTTTGTAATTTCTGATCAAAATAAAGATTTAGCAATAATAGATCAAGTAACCAAATCTTTCAGATTTCAATTTTCACCCTGAATTGGATGTGTGTGAGGATGTGTAGACACATTCACAAAAAAAATTGAATAGAGATTAGATATCACAAAAAATTGCAGTTCAACAAATCAAAGCAAAATAACATAAAAACTAGATTATAAACTCCCCCTGAGTTCAAACATCTTCCCAACTTCCCCATCCAGTAGCATCA
The DNA here is from genome assembly GCA_022495995.1 of Adenophora triphylla var. japonica. Lineage (NCBI taxonomy): Eukaryota > Viridiplantae > Streptophyta > Magnoliopsida > Asterales > Campanulaceae > Adenophora > Adenophora triphylla. The sequence continues at coordinate 93,664 of JAFEMH010004053.1, read as the reverse complement.
GCAGCAGCAGCTTCTTCCTGTTCTCCCCCTTTTTTACTAGAAAGTGTAGCATTCCATTTCTGGAGATTCACCTTCAAAGCCTTGAGATTCTCTGCACGAGTCTGGAGGCAATCAGTTGAGCTTTAAGAGCTGTGGAGAATGCTTCAGCAGCAGTGACCTCTGCATCTAGAGCTTCCAATTGAGCATTAATAGAGTCCTCAGATTTGTGACTGGATGTGGCCACATCTTGACTCATATTTGCAGACTCAGTTCCTAGTGGCAGATCAACAAAACATTTGCTTCTTGTATAGGAGGGTTTTGGTTTCTTTTAGAAGATCAAACGCACTCACCCTATGCTCACCCTTTTCTGTCTTTATCCCTTGAGCAACAAGGATTTGGGATATGAGAGAGGGATATGGGAGGGACCATTTCTTAGAAGGGGACTCACAGTACCCACAAATCTATTTAAAGATAAAAACCCCAAAATTGATGGATTTCTTGATACTCAACATATACATCAAGTCAGCATGAACCCTTATCACAGTGGTTTTATTATTGGAAGGGCAAAGATTGGCAGTGATGATGAGATGGACACTACTAGAAATTGTGTCTTTAGCGACGAAATTACCAGCGGCGGAATTATTCCGTCACTATATAGCGGCGGAAATTATGCTACAGCGACGAAATAAATTTGGCGCCGATATTACCGACGAAATTTAATTTCGCCGCTGGGTTCCGTCGCTAAAAACGAATATTCGTCGAATATTCGTTTCATTACCGCCGCTAATTTGGTGCCTAGATTACCAACGGAATTTTCCGTCGCTATTACTTTTCTCAGCGGCGAAATTAATCCGTCGGTTGTAATTAAATATTTTTTAATTTTTTTTTTAATTTACCAGCGACGGAATAATTCCGTCGGTGATAAATTAATTTTGTTTTTTATTTTTTTAGTTTAACAGCCACGAAATTATTTTGTCGGTGATTATAGCATTTAATTTTTAATTCTTTTTAATTTAACAGCGACGGAATAAGTCCGTCGGTGATTATATCATTTAATTTTTAATTCTTTTTAATTAATCAACGACGGAATTATTCCGTCGATGATAATATAATTTTGTTTTTAATATTTTTTTTTGATTTATCAGCGACGGAATAATTTCGTCGGTGATAATTTAATTTAATTTATAATTTTTTTTAGAACTATAATTAACAAAGTAACTAACTGAAAACGTTAAAAAACTAACTGGAAACGTTAAAAATTTGACTGAAATTTCAAAACACAAACTGAAATTCTTAAAAAACTAATTGAAAACGTTAAAAAACTGACTATAATTCTAAAAAACTAACTGGAAACGTTAAAAAACAGACTGGAATTTCAAACGGTTATAACTGGTTAAATAACCGTCGGTTAGCCGGTTTGAAAAATTTGTAACCTTAACCGAACCGGTTAACCACCGGTTTCGGTTAATCTGGTTATGGTTAAACCGGTTAACGAGTTTGACCGGTTAGTTGACCGGTTAAAAACCGCCGGTTAGCCGGTTTCGGTTAGATTTTGGACACGTCTAGAGTATAAGTATATGAGATTTGAGATTTAGGGTTTAGGGTTTAGGGGTTAGGTTAGAGTTTAGGGTTTAGGGGTATAAAGTATATGATTTATTAGGGTTAGGGGTTGGGGTATAAGTATATGATATTTGAGATTTAGGGTTTAGGAGTTAGGGTTAGAGTTTAGGGTTTATGGGTATAAGGGTTTAGGGTTTAGGGCTTAGGGTTTAGGGTTGCCAGCGACAGACCACCGGCAGAATAATTCCGCCGGTGGAAGAGCTTTAGCGACGGAATTACCACTTTAGTGGCGGAAATTTCCGCCGCTAAAACATGTTTTTCTGGTAGTGGGAGAAAACAGTAAAAAGAGGTAAGGGATCCACTACCAAGGTCCTTAGATTTTGTGGGCCAAGATTTAATCTTCCCATGAGTTATGGTGGACACAATCTCATCCTCAGAAACCTCACAATCTTTATTAGGCACTTCCTCTAGCCCTAGAAAGGTATTAATGATAGAGGGGGAAATGGATATGAATTTGCCTCTGACATAAACTGTGAAAAACATAGGGACTGCATGGTTTTTCAAGCCTTTAGACAAGTTGGCATAGAATTCATGCACAACTTTGGGAAAGAAATTTTTGGGGTGATCAACAGTCATCAACAGACCCCTATCCTCAAGAAATTGGATCAACCCTAGTCTATCAAAAGACTCCCTATCCTTCTTCATCTCTTTGATTAAGACTTTATTCACTATTTGCTTATACCTCTTACAGGCATCTAGAGACAGAAATTTAAGGGGAACAGGGATCATTGCAGTAGATGAGGAGAAAGAGATAGAGTTACCCTTTTTCGTTGTCAGCCTGTAAGATGTGCGTTTGGATGTGTGCACATCCGAGGTCACATCCTTTGGGGGAGAGGGTTGTTTTTCTTCTTCTTCGGCATCTGTCTTCTCAACAGCAACTTGTTCCACTTCTTGGTCTTCTTTTTCTTGCTCTAGCTCCTCAGGCCCAAGCTTGAAGTTCTAATCTTTAGTAGTGTCATCACTCTCCTCACTAGACTCATCTTCCTCCTCAACTTGTTCAGGCTCAGCTTCTACAGCCTTCTTCTTTCCTTTCAGTGCCAGCAGCAAATTGGCAAGGGGCTCCTCTTCTTTATCAGTGTGTGTTAGAGGGTGTATCTTTCTGCGTCCTATGCCTTCTGAACAGCTTAAATTGGGAGTCATCCTCCTTTTTTTTTTCATCCTCAAGCATGATTGATGTTGAGGGTTTCCCACCGGGTAGTTTCTGATGCTTAGCTTTATCAGCTTCAGACATCTTTCTGACTCTATGAGATCTCCTCACCTTTTTTTTTGGGCGGGGGTGAGGTTTTGGCAGCTTTCCCCTTGGAGATGGAGGGCGGTACCTACTTTTCTTTGAGATTGGGGAAACGATATAAGGAACAGAGGATATGGGAGGAGAGTTCTCACCAATGGAATTGGAGATGGTGGAGGAGTAGGAACCTTTATTGGAGAGGGAACAGAGGTTGGTTTCTCGATTGTTGGTTCAGATGGAGAAGGTACCTCCATTGATGGAATTTCAGATGGTAGCTGCTTTGAGGGTTGTGGAACAGATACACGAGAGGGAGGTTGAGCCACTTTCTCAGATTGATGTGCCTTAGGTGATGCCACAAAAATTGGTTGTACATCTAAGATATCTTCATCACGAATATGGTTTAAAGGCTGCATTGTTTCTGCAATTTAGTTAGAAAGAGAGAGAATAACAGATATGGTGCGTGTGTAAGAGAGAGAAATTTGGGACAAAGGGGGAAGAAACACATAAGAGATTTTAAGGATAATGTGACGGATGTAAGTCACATTTATACCCACAACTCCCCCTTTTCTTTTAAATTAAGGACTCTTACCTCTCTAGAACTCTAGGCATGCGACGTGATTTGATTGAGTCCCAAACGGATATAAATCCTTGGCATTCACACGGATAACCACCAAAAATTAGGGGTTAAAATCAATCAAAATTATATTTACCTTTTTAGGATAACAAAGGATCTCTTCAGTCATATCTCTTCCACAGCATCCTATATGACCTGAGATGCTGAATGTCTAGTATGATGCATTACACAGGTGATGGAAACAATCTCAGTTAGAGATGTGGCATAGGATGTGAGTCACATTTGGAAACACATCTGATCACAAAAAATAAATGGGCAATAATCTAATCTTCACAACCTCTATAATGCATCTACCCATTTTTTATTGTGGATAAATTGTATAATTGGAATAGCTTTCACTTTTCTTATTTCCCAAAGATAGCCCTTTGTCCAGTGATCTTTTCAAGTTTGATTTCAAACTATTATCTTGATGATCACTTGATCACACTAGACTGGCTTCATTCAAATGAGAGAAGCAGCTGTTTCTCTTGCTAATAAGGCACTCACTGTAAGATATATAGAAAGATTATATCAAGTTATCAAAAGACAACATGAACAAGAAATATCCACAATTAAGTAATCAAACAAGTCTATAATATAGGACAAACAAGTGAACACACTGAGATTTTTCATGCTAATGCATGATATTTTTGGATTTTTTTTTTGAGTTAGATAATATACAGATGTGCCAATGGATGTGTGCACATTTGTGCTCACATCCTTAAATATCACACAATCCAAGATACTTACTAAAGGAGGAAAATATCTCATGATCTAATGCCTTTGTAAATATGTCAGCCAGTTGATTTTCAGTCCCAACAAATTCCAGACACGCAGTTTTTTGCTTTACAAGATCCCTTATGAAATGGTTTCTAATATCAATATGCTTAGTTCTGGAATATTGGACAGGGCTCTTTAATATATCTAAAGCACTTTTTTTTATCACAGAAGGCAGTAAGAATTTTGCTATTCAACCCATAGTCTTTAACCATTTGGTTCATCCACAACAGTTATGTGCAAGAACTACCAAGTGCAACATATTCAGCCTCAGCTGTTGAGAGGGATACACAATTCTGTTTTCTACTGTACCAAGAAACAAGATTGTTTCCTAGATAGAAGCAACCCCTGTGGTAATCTTTCTATAATCTTTATTGCCTGGCCAATCAGAGTCACTGTACCCATCCAAGTTAGTGTTTGTCTCTTTGGAATAATGTAACCCTAGGTTTGTAGTCCCATTCACATATCTTATGATCCTTTTAAAGGCCTTAAGATGGGAAACCATTGGTTTTGCTTGGTACTTATTACAGAGACATATACTTTATATAATGTCAAGTCTACTAGCAGTGAGGTATAACAAACTATCTATCATTCTTCTATACACAGTTTGGTTCACACTTTCACCATCTGTGTCATGACTTAGCCTTTGGGATGACCCCATTGGTGTTTTAAGGTGAGAGGAGTGTTCAAGTGAGAACTTTTTCACAAGGTTCTTGGAATATTTGGATTTGATGAACATCCCTTCCTTGAATTGTTTGATCTGTAAGCCTAGGAAATAGTTCAATTCTCCTACCATACTCATCTCAAATGTGGAGGTCATGCTTTCCACAAATGCAGTCAACATGGTATCTGAATTTGATCCAAACACTATGTCATCCACATAAATTTGAGCCACAATTATCTCCTTTTTCTATCTTCTCACAAACAAGGTCTTATCTACCACCTGTCTTAAATACTAGGTGGAGAAGATGATCAGTCAACCTACCATACCAGGCTCTAGGAGCTTATTTCAGCCCATACAGAGCCTTTTTCAGTTTATACACATGGTTTGGGTATTCATGATCCTCAAAGCCCTTAGATTGTTCTAAATATGCCTCTTCATTCAATACCTCATTCAAAAAGGCACTCTTAACATCCATCTGACGAAGAGTTAGCTTGAGGTAGCATGATATGGCCAACAAAAGTCTTATGAACTCAATTCTGGCAACAGGGGCAAATGTTACCTCAAAGTCAACCCCTTCAACCTGAGTATACACTTGAGCCACAAGTCTGGCCTTATTCCTAGTAATTACCCCTTTTTCATCGGTCTTATTTTTGAAAATCCATTTTGTACCTATGACATTCCCATGAGAGGGTCTAGGTGCTAAGGTCCAGACATCATTCTTTTCAAACTGACTCAGCTCTTATTGCATGGCAAAAATCCAGTCTACATCCTTTAAAGCATCATTTATGTTTTTGGGTTCAAACTTTGAAACATAAAAGCAAAAACTTACCTTGGAGAATGCAGATAAGCAGCTCCATAAACCAGCTAGCTCCCTGTAGTTTACATTTCCCTTTTGCATGGTTTTCACCTGATCATACACATATCTCACTACTTATGAGTGGGATGGTTTTTCTGGATTTTGGATGGGATATCCCTTGATTTGTCCCCACATCCATCCTTATCACCTTTTGGATTACCATCCTTTTCAGATTCAGAGGAACTATCATCTAATTCAAATGTTTGGGAGGATGTGGGAACAGATGTGGGTGTAGATGTGGATGCAGATGTGTCCACATCCTTCGTCACACCCTTCTCTCTTTCAACATTTTCTTCTGTCTGACCTCCCTCTTTATTATTGATTTTCCCCACAGCATCTATGTCTGCAGCTTTCCAGTCCAGCAAGCAACTTGAAACATCATCATCAGCACTTTTGAGGTTAAGATCAAGTGAATCATCAAATACCACATAAGCAGATTTCATAATAGTTTTTGTTTTTAGGTTGAACACCCTATTTGCTCTACTATTAGTGTAGTAGTCCATGAATATTTCTTTGTCACTGTTAGAATCAAACTTGGACAAGTATTCCCTATTATTGAGGATGTAACAGATACAACCAAACACATGAAAATACTTTAGAGTAGATTTCTTGCCAAGAAGGATTTGATAGGGTGTCATAGTACTTCTAATTTTGAGAAACACCCTATTACCAATGTGACAGGCAGTATTCAAGGCCTCTGCCCAAAAAAAAATTGATAGGTTTTTGGAACTTAGGATAACCCTAGCCATCTATTGCAGGGCTCTATTTTTCCTTTCTGCAACTCAATTCTGTTGAGGAGTTATAGGAGCATAGAATTCATAAGTAATTCCCTTGGAGTTGTAGAAAGCAGTAAACATGAAGTTTCCATACTCAGTGTCATGGTCAGATCTAATCCTTACAGCCTTAATGCCATACAGATTTCTGACCCTTTTATACCAATTTTTGAATTCACGTATGGTTTCAGACTTCTCCCTTAAGAACATCACCCATGTGTACCTGGAGTAGTAATAAATTGTTAGTGTAAACTGCAGGTGATATCGTAGATGATTTCCCAAGTTCCAGGTGATATCGCAGATGATTTCCTGTACTGGAATTTATATAGTTGTATATTTCTTGTTTATTATTTAATGGACTAATATGCTAATATAATCTGTATAGTCTATGGTTTATGTTCATATTTCAGACTGCAATAGGATCGAAAAAAGAGCTAGACACGTGTGGAATTTGGAAGGAAATGATTTATGCATAAATAACATTTTATGCATAAAATCGTAACTTTGGAAACAACAAATTAAAACACGTGGAGACTTGGTCAAGGAGTTGTTGCTGAATAAAAGAAGAGTACAAGGTTGATAAAGTTTGGGAGTACAAGGTGTTGAAGCTTGGACTTGGAGATAAATCAACTCGGTTGCTATTTTTTAGGAAGTGGGTGCTTAAATCAAGGAACAATCTCAACCTCTTCCCCACTCTTCCTCAACGTGCAAATACAGCCCCAAGGCTATTTATTGAGTAGCCTTCAAGTATTTGAAGACTATAAATATGCTTGAAAGGTTTCATTTGAAGATAAGCCAACACACGCCATTTCATACACACCTTCAAAGCATATAGAGATAGAGTTCTTTGTTTGGTTCTTTTAATCCTTCCTCCCTTGTAATTTCACACTTGATTACATTGGTATCAAGTTGTGTGAAGGCTAGGATAGGATTCCGTTCTTTATCTCTTGTTCCATAGAGCTCATATTGTTATAGCCATAGGGAACATTTTCGGCTTTGTAAATTCATTATAGTGATTATAAAGTCTTGCCTAAGAGGCACTCTCAAGTTATATTTATATAACTTGAGAAAAATAATTTTGGTGTTTTTATTCCGCTGCAATCTCTTTTACAAAATTATTTTATTTTCGAAGTGTGTGTGTGTTATCCCAAGTGCTATCGTTGGTGCTGTTATCACCTTGGATATCACTTGTGATTCTGGCCGTGACAATTTCAATTGGTATCAAATCAGGTCACTTGACGATACTAAGTGCTTGGTCTAGGTGTCATGGCTTATGATCCTGCAAATCCAAACCAAAATCGTCTTCCTGTTTTAGATGGTTCGAATTATGCATATTGGAAGATCCGTCTTCGCTCGCATATCAAATCAATTGATCTTCGAGCTTGGCGATCTATAGTTAATGGGTACTCTCTTCCACTTTTACCTCCTGATGAGGATGGTGATATCCAGGTTAAACCTGACACCGAGTGGACTAATGAAGAGATCACCCTAGCTAACTATAATGAGAAAGCTCTTAATGCTATTTTTGAGTGGGTTGACATGCACATTTTTAAACTTGTTCAAAATAGTTCCACAGCTAAAGAAGCTTAGAATATTTTACAAAGGTTTTGTGAAGGTGATTCTAGTGTGCGTGAAAACAAACTTAGAGGTCTTACTGGCAAATTTGAAAGGTTGAGAATGGGTGAAAATGATACCATTTCCTCGTATTTTGAAAAATTATTTGATATTGCTATTGAGTGTCAACTTTTGGGTGAACCTTTTACAAATAAACAATTGATTTTAAAGGCTATTAGAATTCTCCCTGAGCGTTTTAATTTAAAGGTTTCATCTATAGAAGAGGCTCACAACCTTTCTACTATGGACATCAATTCCTTAATGAGGATTTTAAAAAATTTTGAGTCAAACCTTGCTGAGCAAAGTGAAGCTTCTAAAGGTAAGAGTGTTGCTTTAAAAGTTCAATCCTCTAGTTTTTCAACTGATGAGGAGGACGAAATTTTGAGGAATTAGGTGAAGATGCTAGTGTTGCCTTACTTGCTAGGAAATATAACTCTATGTTAAGAAAGTTTAACAAAGAAAATGTGCAGGTGAAGGCTAAAGAGCAACAAACCAAGGTGTACAATTCAATGCCAAAGAGGACATTTCCATCTACTCAGAAAGGTGGTCCCATAAGGAGAGCATCATCAGATCAATCTAGATCTGATCCGAAATACCTTGAATCAATCCAATGTCATGCATGCTCTGGATGGGGTCATTACTCAAACGAGTGTGCTAACACTCTAAGGAAGATGGGAAAGAACCTATGGGTTTCACTCAGTGACAATGAGGATGAGGAGACCAATCAATCTGAAGATTCAGATCAAACAACAATGGTGGTCACAAATTGTGACTCGGACTCTGTCAGTGATACCCCATGTGATATCCAAATTGGGATAGCACCTGAGATATCATCCAACATGTATACAGATTTTAAATTGATAAATGTTGTTTGTTTTGTGGGTTCTGTTAACATGGATGCAGGTAGTTCACAAGAGGGTGAACAAAGTAAGGAGTTCAGCAAGGATGAACTCATTTGTGGTCTTAAGAACCTTTGCAAAGAATTGGTGGACGAATGGAAGAAAGAGAACAAGAAGGTGGTTTCTCTATCCAAAGAGATTCAAGACCTAACTGATGGCTTGACTAGATTGGAAGTTCAACTCACAAAGAAGGATGTGGAGCTGGACAAAGTCAAGGCCAAGCTTACTCTAGCCGAGGCCACATTTAAGAAACTAAACACGAGTTCTTCCAAGTTGGATGCAATTCTTGGGTTGAACAAACCACTCAAGGCAGGTATGGGTTTTCAAGAGTCTTTAAATGCTATTACATCTACTTTGGTTAATAAGAAAGATAAGTTAGTTTTTGTTAAAGAAAGAGACCATGTCGAACTAATTTCTTCTGATAAGTCTTCTGACAAGGTGAAAATATGTAACTACTGTTACTCTACTGGACATTTGAAAAATGATTGTAAAACTCTTTTAAAGAAACAGTTCAGTTCCTCTGTGATACCTGAAGTGTTGCCTAGCACGTCAGATATCACTTCCAGTCAGAAGCGAAAGAATCAAAGTAGGAAAGTGTGGAAACTAAGTCTAACTTGATATGTGATGTTGTGTGCACTGCCTTAAAAACTAATGTTGAAGATTCATGATATTTTGGTAGTGGTTGTTCACGTCACATGACAGGAACAAAAATGTTTTTAAAAGAATATGAACCCATTCAAGGTGGTAGTGTAACATATGGTGGTGGTGGCAAGAGTAATATAGTAGGAAAAGGCATTTTAAATGTACTTGGATTTCCTGCTTTGAAAAATGTTTTGCATGTTGATGGACTTGTAACTAATTTAATTAGTATTAGCCAACTTTGTGATGACAATCTTGAAGTGAAATTCATTAAAAACACTTGTGAAGTTTTTTATTGTACCAATAACTGTGTTATGACTGGTACTAGATCAAGTAATAATTGTTATCTTGTCGAGGATAAACAAGTGTGTCATTCTGTGAGAGTTGATGATGCTACCTTTTGGCATCAAAAGTTGGGTCATGTCCATTTTCGAAACATTTTGAAACTCATTAAGGCTGAAGCTATAAGTGGTATACCTAGTCTGGACATAAGTAAGAAAATCATATGTGAAGATTGTCTCAAAGGTAAACAAACACGTGCTGCCCATAGTGCTACCCAACATAATGAGGAGTATTCTGGGACAACTCACTGTTTTCAATTGATGCATATGGATTTAATGGGTCCAGTTGAGGCCTTAAACACGGCTTGTCACACGGCCAATAGAGTTTTTCTAAGACCTGGTACTAGAATGACACCTTATGAAATTTTGAATGGTAGGATACCAAAAGTTCATTATTTTCATACATTTGGATGTGTGTGTTTTGTTCTAAATGATCGGGATTACTTAGCTAAATTTGACTCTAAAAGTGATAAGGCTATATTTCTTGGGTATGCTCAGAATAGTCGAGCATATAGGGTTTATAACATTAGGTTAAAAAACATACAGGAATCAGTTAACGTTGTTTTTTATGACTTAGCAAGTGTTACAGGTGATGGAGTACAGGAATCTCCATTGATATTGCTGGAAGAACTGGAGGATCAAAATCAAGCAAGTGATACCCCAGGTGCTGACCAGAGTGTTTCTACAGAAGGGATAGCATCTCCGGTATCACCTAAGACCAGTCCAGCAACTGAAAAAGATGAACAATCTGATGATGATGCTCATGTGCATGAAGATTTGAGAAGGGATCCACCAGCTAGGATCAGAAGAGATCATCCTTCATCTCAGATAATTGGAGAAGCAAGTGAAGAGGTACGAACAAGGAATAATGAACCCTTTAGTAATCGTGAAATGGTGAGGTATGTGTGCATGTCCACCACATACCACAAGGTAAAATATTCCTGTTTTGTTTCCTCTTTAGAACCCAAAAATATTTCAAAAGCTTTAAAAGATAATTTTTGGATACATGTCATGCAAGAGGAACTTGAACAATTTGCTCGTAATGAAGTTTGGTGTTTAGTACCACGTCCCATTAACACTAATGTAATTGGTACAAAATGGATTTTCAAAAATAAATCTCACGAGCAAGGAAATATTGTAAGGAACAAAGCTCATCTCGTAGCTCAAGGTTACACCCAAATTGAAGGTGTTGACTTTGATGAGACCTTTGCTCCCGTTGCTAGAATAGAATCCATAAGACTCCTCTTGGCTATAGCTTGTTATCTAAAAATTACCTTGTGTCAAATGGATATTAAACCTACCTTTTTAAATGGTTATTTAAAAGAAAAAATTTTTGTTGAACAACCAAAAGGATTAGAAGAGCCTCATCTACCAGACCATGTATATAGACTTGATAAAGCCTTATATGGCTTGAAACAAGCTCCACGTGCATGGTATGGTTGCTTAACTCTTTCTTACTTGAATATGGTTTTACAAGAGGTGAAGCAGATAGGACCTTATTATCCTAAGGCATGGCAAAGAAACAGTCATTGTTCAAATCTATGTTGATGACATAGTCTATGGCTCTACCTCTCAAACATGCTTAAAAGATTTTGTAGAGGCTATGACATCAACATTTGAAATGAGCATGATTGGTGAGTTAACATTCTTTCTAGGCTTGCAGGTGAAACAATCAAATGAAGGAATATTCATTTCACAAAGCAAGTATGCAAAAAGCCTAGTGAAACGATTTGGGTTGGAAGGAGCAAAAAGTTCAAAAATCCCTATGTGTTCTTCTCTTAAACTTGGTAGAGACCAAGTAGGTGAGGATGTTGATCCTACTTTATATCGTTCTATGATAGGTAGCCTTCTCTATCTCACTACTAGTCGTCCTGATATCATGTTTAGTGTGTGTGTTTGTGCACGTTATCAAGCCAATCCTAAAGTCTCACACCTTAATTCTGTCAAAAAGATAATTAAATATGTTTCGGGAACAAGTGAATTAGGGATTTGGTTTAGTAAGGATACTAACACCAATTTGATAGGCTTTAGCGACTCGGATTGGGCGGGGGATATGGATGATAGGAAGAGTACTAGTGGGGGGTGTTTTTACTTGGGTAACAATTTAGTTTCATTGTATAGTCGTAAACAAAATTGTGTCTCTGTTTCCACGGCTGAGTCTGAGTATGTTGCAGCTGGTAGTTGTTGCTCACAACTTATTTGGCTAAAACATATGCTGGATAATTATGGTCTAGAGAGTAATTCTTTGACTATGTACTGTGATACCTGAGTGTTATCAACATTTCAAAAAACCCTGTTCAACATTCCCGTACTAAGCACATAGATATACGTCATCATTTTCTTAGAGATATGGTAGATAAAGGCCTAATTAATATTGATCATATTGATACTAAGTATCAACTGGCTGATATCTTTACCAAGGCCTTAGACCACGAGAGATTTTCTAGTTTGAAAAGATCTCTTGGTCTTTGTAATCTCTAAGTTTGTTTGTCTGTGCTACTCCAAGTGATGTTATCACTCAGGGTAACACTTGTATATTAGTATATTTTTTTCTCTTTATTTAAAAACTTAAAAAAAAATGCTTTTATATTCGTTTAATCTGGTTAGCTTAGTTCTAACTGTGGCACATACTGACCTTTTTGTTATGGTAGGTTATTACTTAGGTTATCATGTGTGATATCACTCCCCTTCATTTTCTTAAAGTGACAAAGTCACTAATCTTTTCTTTTTGATAAATAAAAGGCAAAGGCATTTTATTTCCATACTATTCTCTCGAGCTCGGGGCACGGTGTTCGCTGCAACGATGTACTCTTGCCAATGAGAATGTATGAGGTGATTTATGCTAAGTATTAGGGACATGGAGTTCGCTACTACAGTGTACCCTACTTGAAAGACATAAATCACTTTTTCTTTACACTTGAAATATAACTCGAGGCACGGAGCTCGTTACTACGTTGCTTTCTTGTTTAAAGAAGTGTATTGATCATTTATAACAAGCAATGTACTTAAAATATATATATAGGCGTGTTATGCCTAGAGTGCATGAAAAATGCTCAGCTTGTTATGCCTGAAGTGCCTGAAAATGCTCAGCTTGTTATGCTTGAAATGCTTGAAAATGAAAAATATTTATCAAGGGGATTTATATCACATGTGTTATCCTACGTGTTACCATCATTGCCTTAACACATTAGTGTGTGCTATATTAGTTTTTTTATTATTTCTTATTTTCGAAATATTTTTGATTAATTTTTCAAAATCTGATAGTCTTTTTAATTAAAGAGTTTACGATTTTAAAAACGTCTTCAACAAGTTTCATTTACCTTAGGTAAACCTTGTTGAGTAACTAACCTATATTTTTTATTTTGTTCTCAAAAACTTCGGATATAGTTACAAAATATTTTGTTTACTTAATTTCTTATTTTTTCTTATTTTCGTCTTACTTTAAAAATATATATATTTATATATATATATATATATATATATATATATATATATATATATATATATATATATATATATATATATATATATATATATATATATATATATATATATATATATATTAATTTATTTTTTACAACCGTGTATGTTGGTTTGTTGGAGTTTTAAAAGTGAGTGGTTAGTTTAATTAAAAATGTGTGGTTAGGATTTAATTTAAATATGTGAATAGGGTTAATGGATAGGATTTTTAGGGGTTTTAGATGGGATAGGGTTTTAGGTAGTCAAATCAAATTTAATTTTATGTTCCCTATCTAATCTCACTCTCCTATTTTCACTCCAACTCTCCACTTCTCTCTCTCTAACCGTTACTCTCTCTCACCTTTTAAACCCTCTTCAACGCCGTTCGTCTCTCCCAAAATTCCTAGGTCTAAATTCCGTTCCAAAAAATCCCAAAAATTCTCCATGGCTTCTCCATCCAAAGCCAATGTCGAACTCTCACACACAGACCAAATGGACATCTCCCCAAGCATTGCCCCATCCGTTGCTTCTCATGTAGCCATGGAAACTTCTCCCATGATTACACCAAGTTCTTCTCCTCCTACAATGGCTATTGTTCCAGCCTCTGTCCCCACAGCCTCATTCGAACATGGCATTCCTAAGGTCACTCTCATTCTAGCCGAATCAAAAGAGAAGAGGAAGAGGAAAGCTCCAACATCCAAGCTATCTCCTCAAGTTGCAAAGAGGAGGTCCTCCAACCGTATTAGGTCAATCAGGTCCAAGGCTACATCAAATACCACCTTTGATCCTGTTGAAGTCTCAGAAAGCTCCTTAGATGTGTCCTCACCTCATGTGAGTGATGAGAATTTCGATGCCAACAAAGAGAAGGAATCTTCTGTGGATTCTTTTGATGCTTGGGTGGATGCTGAAGATGAGGAAACTCTATCTGATTTTCAGAAGAAGAAGGGCAAGGGCAAAGCTTCAGTGAGTGCTACCAAAGGTGCTACCAAGAAGAGGATATCATCTGAGGTAACACCTGCCCCTCCCTCTGTTCCTACTCGTTCTTATACTGATAATTCTGGTGATGACCTTAGTCGAAATGAAGAGGATAAGGCTTTTCCAAAACCATTTCTTACTTTGAAATTTTATAAGAAAGAAAACATGGAGTTTTGGTTAAATAATTCGAGTAAGAAATTGTTAAAAGAAAAGCACATTGATGAGGGTCAGTTAGAAAAGGAAGGAATGATTCAGTTTTTGAAGGACATGAATTTTCTTAAAGCTAATAATCATGCTTCTGTGTTTGTTGAAAGTGTTGTGAGGAATTTCTTTGCTAACCTGCATGCTCATTTGGATAATGACGGTTCTGAAAATTTTGGGAAGGTATTTGTAAGGGGAAAAGATTATTCATTTACTCCAGCCCTAATTAACAAGGTTTTAGGCCTCCCAAATTTAGATGATGAGAGCATTAGGGTTAATAGGGATGAAATGGTCAAACTGCTCACTCACAACAAACTTCAGACCTGGCCTTTAACGGGGAAACTTCATGCTTCTAGGCTTACTTCTCTGTATTCTGTGCTTCACAAGTTATGCATCTTCAATTGGCTCCCTACTACGAATGAACCTATTGTTACTTTGGAGCATGCGAATGTTTTGTACAAATTGGGTAAGAACCTAAGGATTAATTTTGAAAGATTAGTGTTTAAACAATTAGCTTCATAGGGTAGAAAGAAATAAATGAACATTAGCTTTTTCCTCTATCCTTCTTTAATCTTCAAAGTTTTAGTTTTTCAATCATTTCCCATTGAAGCCTCTGATGTTTTCACCTCTGAACCTGAGTATTATACCATTGATCAACAACTGAAAAAGGGTAAAAGGTATACAAAGGATCTTCCTTGAAACAAATCTGATGAAACAGCCTCTGTTCTTCCTAGTGCTATCTCACGTGATATCCCAAGTGCTTCCCCAGGTGCTGCCCCTAATACTTTTGCAGGAACTGATGCTGTAAGTATTCTGTCCAACATGATAAATCTTCTGGGCAACACTGGTCCATCAATCCCAAAGGCAACAGTGCTCAACTTTTTGCACAAACAGTCAAGTGCAATGGGAGGACTTGTTGAGGGATGGGCTAAGCTTAAGCACGCTACTGATGCTTTCATTGATGAAATTTATTCCCAAACAGGGGGAGGATCTGCTGCTGCTGCAACTTCTGGAGCTGGTGCTACTGCAGGTGCTACCACCAGTGCTGGCCCAAGTGATGGTGGAAGTGATAGGGAAGGAGATCAGGAGGAAGATGAAGAAGAAGAGGAGTTTGAAGAATAAGAAAACTGAAACCTGAAGGTTGTTGAACCTGAAGGTTTATGTTGCCACTATCTTGTTGGTGGTTTGGTTTGTGGTGTCCTAAAACAATTTCTTTTATTTTGGTGATGTATTGTTAGGATGTTTTGCTAGTTTGGGTGATATTTTGCTACAATGGTTTATGGTTTTTATTTTAACTTAGTTTATTTCGAAAACTTTTTAAAGTTTGAAATAAATTAGTTTATGGTGATAAATCATTGTTTGAATTAGCTCCTTGATTAAGGGGGAGTTAATTTTTATGGAGATATTATACTGTGTTTCTATGCTCTGTATATCTGTTTATGGACTAACATTGCAGGAGAGCAGCACATTAGGTTTGAGAAGAAATATCCAACTAAGGGGGAGATTGTTAGTGTAAACTGCAGGTGATATCGTAGATGATTTCCCAAGTTTCAGGTGATATCGCAGATGATTTCCTGTACTGGAAATTATATAGTTGTATATTTCTTGTTTATTGTTTAATGGACTAATGTGCTAATATAACTTGTATAGTCTATGGTTTATGTTCATATTTCAGACTGCAATAGGATCGAAGAAAGAGCTAGACACGTGTTGAATTTGGAAGGAAATGATTTATGCATAAATAACATTTTATGCATAAAATCGTAACTTTGGCAACAAAAAATTAAAACACGTGGAGACTTGGTCAAGGAGTTGTTGCTGAATAAAAGAAGAGTACAAGGTTGATAAAGCTTGGGAGTACAAGGTGTTGAAGCTTGGACTTGGAGATAAATCAACTCGGTTGCTATTTTTGAGGAAGTGGGTGCTTAAATCAAGGAACAATCTCAACCTCTTCCCCACTCTTCCTCAACGTGCAAATACAGCCCCAAGGCTGTTTATTGAGTAGCCTTCAAGTATTTGAAGACTATAAATATGCTTGGAAGGTTTCATTTGAAGATAAGCCAACACACGCCATTTCATACACACCTTCAAAGCATATAGAGATAGAGTTCTTTGTTTGGTTCTTTTAATCCTTCCTCCCTTGTAATTTCGCACTTGATTACATTGGTATCAAGTTGTGTGAAGGCTAGGATAGGATTCCGTTCTTTATCTCTTGTTCCATAGAGCTCATATTGTTATAGCCATAGGAAACATTTTCGGCTTTGTAAATTCATTATAGTGATTATAAAGTCTTTCCTAAGAGGCACTCTCAAGTTATATTTATATAACTTGAGAAAAACAATTTTGGTGTTTTTATTCCGCTGCAATCTCTTTTACAAAATTATTTTATTTTTGAAGTGTGTGTGTGTTATCCCAAGTTCTATCGTTGGTGTTGTTAGCACCTTGGATATCACTTGTGATTCTGGCCGTGACAATTTCATAAACACATACAAATTTATATTTCTTTCTACCAAAACTTTCTACCTCTATAGGCCCTATCAAGTCAGTGTGTATCAACTCCAAACACCTAGATGTGGAGCATTGTTGGACCTTTTTGTGTGAGGATTTGGTTTGCTATCTCTTTTGACAAGAACCACAGACATCTGTGTTCTTAAAGTTCAGTTTTCGGAGGTCTTTTACAGCTTCAAACCTTCGAAGTTCCTCCAATTTTCTGCTGCTAGCATGCCTAGTTTTTGGTGCCACAGATTGACATCATTTACTTTAGAACTTAGGCAAAACAGATTGTCACCAAATTGTTAATAATTATCAGCATATCTAGGACCTGTAAACACACATTTGTTATTATTTAAAACACATCACACAAGTGTTTATCAAACTTTACAAGGAGGTTATCATGACAAAACTGACTGATACTTATCAGGTTTCCCTTTAGGCCTTCTACATGGTAGATATTGGGCAGTTTTGGGAGACCCTTAACATCTAGATTCCATTTTCCAATGATTTTTCCTTGTACACCACCACCAAAGTTCACCTTTCCCCCATTGATTAACATATAGTCGATTAACGCATCTTTATTCCCAGTCATGTGCATAGAGCACCCACTATTAAAATATCAGGAACCAGTGACACTCCTCTTGAGGGAAGAGTAGACAACATTGAAGGTAGAAATAGGTTTAGCAACCCATTTTGCTTCAGCTTTCCTTTTGGGGTGCACCTGCTACTGTGTAATAGGATGTGTGCCAGGATGTGTACATATCCTATCATACATCTGAGATTGATTTATACGTCCAACCTTTTTATCAGCTTTAAACTTATAACAGAAGGGACGAATGTGCCTAGGAGTAAAGCAGTAGTGACATATATAGTGCCTTCTCCTTGGCCTTTTAGCACTCAAAATGGGTTTTACATCAGATTTTAAAACCTCACTTCCCTCCTTTACAAACTTGGTTTTTTCTAACCCAATACCAGCTCTTTCAGTTTTACCAAGAGCTAAAGCTTCATCAAGTTTCATTTTCCCAGTATTTAACTTGGTTAATGTACTTTCAGCTTTTTTAAAATCAGTTTTGAATTTTTTAAGTTCAACATCTTTCTTGGTTCCCAGAACTTCAAGTTTAGCAATGGTATCTTTTTTATCATCATTTTCTTTTAAAAGTCTAGCTTTCTTATCTTAACAAACAGACAATTTATCAGAAAGAGCTTTGTTTATCTTAGCCAATACCTCAATTTCATCCATTGTTTTTATCCAATCAGTGTGCAGCTCTCTGTAAGTTTCAAAGAGATCTTCATAGGGAATATCTCTTCATTCATCATCTGAATCTCCTTTTATAGAGAAACAATTGAGAGTTAGATTAGATGTATCTTCAGATGTGTCCATGGATGTATTCACATCTGAGTTCACATGCACATTCTCCTCAGAATCACTTTCTTCTATTCCTGCAAAGTGAGAATTAAAAGCATAATGGCAATTTATCACATACATGTTAGCAACTTCCTCTTTATCCTCACTGTCACTCAGGGAGGCAGTTAAGCTGATCATTCCCTTCCTTTCCAGTGTGTTAGCTCACTTATTAGCATAATGACCAAAGCCACGACAGGCTCTACATTGCACAGATTCAGAGAATTTCTTATTCTCTAGGTTTGGCCTTTTGAACCTATTATTAGTGTTAACCTTAGGTTTTTCAACACTTGGGGCAGGTCTGTTAGGAAACTTGCTCATCCTCTTATTTTTCAGCATAAAACTGATTTTTTTAGAGATAAGGGCCAAATCTTCATCCTCAATACTTGATTTGTCAATCTCTGAGGAGAGATCAACCAGTTCTTTTGGAACTGCTGCAGAGCTTTTGAGGGCAAGACTTATGGCCTTGTTAATTTTCTGAGCCTCAAGATTCAGCTCAAATACAGTCAAAATACCAACAATCTTGTCTAAGCCTACAGTATTGGTGTCATTAGTTTCCTCTATGACTACAACCTTTATGTTGAACCTTTTAGGTAAGGTCCTCAAGATTTTGCTTACAAGTCTGGCATTAGAGATAGACTCACCAAGACTAGTACATTCATTTGAGATCTCATGGTGAATGAACGCTCGCCGAAAAAATAAAAATAAAGGAGTCGCCACGCCGTTTTTAAGAGGAAACATTGAAAACATTTTTTTTGAAAGAGAAAATGGGTTCGGGGGTCAAGTTACGTGTTGGGAAGAACCGAGAGTTCACCCAACACGCCTCGTCCGTAGACGAGTCTTTCTAACGTATTACATTTAATTCATTCAAACCTGTGTGCTAGTGTGTATGACAAGATATGTATGGAATGCATAGAAGTACTTTGTTTTATTGCTCAAAGGGAAGAAGAAACAACTTGTAAGCCATTGACAAATGGGAGGCCACATCCCATATTACAAAAAGAATGAACAAAACTTACTACTAAAACGAACCTACTGCAGAGGCTTGTTGTGTCGCGTGACACAGAACTTGAGGAGTCACTTGTGTCGCGTGACACTACAGATCACCTTGCAGAGATTTTACATTATTGGACAAAAAGGAAGTAGATCTATATAATCACTTCGAAATGAATGTGGATATGGAAGATCCACACCCTAATTTGAGTGACAAACAAAAAAGGGAAAGGAGGAACAAACTTACAACTGGAAGATGATTCTCTGCAGATGGGTCACTTGTGTCGCGTGACACAGGACTTGATGAGTCACTTGTGTCGCGTGACATAAGTAGACCATCTGCAGAAATCTCACAATTTAGAATCAGAAGCTAACAAGGGATCAATTCAGATCTACCAAATACACCAAATCAACTTGGATTAACACAAATTAACAACGAATCACCCAAGGGAGCATGGATATGGAAGATCCATACTCCCTTGAGCACCAAGCAACCAAGGGAGGTACAATCACAACACCAATATGCAATTAAACCAAGCAAAACCAATTAAACAGAGATATGGCAGTTGCCACTTGATAATCTAAAGCAGATGGAGCTTGATTATCAAGTGGAGGAAGAACAATTGCAAATAAACAAGTAAATAAGAGAGAAAAAGGGTGGAGAAATGCGTTACCCTTGTAGTCCTCTACTTCTACACCAAGTTAGGTGTGGAAGCCTTCAATTCAGCTGCTAGGAGGTGCAAATGAACACCAATTGGCTGCTTCTCTTCAGATCTTCAAAGGGATGTGGGTTGTATGAAGGTGGGTTTATGATTTGGGATGAGGAAGAGATGGAATTGGAGAGGTTTGGTGTGGTTTGAGGAGAGAGAGGGTTTTCTGTCGTCAATTGGGCAGAGTAACTTTAGGGTATTGGAAAAGGGATCCTGATATGAGAGGGGGAGGGTCCAATTTATAGGTTGCATGGAGTGGGTCACTTGTGTCGCACGGCCTTTCGCTTCGCTTTTCCTTGGTCAATTGTGCCGTACGACCTGTCTAGCCATGTAATCGTTTCTTGCGTCAACAACTGATTCTGAAACCTTCTGTGATAATTCCCAATAGGTCCAAAGCTGATAATTCCTGGTAGTTCCTTTTATGTGGAAAAATCACTCACAAGTACTTCCTTCATAAGAACTTTAAGATATGTTTCCGAAAGACTTGGAATTGACCGGGAATTTACCAAAACGTCCCTAGTGCCATTTTATTACATTAAAAAGCACTTTTAAAGGGTCGCAAATTGGATTGGCGTACTCACACATGGATCTTAACAACATAGGAGACAATGTCTTCTGCTCTTTCATTTTCAGAATTTCAAATCTATCCACTAAAATCCGAAGTCTAGTGGATTTAACACTTGGAATTTCCTCACATTGCATTTGTAAGATATCCCAAGCATTCTTAGCAATACACTCATTGGTGATAAGCTTGTACATATTTTAAAAAATATGGCTGGAAATAGCACCCATGCCTTTAGAGTTATAATTTGCAGAGGTGATTTCATCAAGGGTACATATTTTCTCAGATTTTCTTTCAAAAATAGTTTCATCAATACCTGATGCAGGCTTCTTCTTCAAAGTGGGAGGTTGCCAAGCAACAAGTATACAAATCCACGCTCTTTCATCAATTGATTTGATGTAGTTACACATCTTAGACTTCCAACAATTGTAATTGGTACCATCCAAGACTGGAGGTTTGTTTTGATTATTTTGACATTACATTATGACTACACTTTTTGGATCAACACTTAGTAATATATCGAAAGTTGGCTCTGATATCAATTGAAAGTTTAGTTTAGCTAGAACTGTTCACACATCCACCAATTAGCAGCGGAATAAAATAAAGAACGCAATGAATTAAACGTTTACTGGTTCTGTCCCATCAAACAAGGCTTTAAGCCCAAAACGATTTTCACTATAAAGATCTGTTTTACAGAAGAAAGCAAGAATAAGTGAAATAAAAAGATTAAAGTATTAAAGCAAGTTCTAACCACCTTCTAAACTAACAACAATCTTCCTTTTCTAATGAGAGTCTATTCTAAACAGAAGAAGAACAAAGAAATTGAAATAAATCTAGATGTGAGTTTAGATGTAAGTCACAACTGCACTCACAACCTAAAAATATGTCTTGAATACGTGAGGAACAAAAGGTTTTCTCTTACACTGAATTCTCAATTCGTGTCTTCTTAATGTACTAATGGTCTTTTATTTATAGGCACCTTTGAGAAGCCATTCAATCAGTCAAACTGTTCGTTATTTGATTCAATCCAACTTTTACAAGGAAATATAGATTGACACCGAAAAGGAAATAGATATGTTAGTAATATTAGTAATAGTCTAAATATAACACAATATATTTAAATAAAGAAAAGATATATACATATTTAACAATGTCATTTTTCAAATAGAATTTTAAATCTATGATAAAAAAAGTTATAAAATCCACTTACCAATTTGATTCAAATTAGAGAAGTAAATATTTACCAGTACAATTAGGTAAGCTTCTTAATATCTCGCTTTAATTTTCAAAGATTTAGTTTGAGGCGTTTATAGATCGTTTGAGTAAGCTAGTGTGATATACATGTAAGTCACTTCTTATTATTCCGTGTGTATTATATACTCCGTATTGACCAATTTTTCACTTTTAACCGTCTCGAATTTTTGATAATTCAAGAATTAGATCGTTACATATCCTTTACTTTACTTCGCTTTTCATTTTATGTAAGTCGCTTCTTATTTATGTTCTAGTGGAACTTAAAACTCACTTATAAGGTTCCTTACATATATTTGATTTGATGATATCAGCCATAATAACTCATAATCATTGAATCACATATGATACACAATATAATACACAAAATTAGTACCTGTGATCTCATCTACTATAACTTACTATAACCAGTGTTCTAAAAGACTCCGTCTAAGGGCGTTTAGGCCCCGTCTAGGCGCTAGTCCCCTCTCCAACGCCTAGTTCTTGTTGGAATTTTAGGTATGACTTCTCAAGAACTTAACTGAAAAACTGACGGAGAATTTAACGGAGATTGGAAAACTAGGAGACAAGTCGAGTCTTGTATTTTATACAATCTCCATAAGAGTTATTTGTCCCGCACTGGTGCTTACGGTTAGATAACAAAACTCTCGTAAGATAAAACGATTTTATAAACAATCAATAGGAGTACTCCAAATTGATTGTTCTAACGAACAACACAAAGTTTGAAACTTGGACTTTGAAGGAGGTATGCAACAAGATGCAAATGAATTGACTTGATTAGACTAACTCAAGAGGGTTTAGGAAGACTCAGAATCTGTATGTATATAATTGAAATTCGGAGGGAAACTATTTAAAGAAAGTTAAAGGGTTCATGACTTTTCCCACGAAAAGGTGCCAAAAGCTTCGAATCTGCGACAAGCGCGCCGCTCGGCCTTTAGCGCGACCGCGCTAGCCTGACGAGAACAAGGCCAAAATTCACTGATATTCAGCGCGGCCGCCCTAGGCAATGGCGCGACCGCGCTCAAGCCTGGTGACGTGCCTTTTGGAACAGTTTCGATTCAAGTTGATTTGGTCTGACCCAAGTTAACTTTTAACCCTTTAATTTAACTTTCGTTAAGTTACAAATCACTAGTCATTAATTTCTCATTCACCCGAAAATGGTTTTGAGACAATAAATGAATTATATAATCTACAACAAATGTAGATTACCATTTGTAACAAGTTTCGTTAACAAATAACGAACTTTCGTTAGAAACTTAGATCAACGTTAAGTTAAACTTAACTTTTCGTTATCCATTTCCAACAATCCCCCACATGAATGACAATTAATGCATGAATGCAATTTCGTCCAAAGTTCCGACGAACTATTATTACATCGGGATAGATAGCTTGTGGCCTTGAATCCTCCCTAGTGAAATATTATCGGATATACTAGCCATTTGGTAGCGAGTCGCTTTGAACCCGATCGTCGGATGTATACCAAGACAATAATACTCACATAATAACAGCTTTAACAATTGTTGTTCTCACGTTTTGTCCATTTCGGCCCTGGACCGTATCTCATTCATAAGCGTTCATTTAGAGGCGGCCAAATTACCTCTCGCTTATATAGGTGATTCTCACTATAAGGAGTATCATGCACTACTCCACCCGTAGGTATAGAAATCATTAAAAGTTTTCTCAACTTATCCTTACCACTGCTACATGTGCTTGTACTTGGATGTTCTGGGAATGAGTATTCAACATCTCCAGGTTAATAAACCGAGTTGTTGTTTTCAAGTAACTCTACTAGAACTTATAACTTGGTTGTCTCATTGAACCAAGGGCCTGGGATCTCCATTTCTCAAGGTTGAGTGTCCGCTATAAGTCCTTTTGTTGTGGGTTTTAAACCCATTCCCCTTAACAGTTTATACAGTTGATCTCGATTTATACCTTTGGTAAACGGATCCGCTAAGTTATCACATGACTTTACATAGTCAATAGTGATAACGCCATTCTTGATCAACTGTCTAATGGTATTTTGTCTACGACGAATATGTCTAGACTTACCATTGTACATACTGCTCTGTGCCCTTCCTATTGCTGATTGACTATCACAATGTATCATAACAGCAGGCACAGGTTTACTCCAACAAGGAATATCCTCCAGGAAGTTCTTAAGCCATTCTGCTTCTTCCCCAGCTTTATCTAAAGCGATAAACTCAGACTCCATCGTGGATCTGGCTATACATGTCTGTTTGGAAGATTTTCATGACACTGCTCCTCCACCTATTGTGAATACATATCCACTCGTGGACTTAGAGTCTTTCGTGTCTGATATCCAATTTGCATCACAGTATCCTTCTAATACTGCTGGATATTTCTTGTAAAGTATCCCATGGTTTAATGTATACCTTAAATATCTTTGTACTCTCATTAGTACTTTCCAATGATCAGTACTAGGATTACTTGTGAACCTACTTAGTTTGCTCACTGAATATGCAATGTCTGGACGTGTACAATTCGTTAAGTACATCAGACTACCAATTATTCTTGCATATTCCAGTTGAGAAACTGGTTCCCCTTTGTTCTTGGCTAAATGTAGAGCCAAGTCTACTGGTGTCTTAGCCGGAGGGTCATCAAAGACATTGAATTTCCTAAGAACATTCTCTAGGTAATGGGATTGTGAAAGAACTAATCCTTCAGATGTTCTAGAGATCTTTATCCCTAATATTACATTAGCTAATCCCATGTCTTTCATGTCAAAGTTCTTCTTTAACATGCCTTTGGTATTCATGATCAAATCATGAATACTTCCCATTATGAGCATATCATCTACATAAAGACAAACGATAACGAATGATTCGGATGTTCCTTTAATGTAGACACATTTGTCACATTCGTTAATCTTGAATCCATTTGATAACATGGTTCTATCGAACTTCTCATGCCATTGTTTAGGTGCTTGTTTTAGTCCATACAAGGACTTTACGAGTTTACACACCTTTCTTTCTTTACCAGGAACTGCGAACTCTTCGGGTTGTTCCATGTAAATTTCTTCATCAAGTTCTCCATTTAGGAAAGCAGTCTTCACATCCATTTGGTGTATCTCAAGATTATGCACTGCTGCAATAGCTATGAGAACACGAATAGATGTGATCCTTGTAACAGGGGAGTATGTATCGAAGAAATCATATCCCTCTTTCTGTCTAAAGCCTTTGGCAACTAGCCTAGCTTTGTACTTATCGATTGATCCATCCGCCTTATACTTCCTTTTAAGGATCCATTTGCAACCTAATGGTTTGCAACCTGGAGGGAGATCAACTAATTCCCAAGTATTGTTGAGCATTATGGATTCTATTTCACTGTTAATAGCCTCTTTCCAGAACGAACTATCTGGACCGGATAAAGCTTCTTTAACAGTGGCTGGTTCGTTTTCTAACATGTAAGATAGAAAATAAGGACCAAAAGACTTTTCCACTCTTTCCCTTTTGCTACGTCTCGGTTCTTCATCTTCTATTTGAGAAGGACCGGTTGTAGACTCATATGTTCTCTTATTAGAACCTATATCTTTCCTGTCCTTAGCCGGAAAGATGTTTTCAAAGAATACCGCATTCCTTGATTCTTAGTAGTTCCTACATGCATATCAGGAATGTCCGATTTGTGCACTATAAAACGATAGGCACTACTATTATTGGCATATCCAATAAAAACACAGTCAATGGTCTTTGGACCAATCTTGACTTGTTTCGGCTTAGGTACTTCAACCTTGGCCAAACACCCCCACACTTTAAGGTATTTATAACATGGTCTACGATTATGCAATAATTCATAGGGCGTTTTATCAATACCTTTCTTGGGGATTTTATTAAGAACATAATTAGAAGTGAATATGGCTTCCCCCCACAAGTTGTCGGGTAAGCCTGAACTTTTTAAAAGCGCGTTCATCATCTTCTTGAGAGTACGATTTTTGCGTTCAGCAACTCCGTTAGATTGAGGGGTATATGGAGCCGTTGTTTGATGAATTATGCCGGATTCCCAACATAGTCCTTCAAACGGTGCTTCATATTCTCCACCTCTATCGCTTCTAATTTTCTTAATCTTCAAGTTAAGTCGATTTTCAACTTCTTTCTTATAAGTCTCAAAAGCCCCTAAGGCTTCATCTTTACTTCTTAAGAGATAAACATAGCAATACTTTGTGCAATCATCTATAGATGTAATGAAGTACTTTTTACCTCCTCGAGTTTGTACAAGTTTTAAATCACATATATCGGTGTGAATTAATTCAAGAGGAGTTGTGTTTCTTTTTATTGCATTAAATGGCGACTTCGTCATTTTTGCCTCAACGCAAACTTCGTACTTCAATGATCGTTCCCTTTGTCATTTCGGGAATTTTTTTTAAATTTGTTCTTCATAAATCTATATGCATTGCTAATTGTTTGCATATCCAATGAAAACGTAATCCATGGTTTTGGGTCTTATCTTAACCTTTTTAGGTTTAGATATTTCTACCTATACTAGGTATCCCCACATTTTGTCAAGTAAGACGGAACTTTATCAATAAGGAGTTCAACCTCTCCTTACAAGTTCTATTCTTCCTTTGGGTGTGTAAGTAGCATTCGTTTGATAAATAAGTGTCAGCGTCCCAATAATTATTTTTCAAACAATACTACATACTCTCCACAATTAAGATGAATTACTAACTCATTCTTATTACTTAAACCTCTTAAGGTTTCATCTTTAGTATTTCAAAAGATGTACTTTGCATTATCGAGTGCAAATATCAATAGAAGTAATGAAGAAATGATTTCCACAAAAGAAATCACATTTGGTTTGCGAATCAAACTTCATCTTAGGTAGTAATTTTAAATTAACTAGTCGATGGAGTGAATTTAAATTTACAAGACCTAAATGAACAAGTCATAACACAAGCCAAGTAGGAAATAAAAACTGATATTTTATTCTTCGCTCTTAGGCGGATAACTATTCATTACATTCAGATTAAAGAGTCCTTCATCAAGGTACCCTTTTTTCTAATACAATAGAATGACCACATTTGGTCAATACAACCTTATGCCCCTAGGCTAAGTTGATCAAAGTCCAATGGAACATATCGATCTTCAGTCACATTGGCTTGAAGAGGGTTTCCATCTTGGTTGTTGATTCTAGGATGTCGACATTCCCTAGCCATATGTCCGGGTTTGCCACAATTAAAACAACTACCTTTGAACTTCTTGGCGGTTGTAGTTCCCCTCTTTACTTTCCCGGTGTTCTTCCTCTTGTTTCCAGCACTTGTTTCCGCCAAGTTCACTTGCCGTCTTTTTGTCACTATGCACATAGAATAGTGCATCTCGAGAAATTCCCAAAGTTCTCTTGCGGTCTTTATGCCACAACACACATAGTATTGTGCATCATCCAAGCCATTAAGAATATAATTGTGACACAAGAAATCGCTGTGATTCCATGTATCCAAGTCATTCTTTGCTTGGGGTTCATCCTCTTCGTATATCAATGGTGGATATTCCCAAAGAAATCGCACCAATTTTAATGTTGTCAAATAGACCAACATTTTCTGTTGCCACCTCTTAAAGTCCATCCCGGTAAGAATACCCGGTTTTCCGCATGCACGAACGCATGAGACGGATGGGGAGCATTATGAGGTGCGACACTTGAGGTTGTACCTGAGACAAGTGAAGGAGGTTTCTCACCTTGTACCGAGTGAGTCGGTGAAGGAGCGGGTGCAACATTCTTTAGCGTTGCTTCGCCTTGAAGGGGAGTAGGTGTAAGCCCGGAGGATGCGGTGGTGTCTTTCTCAGTTGCCATGGTATGAGAGTCTTAAGAAGCGTCAAATAACTCTTACGATTGTTGGAATTTTAGGTATGGCTTCTCAAGAACTTAACTGGAAAACTGACGGAGAATTTAACGGAGATTGGAAAACTAGGAGACAAGTCGAGTCTTGTATTGTATACAATCTCCGTAAGAGTTATTTGTCCCGCATTGGTGCTTACGGTTAGATAACAAAACTCTCGTAAGATAAAACGACTTTATAAACAATCAATAGGAGCACTCCAAATTGATTGTTCTAACGAACAACACAAAGTTTGAAACTTGGACTTTGAAGGAGGTATGCAACAAGATGCAAATGAATTGACTTGATTAGACTAACTCAAGAGGGTTTAGGAAGACTCAGAATCTGTATGTATGTAATTGAAATTCGGAGGGAAACTATTTAAAGAAAGTTAAAGGGTTCATGACTTTTCCCACGAAAAGGTGCCAAAACTGTTCAGAATCTGCGTACGAGCGCTGCCGCCCTGGCCTTTAGCGCGACCGCGCTAGCCTGACGAGAACAAGGCCAAAATTCACTGATATTCAGCGCGGCCGCCCTAGGCAATGGCGCGACCGCGCTCAAGCCTGGTGACGTGCCTTTTGGAACCGTTTCGATTCAAGTTGATTTGGACTGACCCAAGTTAACTTTTAACCCTTTAATTTAACTTTCGTTAAGTTACAAATCACTAGTCATTAATTTCTCATTCACCCGGAAATGGTTTTGAGACAATAGAATTAAATAATCTACAACAAATGTAGATTACCATTTGTAACAAGTTTCGTTAACAAATAACGAACTTTCGTTAGAAACTTAGATCAACGTTAAGTTAAACTTAACTTTCCGTTACCCATTTCCAACAGTTCTAAGCCTCGCCTAGGTCCCGACTAATTTCGACTAATCCCGACTAGTCCCCGCCTAGGCGCTAGGCTCGGCTCCGCCGCCTAGCATCCGTCTATAACTAATTGGAAAATGGCACCCCTATACATATTGTCGTTGCCCTTCATTATTTATTGCAATTTAAACACCATGTACTTCATTATTAATTATCCACCTCCCTCTAGCCACTTTTTGTGTTAAATGACCGTTATCTCTGCATTATCAAATTTGGTCAAATTTTAGTCAAACGTTCAACCGGGACGACGACAAATCACCATTATAGCAGTTTCACCTACAAACACACACACATATGCACAAAAGGGCAGCATATATAAGCTTAAATTCACCAATTGTTTTTATTTCTGAGAAAAAAAATTGTGTTACTAAAACAATGGAAATTCAGTAATCAAATTAAGCTAGAAAGTAGGGTCCTAAATCCTAATGTACAACGTAGTAGCTACAAAGGTCCACAATACAATAAATATAAATTAATGGCAATTTTGATAATTCCTAAATAATTAATTTTAAGGTGAGCTGCTGAACAAGTGTTGGATTCCTGAGTGTGTGAAAAAAAAAAAAAAAAAAAAAAAGGTGTCAGCAGCTAGCTAAAGTGTTGAAATTGACTGACACAAGTATTTGGATTGAAGAAAGTGTAGCTTGGTAACTATGTTTCATAGTGTATAGCTACTTGTATACAAATGTCTACACTTTTCTTTTAACCCTACCCTACATCCTCACTCCATATGGGACAAATGACCTCTGCAGTGGCCAATCTTGTGCACTACTGAATTTCCATTGTTTTAGATTCTATCAGATAGACTGTTCATTAGATAGGATTATCATCCACATCTCTCACCCAAACAAATGGGCTCCATATATGCCAACTCACCCAAAACCGTTAACTTTTTAACGTCAGTTAACAATTTGTGTCAAATTAATAGCCTAATAATCCGTACAATAGTCACATTTGTAACGTTACAAGTGCGAGGGTCAAATCAGTCAAAATTCCATAGAAAAACATCATCTTTTGATTTGTTCATATGAACAACATATTTGTTTGTCACTTTGAAAGCCAATATAAAATAAGGAACAACGTACAAGCTGCAATGACTGCTGATAGAATGAGTGTGTCTCTTGATTTCTTCCTTCTAATTGAACCTGCAAGCGTAAAACATGATCTTATAGGTACGAGGAGGTTTGGCCAAAATCAGTCGTTGTACTTTCAAGATGTTTCACTTTTACCATTATATTTTTTTCTTTCAAAAATACCATTGTAGTTTGGTAAATGTATCATTCTGGCCTCAAAATTGCGAATTGGGGGCAAAGAATAGTCACGGGTTTGGGATTGAAATGGTATATTTTTCAAACTACAATGGTTTTTTGCAGGAAAATAAGTGCTGGGTAAAAGTAAAACAGTGAAAGTACAATGGATGAAAACAGAATTTGCTTGGGAGTTTTTAAACAGAGTTTTAGCTGCAAAAGGGCATGAGAATAATACCAATAAGTCCTCGTACAATAGGGAACTTGTCACTGAGTTGCTTCACTTTCCCTTGAACATCACCGAACAAGGCCCTCTGAGCCCCCAACGCTGCCCTGGTAGTTTGGGCCTGATTAATCACATCGTCCATCTGCATGAAAACTTAAGTTAGAAATATCTAGAAAACAATAATATTTTCTTATCAAATGTCAGAATGTATTGGGTGCAGTGGTGGAGGCACATCAAACAATAAGGGGCAATTGCCTCCCTTTATTTTATAAAATACACAAAGTTAGCACTAGACAATCTTGAAAACATTCCTTTTCATCTTTATAATTAGTGTTTTGCCCTCCTTTGACTAAGAAGAAATAGGACTATATTCAATTTTTGCCCCCTTAAACTAAATTTAGTTATTAAATTATAATATTTCATGGTCAAAATAATTTTGCCCCCATTATAAAAATTCTTGCCTCCGCCACTGATTGGGTGCACATGCGCCCCCTAATAACCCTAACATGGATACGCCCCTGCTCACGGCAATGACTCAGAAGATGCTTCTGGAACCGTCTCAATCAATATATTTAATCATATGGAAGGTAAGGCTTACGTGAGCTATGTTTCCATGTATAGCAGCCCTCTCTCTTAGTATCTGCATTCTTGGACTCCCAGATGTCTGCATAGATTAAAAACTATATTTTCAGGAATAATATCGACAATGATGATATTAAGAAGACAATTGTAAGTACATCTTCATAATTGTATGTGGGTCCGGCCCTTCACTAGACCCCATGCATAGTTGAGAGCTTCTTTAAAGATCAAAAAGTGACACTTTTTAATTGTGCCCTTTTTATTTGTAGGTATATCTTCTCACCTTGTACTCACTGATATCATCTCTTACAGAACTGAGAAGCTCAGCGTGCTCCCTCATTGAGCTAATATTTCCCTTAATTCGTCTGAATTCCTACAGAAAGAAACAACATGAGGTCACTGGGGCCAGAGGACATAAAGCAACCTTTCAAAATACAAGGATACTAAGAAATAATGACTTAGAAGTTGGAACTAAATGTAACAAATAGAAAACACACACACACACTAATATTCATTTTTTGACATACTGGCGAATACAATTCATGCCAGTTTGACTAAAGTTGAATGAACTTATAGTGCGTGAAATGGAAGGCCCAGTTATGCATAACGGAGCACTTGTTGCATGATCATAAGCACCAGCTAATTGCATAGGCAAGAAACTGACCAAAAATCAATCACCATAAGAAAAAGGACTTGTGATTGAATCATGTCAATATTTGTTATAGGGGCAAATTGCATTTTAGTTACCTGAGTTTGTCGAGATGTTTCAATTGGTTATCGAATTTGCATTTGTTACAAGTTGGTTATTGTGTTTGTCTTTTTGTTGCAATCAGGTGTAATTTTGAATGAAACGTTAAAAATCTAACGAATAGCATAACATGTGCCGCTCACGTGAATTACTTAAGGGCTAATTTGGTCTTTTCCATCGAATTTGACCCCCATAATTTTAAGAGGGTTAGTTGACATTTTCTAAAAATGAGGGGAAGGTTAAATATTAAAAAAAAAAAAACCACTTCTCTCTCTCTCTCCATTACTTCTTCTTCCACCAACTTCAATACCCAAAACACCCCAATGCAATGCAATGCAATTACCAAAGAAAAATCCTCGTCTTTAATTGAAATTCAGACCAAGAACTTAGGGTTTCGAAACTTGAAATCGATTTGGAAATACCCAAATGGATTTAGGGTTTTACAATGTGTTTGTATGAGTGAAAAATTGGGGGTCGGATCTGGGGTTTGAGAATTTGGGATTTGAGATTTGAGAGAGTATTTTCTAAGCCGACGCTTCATACTTCTTCGACAACGAACGCTTGACGCCTCTCATGAACGCCGCCAAGCATGGACGGCGGTGAAGTGCCTCGAAGCCCGCGCACCCTCAACGCCCTCTCTCTTTCCAATCTCCCTGTCGGAGACTTTTCCATTGATTCCTGTCACTAGGAAGCCTTCGACCTTCTTCTGAATGTTGCTGGTTCGTTCTCATTCCGGCATCATCAATCAATTAGTATATCTAATTCTCCCTAACTATCTAATTTCACAATTTCTGTTTTCTCCGTAATGATGAATTTTTTTTCCTCTTCATTGCCTGGGAGTATTAAAATAATAGGTTAGGTTATTTGATACTCCAAATTGCATCGTTCAGCTTCACTCACCTTGGAAAAGACCAAAATACCCCTAAGTAACTCACAAGTATGGCACATGTTATGCTTTTCGTTAGATTTTTTAACTGTTCATCCAAAATTACATCTGATTGCAACAAAAACACAAACTCAATAACCGACTTGTAACAAACGCAAATTCAATAACCAATTGAAACATCTCGACAAACTCATTTAACTAAAATGCAATTTACCCTTTGTTATAGTGGGTAACTTTACACCCAAAATTTTGTACTCCCTCTGCCCCTAAATGAATATCCAAATTTCATTAGGAGACATTCTAGAAAATAGACATTCATTTAGGGACAGAGGGAGTAATTGATGTTCCTAATAAAATAATTTAAATAGCATAAAAAACTTGTTTTAACTTGGAGCAGAATGAATTATTTTTAAATATATATAGAAAAAGAAGAGAAACCTGGGTACACTCATGAAGTATGTCCCGGTGCCTAGCAAGTTTCTGCGTAACCGAAGTAGTAGGTGTGGCAGATGCAGCACAGCGACTCATAGAATCATTAACATCAAGTAGCTTCTCAAGCAATGACTGTATCTCCATTTCCATGGACTTCCATGACCTACTGGAACTCATAGTCGGTGAACCAGAATCAACATATCCTGAAATCATAAACAAGGTCATCAGTAAGCGTATATTAAATCAGATACCGTGCTACTTGAACTGGAAAACTAGGGTAATATTCATAATTGCAATCAAGAACCATGCATCAACATCAGAAAATATATTCAAAGCAATTATTTTAATTCCTCAAATATTTGCACTATACTTCTGACTGAATTTATAGTTAGATTGAGGGTGGGGGAGAGGGGAGGAAGGGGCCAAAGAAATCTGTCTGATAAAGAAAGTTTTAACATATAACTGAAGGAATAAAAACAGATCAAAAGAGTTAATTGGGTATTTGTCTCAAGTCTAACTAAGTTATTAACCTATTGGGCCAAAAAGTTTGGACCTTTATTTACTAATTGATTTAAACTTAATTTGGTATTTCTAAACTTGGAACGGATAATATTTCTAAACTTGGAACGGTTAATATTGAAGGAAACTTGAATATAGAACACATAGAACCCAACACTCAAACTTGTTCTATTCGACTAGTTTCGGTGTTCACCTTCCCTTTAAGATTTTTTCCCCTTCAAGATTAATAGTTGATCCTAAACCTTTCTAATTGGTCACTTTATGGTATTTCCAAGCCTTCTAACTTAACTGTATCTCTAAGTGTAATCCTTGTGCAACAAAATGTTGCATTTCTTTCACTGTATTTAACCTACTTATCCAAATCCTCTTACTTCAAAAGCTTTTCTGAGATTCTAGTTTAGCATCGTTCCCTAAGTTGTTCAATAATTCTGCAACATAAGACCAACTAAAATCGTGAACGAGAGCACCAGAACCCTGCTATTCAAATGCCAGTGAATCAATACCTTGCCTTTACACACATCGCCTCTTGACGTTTCAAGGCACCAACAGTATTCAGCATTTCCTTAACAATCAGAAACAGGTCTTGAAACTATGTTTAACAGAAGATCATTTCCTATTTCCACATAGACCAAATCGTAACTGCTTACAACGTATTCCATGGAATATTTTTCCGACCCCATGGCTTGGTAGGAGATCCGTTCTACCCATCTTTTGACTTCCATCAAGATAAGTATTGAGATAAACTGTCTGGAATTTACACTTTTACAGGACTAAAATTTCAAAATTCAAACTACCCTCTCCAATATTCTCAGACATACATAATCCTTCTTTGTAGTCTAGATTACCTCATAAATATACTGAAAACCATCAGAAGAGATTCCGGCCTTTTAAATCCATTTTTGGCACCATTTTGAGCTTATATTTTGTAAGTATTATTCTTTCTTGACAGAGTACTTTGGTTATGTTATTTTGAGTTGATTAGGAGCTTAGCACTTAAAAAATTATTCTTTCTAGTTGCTTGTCCTTCCATCATTTGCATTGCTGAAAACTCTCATCATCAAGGCCAAGACATTGACTGATAGATATAAAGACAATTATAAATCTACCAAGGTTTATAGAGATGTACACTAGTCCTTTTAATCTCCTTTTCCATCATGGTTACTTACCATTTGGCTTCTTTGAATGTAACTTGACATCTACTTCCTGGCTGGTATTTCATAAACATTTACTTTGCCAATTTAACATGCTTACCAATTTTGTAGTATCCTTCGGTTAATCCATTAAATTAGCATCAGATCTAAATCACACTCACTGTTACTGCCAGATTTTACGTAGCCTTTTATTAGACACATTATATAAGATCTTGGAATTCGTAACCTTGTCTGCCACAATTCTGAACCCCCGACACATATGTGCGAAAGAAATAAACAATCACAACCAGCTAACACAATCTCCAGAAAACCCTTAAGAAACAAACAATTGTGGGACAATAACGAGGGCATAAAGCATATGTAGTCAGTTGTGATATACTACCTCCGTCCCAGAGTAAGGTTCTTGCTTACCTTTTTGGTTTGTCCCAAGTTCTTAGTAATAATACAGAGAGTTTCCCCTCCATTTCTTCTGTAATTTTCTTGCTGAATACTCCCTGCTCCTTATTCATTTCAACTTGCTGTAGCTAGATTACAAAAGTGATATCAGAGCCTCTGCCATGAACGGCTCGGTCCAGCCTTCCATTCCCATTTTGGATGGGAAAAACTATAATCGGTGGAGCGTCCAAATGAGAGTGTTGTTTGATTACCACGAGATGCTAGGAATCGTGGAGAATGGATTCACAGATCTTGCAACGACTGCGAATGATGAACAAAGGACTGCTCATCGTGAGAATAGGAAAAAGGATAAGAAGGCGTTGTATTTCATTCACCATGGTGTGAATGACGAAGTATTTGAGAAGATTGAAGGAGCAGACACGTCAAAGCAAGCTTGGGATACCTTGATGACGTCGTTCAAAGGAGTAGAGAAGGTTAAGAAGGTAAGACTCCAGACCTTGAGACGCCAATTTGAGCTTCTGCAAATGGAGTCCGGTAAAACGATTTCTAGTTATGTGAGTCGAGTTCTCACATTGACGAACAAAATGAAAACATATGGAGAGGGACACACGGAAGTGGCGAAGGTTGAGAAGATTTTACGTTCACTTACTCCCAGGTTTGAACATATCGTGGTAGCAATTGAAGAATCTAATGATCTGCCTACAATGACCGTTGATGAATTATCGGGTTCGTTGGAAGCCCATGAGCAGCGGATGAACGAGAAGCAGATTGTAAAGCCGATTGAGCAAGCTTTTCAAAGTCAAGTTTCCAAAGAATGTTGAGCGAGGTTGGTGGAACAAGTCAAAATCAAGGTGGGACTTCGTGGTAGAGGACGAGGTCGTGGTGGTCACAACAATAGAGGTCGGCAAGTGGTCAAAGTCGTAGAGGCTGGAACTAATCAACGCATGGACCAAGAGAGATCAGATTCAAACCATAAACACAACTCAAATTATAGAGGTCGAGGTCGGGGCCGAGGTCGTGGACGTGGTAGAGGAAGGTATGATAAGTCTAATGTTGAATGTTACTCTTGTCATGGATTTAGTCACTATTCCAATGAATGTAGATATAAGAAAAATAATGAGCAAGCCCATTGTGCACAAGAAGAGGATGATGGTGAAAACCATGCTCTCCTGATGGTTACCGCAGCCTAATGAAGTGCCAGAATATCACACTTGGTTCCTTAACACAGGGTGTACCAATCATATGTGTGGCAAGAAGGAGCTCTTTAGTGAGCTTGATGAATCAGTCTGCTCCACTGTAAAGTTTGCAGATGATAGTACTATTCCGGTAAAAGGAAAAGGGAGAATTCTTATCAAGTTGAAGAACGGAGATCACCAATACATCTCAGATGTATTTTGCGTGCCAGATATGAAGAGTAATTTGTTAAGCATGGGGCAATTGTTGGAATAAGGGTACGTTATGCATCTTAGTGATAATCAACTCTCCATTTTTGACAAAAAAGTTCACTCATTCTCAAGTCCCCTTTCATTAAAGAATCGTATGTTTCGAGTTGATATTGCAAATGATTTTTACCCTTGTTTCAATGCGATTATAAAAGACGAGTCGTGGTCATGGCATCTTCGCTTTGGGGCATCTTAATTTTCACGGCTTGAAGCTTGCTTACTCGTAAAAATATGGTGAAAGGTTTACCTAGTATACACCATCAGCGAACAAGCGCGAAGCTTGTATACTGAAAACAACATCGTTTCCCTTTACCACGTAAGTCAGTTGCGTGCTAACGGCCACTTGAACTCATTCACTCCGATGTATGCGACCCGATGAATATCGTCTCTAATGGTGGGAATAGGTACTTTCTTACCTTTATTGATGATTTTACTAGAAAAATCTGGGTGTGTTTTCTACAAAGAAAGTCTGAAGTTTTGTTTATTTTAGAAAATTTAAAGATCATGTCGAAAAACAAAGTGGAAGTTTCATTAAGATGTTACGGACTGACGGAGGTGGTGAATATACTTCTAATGAGTTTACTAAGTTTTGTGAAGAACAGGGAATAAATCATGAGGTAACCTTTCCTTACACTCCACAACATAATGGAGTCGCTGAGCGAAAGAATCGAACCATCCTTGACATGACAAGAAGCATGCTAAAGGCCAAAGGAGTTCCCAATTTCTTTTGGACTGAAGCTGTATCCTGTACCGTGTATTTGCTGAATCGATCACCAACAAGGAGTCTTCAATCGATCACCTCGGAAGAAGCTCGAAGCGGTTCTAAGCCAAGTGTAAAGCATTTGAAGGTGTTTAGATCAATAGATACGCACATGTTCCAGTTATAGTTAAGAAGAACAAAGCTTGATGATCGTGGGGAAAAGACTATCTTTGTTGGCTATCGACAAGGTGGTTACAAGCTTTTCAACCCGTTGACGAAGAAGGTAACCGTGAGTAGAGATGTTATATTTGCTGAAGATGAAAGCTGGAAATGGAACGTGAATATACAAAATGACTCTCGAAGGCAGCCTATTTCAATTTTTGATGAAGAATCTAATGTATTTACAGCAAATAATGAGGTTCCAAAGAAATTTCAAGAGAATAATGTTCCACAAGCCCCGTGTAAAACCGAAAGGCCAAGAAGAAATCGCTAACAATCACTCCTTCGCGAGATTTTGAGGTAGTGCCGATAATGCTATTAATGATGATGCGAATTATCAGACTTTGCAATGTGTGCAGATTGTGAACCAGTAACCTTTGAGGAAGCAACACAAGACCCTAAATGGATGAATGCCATGAATGATGAAATCAAGGCGATTGAAAAGAATGGAACCCGGCAAACCAAATGACTTACCACGAGGGCACAAGGCTATTGACGTTAAATGGGTGTTCAAGACAAAGGTGAAGCCGAACGGTGAGATAGAGAGATACAAAGCAAGATTGGTGGCGAAGGGATTTGTGCAGCGGCCTGG
Organism: Adenophora triphylla var. japonica; assembly: GCA_022495995.1. Classification (NCBI taxonomy): domain Eukaryota; kingdom Viridiplantae; phylum Streptophyta; class Magnoliopsida; order Asterales; family Campanulaceae; genus Adenophora; species Adenophora triphylla. Next base: position 55,783 of record JAFEMH010004053.1, on the reverse strand, counting down.
TTGGGATTACCAGGAGATTTTCTCTCTGGTTGCTCGCATTGAAACAGTTAGGCTTATAATTGCTTTGGCTGCACAGAATAATTGAAAGATCCATCAAATGGATGTGAAGTCGGCGTTTCTTAATGGGCCACTTGAAGAAGAAGTTTACGTCAAGCAACCACCTGGATTCGAGAAGGATGGGTGTGAAAGTAAAGTGATTATGCTGAAGAAAGCACTTTATGGCCTAAAACAAGCGCCACGATCATGGATATTCATTTTTTCTTCAGAATGGTTTTCAAAAATGCCCCTCTGAACATGCTTTGTATATGAAGGTAAATAAACCGGGGGTGATGTGTTATTATTGGACTGATAGTAAGTTTATGGAAGCTCATCGTCAAAGTCATATGCAATTTGCTAAGCGGATTATGCGCTACATAAAGGGTACGTATGATCATGGTCTACTTTATTCTTCAACTAAGGAGCCTTTTGTAGTTGGCTACTCTGATAGTGACTGGGGTGGAGATCTAGATGATCGCAGAAACACTTCGGGGTATGTATTCAGCCTTGGTACAACTGCTTTTTCATGGTCTTCAAAGAAGCAGCCTATTGTAGCTCTTTCAACTTGCGAAGCGGAGTATGTAGCTGCAGCTTCTAGTGCCTGTCAAGTGATTTGGCTAAGGTATGTGCTGAGTCAAATTCATGTTCCAAACGAGGGCCCTACAAAGATTTTCGTTGATAATGTTTTTGCGATAAATTTGGCGAAGAATCCATTCACCTATGGAAGAAGCAAGCATATCGACACCCGATATCATTTCCTTAGAGACCAAGTGAACAACAAAGTGATTGAGCTGAAGTATTGCAAGTCTGAAGACCAAGTTGCAGACATCTTCACCAAACCATTGAAGTATAATGCATTTCAAAAGCTGAAAAATATGTTGGGAATGATCGGCTCATCGAATCAGGATTAAGAGGGAATGTTAGAAATAATCCAGATTCTTTTTATTAGTGTTTGACTTAGTCTTTCAAGTAAGTTAGCTAAGTCCTAGTCTTTAGTTGTTAGCTATTATTGTGGAAAGTTGCTAGTATGCAGTAGGGATCCTAGGGAGTTTGTTAATTGTGCTTTCAAAGTAGCTAAGTTGTTAGCTCTTTCTAAGTATAAATAGGTGGTCTGTAATGTGTTCTAAGTGTGTGAGTTTTTCATTGCAGAGTAATAATACAATACTCCCTGCTCCTTATTCATTTCTTCTTGCTGTAGCTAGATTACAACACTTAGTTTGCTTTATTCCTAAAATGGACAATGTGACCCACTTGTTGTCTCACAATAACAACCCACTTACTATTTCCTACCAACTTTCTCTCTCCTACTTCACATTTCATACTGACAATATTTAATTTTTCTTAATAACTGTGTATAGTCAAACTAAGAACCTTTTGTGGGACGGAGGGAGTATTTGCTATTTGGCATACATTTTATTTAGTTGTAGATTAATCACAGCATTCATACAGACATACACTAGTTTAGAAATGCCACAAACCGAATGTTAAACTATTTTCGAAGAAAAATAAAATTCAACCCTTCTTCTAAGAAAATGCTCAAATTGACCTCCAAACACAAAGATTAAGACTTACAGTATAGATACAAATATGCACCAAATTTCAGGTTTATCAAACCAATAATCAAAAACCCAATTGGATGAATATGTGCAGTTACAATCAAAGAAATTACTATAGTACATTTCAAAATTCAAATCATAGAAAAGAGAGAGTGGAACAAACCTCCTTGGGAGAATCTAGCACCGAGCTTAGCATAAGAAGACAACTTGACATCGAGATCGCCTTCGATCTTGCGAGCCTCTTTCCTCAATTCTTCCCAACCCGATTCTTGCAACACCTCCATACTCGGATCCCCCGCCATTTTTGAAGTCGGATCTAGACAGAAATCTCGATCCGCTACGGGGACCTTGATCTTTGATCTCCTTCTTGAATCTAATCTGGCAGTTAATTCAGTTTGGGGGTTTAATTTCGTAGGCTTAAAATCGGAATCTTCAGTAACAGTGAGTTTTTTCAGTGACTCATATAGGGGCTTTTTTTTCTGGTGTATTTTCAGATGGATACTGCGAGGAAGGCATTCATTAAATTACGTTGTCCGGATGTATGCCAAAAGCCCGATTTGGGGTCAATGTCGCAAAATAATTAAGGTACCACAAGATCAAGGATGTGTCAAACCAAGCAAAACCTTTGACAATCTTAAATATGAACCCCTTAAAATTAATTATGAAAATCAAAATTGAACGGTATAAATCGAGATACGAACATGAGTTGAATGCCAAATGGACGACGCCATAAACATAATCCAACACACAAGTATCAGGGCCGAGGAACACTTTCCTCGTATGACGAGGATCATCCACTTCGACCTTATATCATCATGTTTGCGCCATCATACTCTGAGATATCATCAGGTGACGAGGAGAGAAAAGTTCTTACCTCGGCATATCATAAAATGTCGAGGAGATAGATTTGTTTACCCCGGCATGTTACCTTGCCGGCCAAGCACCAAATAACGAGAAAGCAGAATCATTTACCTCGGCCTACTTGCCAAGGCCGAGATAAAACATTTCTGTTCCTCGGCGTTCCTGTTAGCAGATTATACAGTCCTTATCAAACAAGGATTTTACAGTCATGATCTAATCAGGATTACAATTATCAACATCAATCCAAGTCAAACAATGACTCTTTAGTAGATATAATTCTCTTAGAATTATATCTTATCTCTTTACAAGTTCACTTCAATATGGATTCTATCAATCCATCCATATAAATACAAGGCCCATGGCTCATTATTTGGTACGTTGCTTTTTACATTGCAGAAACTCTGTCAATTTGTTTCCTCACATACAAACCGTGAACTTACTCTCACGCCGGAGGGCCTTTAGCCGGATCCGCCCCGGCTTAGTTTACGTGTTTTCTCTTATTTTCAGGCCTTGCAATCACCGGAACATTCATCGCTTGGATTTGGGCTGATTTGACGATTTTGACATCATCAATTGGTTCCATTGCCGGGAAATCGATTCAAACACCCTTTGTTTGGCCTGGAATAATCGCCTGAAGCCCGTTCTCTGGCGGAAATTTTCTAGTTTGAACGGAATTTTCTGGACCGTTTTGGGCTCTGTTTTTGATTCGGCCGGAATCTGCAAATTTCCGCCGGAATTTGCCCAGTTTTGGTTGAAATCGTTTTAAGCGTTGGAATTTCGTCCCAATTTTGGCCGGAAAATTTGGTATTGTCAAAGTTGCCCAATTGCAGTCTCTTAGTTTGCGTCAAATTCTGCTCCGAATTTGATTGGAAATTGTGATTTTGGGATATTCGCTTAAATTGGTAATTTGTTGATTGATTTGCTATGTACGGACAATCTGCAAGTGTTACAGCTGGGGACCCAACCCAAGTAAATGGGGGGAACACTGGAGTCGAGGAGCTGCCTCCTCCTCCTCCTCTACCTCAGCCAGATGCCCCTCCTCCCCTCGCCATGACCCTTCGTTCCAAGGGTCAGGCGAATGCCGAGGGAGAGGGTGCCGAGCTTCCTCGGCCCACTCGTACTCGTGGGAAGCAAGTGGGAAGGAAGAAGACAAAGAATGTCGACGTCGGTCAAGCAGTAGGAACTCCACCCGTTGACCGACGCTCTTTGTTACATAAGCAAATGGAAACATTGCAAAGGATGTATGAAACACAGGTTGCTCTTTTGCAATTGGACCCAGAGCATTCCAATGGCCGAATTCATTAGGCCATCTACGGGCAACCCTCTCGTAAGGGAACAAGGTGAGCAACGAGCTCCTCTCCTCAAGACCGCCGAACTACCAAAGCAAGCACCCCGGGAACCTACCCGTCCTCTGCATTTACAAGAAGAAAAGGGATCGTAGTTGACCGAGAAGCCAATTGACTCCCAGGAAAGAGGAGGTGAACTCAAGGGACCTAAGGACAAGGCTTAGTCCGAACAGCGAATGTCACCACCTCGTCTAGTCATGGCACCCCTGGCGCCCCCGATTCTCCTCGTCCTCGTCGATCCCGCCATGATTCTCCTCGTCCTCTGCATCATCCTGGGATTCTCCCCGTCCACGTGCTCGTGAATTTGTTAGGCCGAGGACCCCGGAACCATATAGGATGATACTTGGTGGCCAAGACACTGAACCGAAGCGTGATAAGGCCCTCCAAACGGGATGTACCCAACGACATGACGCGGAGCACAAAGAGGGTGAATGATCGCACCAAGGATAAATTCATCGTAAGCTCCCAACGAAGCACCCGCTCAAGCGATAATGGGAGTGGAAACCAAGCAATGGGAGCCGTTGAAGCAAAGACTGGATGACATGGAGATGGGAAAGAAGTTCAATGATGACGACTCATGATCGGGCAACTCGTCCGTTCTCCTTGAGGATAACCGCGGCTCCACCTAATCCTCACCTCAAGCTCCCTAATTTCGAGAAGTACAATGGCACTACTGATGCAAAAGACCACGTGCAAGGTTTTGAACAAACTATGAATCTCCTCACTACCGCTGATGACTTGCTCTGTAAAGCTTTCGCGAGCACCTTCTCCTAATGCATTTTCGACTGGTTCCATGAGCTTAAAAGAGGTAGCATCGATTGGCCGGGAGAGGCAATGAGGAGAATGTTCTTGGACCACTTTGCCACTGCTGGTAAGAGGAAGATGAGGCTGGCCGACTTGGCCAACATCGAGCAGGAAAAGGGAGAGACCACCCTCAGCTATTATAATCGGTTCCGAAAAATGGCAGACCGGGTTGAAGAGAGCCTCACTGATAGGGAGGTCATTGTTTGTTTCAACTCTGGCTTAAAATCTGGTCCCCTCGTTTATGAACTCTCAACCCGGGAACCTCAAACAAAGTCTGAACTATACAAGGTGGCTTACGCCATTTCCATGGCTGAAGATAAAACAAAGAAAAGGGGAGGCGACAAGACGGAAACCGAAACGACGGACACTCGCCAAAATGACAATGGGAATGGTAAGGGATCCAAAGGGAAGAACAGAACAAGAGGCACAGAGAAACCTGAGGTATTCACTCCCTTGACCAAACCCATTTCAGAAATCATGCAGCTAGTAAATCTCCCTCCCCCCCGTCCACTAAGTGACAAACCGAAGTACCCTCGTGACGCTTCAAAATACTGTGATTTCCACAAAGACAACGGCCACACCACGGATGGTTGTTGGGCCTTAAAGAGGATAATACAACGGTGGGTTGACGAGGTAAAGCTGGACCGCTATGTTATGAAGAAAGACAACAACAAGCGAAAGCGAAAGGAAGAGGAAAGCGAAGATGATGATAAAAGTGAAGACGGAGAACGTAGGCCTCCTAGAGCCAAATTGCAAGTAATCCGTGAAGAAGTTACTTCCACCCGAAAGCTGAGGGACCAGATCCATGAACTAAGCAAAGTTTACCATGTACCTGCTTGGATTCATAAGGCGGAAGAGGTCATCAGTTTTTCACCAAACGAACTGGCAGGGAGCCGTGCTGCCCGTGAACAACCCTTGGTGATAAAGGGTCGAATTGACAATGTGGAATCGAAAAGACTACTTGTGGACACGGGGGCCTCCCGTGACATTCTGTATTATTCCGCTTTCCAACAGATGGGATTGAAAGACACTGTACTGGAACCATATCATGGTAGGCTCGAAGGATTCACCAACCATAAGGTTGGAGCTAAGGGGACCGTGGAGCTAGAACTTGAAGTCGGTGATCATCCCTTCCTAGCCAAAGCCACAGTCAATTTCATAGTCATGGATTTGACTAGTGACTATCATGCAATCATAGGCATTCCAAGTCAAGCTAAACTTGGGATAGTGGCCTCCCTTCCCCACCAACGAGTTAAATTCCCCACTCGTGCTGGGATTGGATGTGTGAGGGCAACCCCCAAAGACTTCTTGGAACATATCGTGCAGAGCAGAAAGAAATCCAAAAGTGTGGAGATAGATACCCCCGAGGAAAACATCAAGATCTCAAAGTCTCAGAAAACCACCGAAACTAGCTCCAGAATGAGCTATATTCGTGAGGTGCTTGATGATGAGGACGAACCTATGGTCCTAGAAATTGCAGATGACCAAGGCATAATCCTACATGTACCTGAGGAAGAGCTATGGTCCAAGAAGTTGCAGATGACCAAGGCATACTTCCGCCCGTATCCGAAGAAGACCCTGTTCTCATCAACGGCCAGAACTCGGGGGCCAACCACGACCTAGGAAAGGTCAATCTCCCCGATGTTGATAAACTTATGGAGGAAGAAGGCCTCAATGTGAACGACAACGAAGGGAGAAGAATTAGAGAAATCATTATCGAGTCTCTAGAATTTCGTGACGGCCCTGAAATGAAGCCTGTAGATGAGCTGGAAGAGGTAGTCATAAATCCTGACTATCCTGAACAAAAAATCAAGCTCGGGGGCCAACTATCTCCAGAAGAGAAAGAAAGAATCATCTCCCTTCTGAAAAACAGTCTCGACGTCTTTGCTTGGAAAGTCGAAGACATGAGGGGGATCAATGAAGAAGTAGCCCTCCACCGCTTAGAAGTTGATCCTTTGGCGAAAACCATCTCCCAGACAAGGAGAAACTTTGCAAGGGACAAGGAGGAAGCTATTAAGGAAGAGGTGCAGAAGTTACTTAGCGCCGGAATAATTCGTGAAGTCAAGTACCCCGTTTGGTTGGCCAACGTAGTTATGGTAAAGAAGCAAAATGGGAAGTGGCGTATGTGTATAGACTTTACCGATCTAAATAAGGCCTGCCCCAAGGACAACTATCCTCTCCCCAAAATTGACAAGTTGGTTGACTCCATTGTTGGACACCGAACTCTCAGCTTCCTAGATGCCTATTCAGGCTATCATCAGATAAAGACACTACTAGAAAAAGGCCGTTTACCGACGGAAATTTCCGTCGGTATTTCTACAAATCCGTCGCTAAATGGATATTACCGACGGAAATAGTCCGTCGGATTCCGTCGGAAATAATTGGTTGGTAATACCGACGGACAAATTCCGCCGGTATTTCCGTCGGATTATCCGCCGGAAAATAAAAAATTCCGCCGGAAAACGTCCGTCGGAAATGAGTTACGCCGGCCGGTTAATCGGAGCAATACCGGAGGTTACCGATAGAAATATCCGTCGGAAATAAAATCATTACCGACGGTTATAACCGTCGGAAATCAAAAAATTTACCGTCGGATCTGTCCGTCTAATATAAACCCCGAATCGACTGGGATATGTCCGCTGTATTTTGAGTATTATTTTTATTTTTTATTTTCCGACGGATATTTCCGCCGGAAAAATTGAATTATTTATTTTTTGTATTAGTTTACCGACGGAAATTTCCGTCGGTAATCCGCCGTATTTTAAAAAAATTTGTTTTATTATTAAACCACCCGTAAAAGGTCAGAACCTTTGTTCAAACAACTGCTTTTAAACAACTACGAACTACAAACTACAAACACACACAAACAACCCAATTACAAACTACAAACACACACAAACAACCTGTTTCGCTTGTACATCAAATAAAATACATATGTTTGTCCAAATCAAGCGACAGGGGAAGGGGAAAGGGGAAACCGCCGGGGAAAGGGGAAACGGCCGGGGAAAGGGGGAAAGGGGAAACGGCCGGGGAAAGGGGAAAGGGGAAACGGTCGGGGAAAGGGGGAAAGGGGAAAGGGGAAAGGGGAAAAGGGGAAACGGCCGGGGAAAGGCCGGGGAAAAAGGGAAAGGGAAAAAGAAACTACATATGTTTGTTTGTTTAATTACATGTCAATGAAAATTCATGTTTAACAACCACGAGCGCTGCCACTGCTGCTACCGCTACCACCACCATGCATGTATAAACCTATCAAGATATTAATTAAAAAACAATATATCAATATATATACAAATAAAAAGACAATAATAAAATGTAAACATTATATATATGACATTTACAATTAAATGATACTTACTGGCCACTGGGAGAGATAGATATTTCCATTTTTCCTTCCTCATTAATAATTGCGTCCAAATTAACCCGCTCGGATGGTTCACTACGTCCAGAACCAGAAGTAGATCCCCTCCCTCCCGTCCTTGGTGAAACAAGACGATGGACAAAACCCGCAACCTTCCCTCTCTTTGAACGATTGCCACCTCGACCCGACATATCTAAACTAGTATATTATATATGTAGACAGAAAATATTATCAAGTAGAACAAAATTTAAGGTTGTTTTACTAAATTAACCCGCTCGGATGGTTCACTACGTTCAGATAAGGTTGTTTTACTAAAAACAAAAAGAAGCAAAATAATGGAGTTCACTTGGACTGCTTGAATTTGAAATAATATTGTTGTTTTCTTTAAAATAGAGAGAGAGAGGGTTTACATTTATAATGAATGGAGTGGAAAATATCAAGTTTGCACAGCATTTGGCCCAAAAATTGAAACTTTGAAAGTAGATTTATTATTATAATAATTAATCAAAGTTTCAATCTTTGGGCCTAACGCTTGTGCAAAAACTTGAGATTTTCCACTCCAAAGATAACCCCAATGGTAGTGGTTGTACGTGATAGTAGTGGGGTTGGCTTCTATCCCATCCCGAAATACACGCATGAATTGCAAATATCACTTTGTCTACTTGCTTTATAATCGAAAATCAAGAAATTTTGACAAAGATAACCCCACGGTCTCCAAGTGCACGACGTAGACTAGGTCAATCAAACACTATCGATTATAATCGATGTGTAATCAACCATATATGTCTAGTATACACTCGAGAGAACAATAGGATTAATGCAACCGAAATATTTCAACTATCGACAATTCAAGCAATTTTAATAGACAATAATGATATTTATATATATACATATATGTATATTTTTATTTTTATTTTTATTGATTATTTTATTTTTTATTTATTATTATTATATTTATGTCCATTATTATTATTATTATTATTATTATTATTATTATTATTATTATTATTATTATTATTATTATTATTATTATTATTACAGTGATAAGTGATATAAAATGTACAAAACATTATATACAAAACATTATCTGAATTAAAACTAAACTGATTCATTCACTACAATCTTGATCACTATCACTACAAAATTCAATTTCTTCTTCACTAGTTTCCTCGTCGTCGTCTTCTTCCTCATCTTCATCATCGGACCCAGATATATACCCTTCTCCTTCCTCATCCTCCACATTGTCATCATCGATTTCATTGAAAGTGACTTCCTCCCCTAGTGGACGGGTGTTTTCGGCCATTAATGCTACATAATCACGGGGGAAGATTATACACTGTGACTATAACAGGCCAACATGAATAAGATTTTGCCCCTGGTCCAAATGGAGAAAACCCATCTGTACATATCCTCAAATTTTTATGTTTCTAGGATCCGCAAAGAAAATCGTGGTAAGTGGCATCAAAATGTTTCCATGCTTCACCGTCGAAGGATGAGTCATCACACCCTCTTCACGAGGACACTCTTTGTGCCAACGCACGGCTTCGAGCTTTCTTTCAATGCGTAAATTCGTTGCAACTCCGGGAATTAGCGGCATATAACGTAACCGCGCCCGAGGCACGTTTTTCTTGTGCTTGGCACTACCACGGCGTTGTGGCTTATACCTACTAAGTCCACATATTGAACATGTATCGAGGCCCTCATTTTCTTTATAAAAGCATGCACCGATTCTCGCAAGCATCAATTTTAACATACCCAAGACCGATCCGCCCCACCAACTTTTTCGTCTCATAAAAATTGTGAACCATATTATTTTCTTCGGGTAGCATCCGATGTCCCCATGACATTATACGATCGTAAGTATGCCGGCTCATATTTGTATCGCCTTAATATTTAGAAGCTCGCCACTTGCTTCTAACACCGTAGCCTTTGCACCAGGATGAATTTTCTCATTTGCAGTAGAGTCCATTAAATCCATAAACTTCTTTGCAACGGGATTTGGTGCCTCCGTTGGATTAGGGTTCCAATCAAACTCGTCGCCCGCATTTCGAACCATATCATCCAAACCGACAGACGGCTCCTCTTCATCAATCAAATGTTCAGGTTCCCTTGGCGGACCACTTGATACAAAAGAGGATGATTGCGAACACTTGTTTCAACCACATAACGCTCCCGTGCGCTTATCCATACCTTGTAACCATCAACAAACCCCGACTCTAAAACATGTTTCTTTACCCATCCAACACTCGCATATTTTCTATTCTTACACTTTTTACAAGGACACCTAATCTTATCACCACGCACGCACCGGGGATGCGCTCTAGCAAACTCCACAAAATGTTCTAAACCTTCTAAGAATTGAGTTCGACACCCCTTCTACCGGGATTACTACGATTATCCATCCAACTACGATCTTCTCTAGACATAATTAACTCCTGCATTTCATAATGTATTAACAGTTTAGATGTAATTAACGCATTATAATTCCCTAAATTTGGATTACAAACTTAAAAGCAACAAGACATGTTTCTTTAGGTTTAGAAGTGGGGTTGGCTTCTATCGCACACCTTATTAAACATTTTTTTAATTATTAATATTTTAAATATTAATATTTAATTCTTTGTTGTAAAGTATATCATTTCCTATGATGAAAGAACAATTCATGTCCATTAGGTTTAGAATTGGGTCAAGTTTATCCCATCCCGAAATACACGTATGAATTGCAAATATCACCTTGTCTACTTGCTTTATAATCGAAAATCAAGAAATTTCGGCAAAGATAACCCCACGGTCTCCAAGTGCACGACGTAGACTAGGTCAATCAAACACTATCGATTAGAATCGACAAAGGTGTAATCAACCATATATGTCTAGTATACACTCGAGAACAATAGGATTAATGCAACCGAAATATCTCAACTATCGACTATTCAAGCAATTTTAATAGACAATGATGATATTTACAAATCATATAATCGTGCATTTCAAGACTCGTCCACACCTGACAATTTAAGAATCGATGACTACATGTTGACCTCAACATGATAAGTTAAAGATTCTTAAACGGGTTTCTAAGCTTTTGTGTTTCAACTGGCCACAACGTCACGTCGTAACATTAATTTTTATTCATTACCGTAAAATGCATAATTTTACAATAATGAATTAACACACACATCTATCATATTTTTTAAATTATTAATATTGTGAATAATTTGAAATATTAATTCTTTATTGTAAAATTTGAAATTTTACAATGATGAATTAAATTAACATTTATAAACAAGATAAGAGTCGTTCTCATCCACAACTATCAAAACCCAATCTCATCTTAGACCAAGAAAGACAGCAAACAAGTTCATTGCCGTTTGAGTCAAGGATTTTCTGTTTAATAAGAGTTATTTACTCTTATTAAACAGAAAATCCTTGACTCAAACGGCAATGAACTTGTTTGCTCTGTATTTCTTGGTCTAAGAAGACGAATTTTGATAGTTGTGGGTGAAAAAGGCTCTCATCTTATTTATATTTTAAATAGAGTTGTACCTCAATCTATTTAAAGCCTAATTAACTACCAATTAGGTATAATGAAGAGCCACTTCCAAAACCCACTTGATAAACTAGTTAGAAAATGCAAACAACCTAAATCGGAGGACCAATCAAGCATCAAACATTCAAATATTTGAAAATTCACACAAATACCAATCAATAATCATGAACATTAGAATCAAAAACAAATTAGGGTTCTTACAAATACCAATCAAAAAATATCATATTCCTTAATTCCCGCGCAAAACAAGATATTAGTGCGAATATTAGCGGGACGGAGGGAGTAAATACTATCTCAAATATCAATACAATTAAGTTTTCCTTTTACTAACCACCTCAATGCACACAAGATCTCGTAGGTCATTTCATATTTTCTCAAACCTTAATAGATTACTCGTGATTCACCTAATCCGAGCCACGTGGTCAATATATTAAGTTTCTCAAATAATGAACCAAGTAGAATGTTGTTAAAACCACGTCACCGAATTTACCATTTAATTATTTTTGTATGTCGAAACGAGAAAAATGAAATTGTTTGAAGTAACAAAATCAGCCCTCTACGTGCAAACGGATATACTACAAAGATAAATCGAGTGAGAGAGAGAACGATTGAGAGAGAGAAAGCGAGAGAGAGAGATAACGTACCGGCGACGGCAACGGCGATGGAAAGAAACGAAGTAAGGCGACGGCAAGGCTGGATGGCGTGTTCTTCTTGGCGGCGAATACCGAGAGAGAGAGAGAGAAAGTGAGAGAGAGAAATCGAGCGAGAGAGAGAAAGCTATTGAGAGAGAGAAGAAGACTTACCGGCGACGGCGAGGCTCGGCGGCGACGGCTTGGCGTTGGCGACGTTAGGGTTCGCGAACTGAGGATGGAACGGAGGATCGATCGTAATAAAAATGATACGTAATTAAAAATGGGGAAGAAACGCGTTTATATATATGGATTTGTTACCGACGGACATAGTCCGTTTCCGAGATACTCGACTGACTATGTCCGCCGGTTTTACCGACGGATATACCGACGGAACTTAATCAATTACCGACGGACAAAACGAAATTTTAAAAATTTTAATTCCCGGTAAATTAAATTAAATTTCCGTCGGTAAATGAAAATTTTCCGTCGGTATTACCGACGGACTTCGTCCGTCGGTAAAAGTCCGTCGGTAATGCCCCTGTTTCTAGTAGTGAGATGGTGGAAGAGGACATCGAGAAGACGGCCTTCCAAACACCTGGAGGAAACTACTGTTACATCATGATGCCTTTTGGGCTCAAGAACACGGGCGCCACGTACCAACGAATGGTGAACAAAGTATTTGAAGCTCAAATAGGTCGCAACATGGAAGCTTATATTGATGACATGGTCATAAAAACCAAGGAGGGCAGTCACGCTCCTGACCTGGAAGAGACAATTAACAACCTTCGAGCCAACAACATGAAGCTGAACCCAAGCAAGTGCGTATTTGGAGTAACTACTGGAAAGTTCCTAGGCTTCATGGTATCACAAAGGGAATAGAGGCCAACCCCGAAAAATTAAGGCGCTCATTGACATGTAGGAACCTACCACGATCAAGGAGGTTCAAAGACTAAATGGAAGAATAGCGGCCCTTGGAAGATTCATCGACAAATGCCGAAAAGTCATCGCCCTTCTTCAAGGTATTGAAGGGTACCAAGAGCTTCTCTGGACTCCCGAATGCTCAAGCATTCCTCCGGTTGAAGAAGTACTTGGGTTCCCCTCCACCTTTCAAAGCCGATCCGACTACTAGGTGAGATGATATATGTCTTCATAGCCGCCATCGATTATCTGTCGCACTGCCTTAGTTCGGAATGACGAAGGAGTTCGAAGCCTCGTCTACTATGTCTCTAAGGCACCGTCCGATGTGGAAAGCGTATACTTTAATGTGGAGAAGATAGCGTACGCGCTAGTCATTGCCTCAAGAAAATTACGTGCCTATTTTTCTGCACATCCTATCACCGTATACACAAATGAACCATTGAAGAAGATACTACATAAGTTGGACGGCTCCGAACGCTCCTTAATTGGTCCATCGCTCTCACTGAGTTTGATATCACTTACCAACCAAGGAAGACCCTCCCCGGCACAGCCTCCTTTGGTTGACTTCATGGTCGAGACCGCCTTTATGGGTGAGCATCTCCCCACCTCTCGGAAGCAAAACGCACTGCAGGATAAAGACTCTCCCATTGAACTCCCACCCAACCGGCTGGATCCCGTATACGGACGGATCAGCCACAAAGGAAAGAAGCGGAGCCGGAATTGTACTAGCAAGCCCGGAAGGAGAATATACTACTCAAGACGCCATCCGTTTCAAGTTCCCCGCTCCAATAATCAAGCGAATATGAAGCTCTAATATTTGGTATTGAGTTAGCCTCCTTCTATGGAGCAACTAAGGTGGCGGCTTTCTGCGACTCCCAACTCGTTGTCAAACAAGTAAAGGGAGAGTATAATGCCCAAGACCCCACCCTTGCCAAGTATAGAGACCTGGTCCTAGATATGACGAAGAAGATGGAATTTTTCGAGCTCAAACAAATTGGCAGGGAAGATAACCAAGTCGCAGACGTATTCTCCAAACCGTCAACTACGGACGTGTCTAAGACCACCCATATGTAGTTTATGCCGAGGAACCCGCGTACGAAAGACTACAAATCATGCTCTTAGATGGAGAGGAGAGATGCTGGATCGATGACTACATTGAATACATTGAGAAGGAGAAACTCCCCGAAGATGAAGCTCAAGCTAAACTCATCAAGAAGAGGTCTCCAAGGTTCGTGGTAATGAGTGGAGTCCTCTACCAAAGATCTTTCACGAAGCCCCTGCTAAGGTGTGTCTATCCCAGGGAAATTGAGAATCTCTTGGCAGAAGTACATGAAGGCGCTTGCGGCGGACACCCGGGGGCCAGAACCTTAGCTGAAAAGATCATATCGCTAGGTTACTACTGGCCAAACCTAAGGGAAGACGCGCACGCCTATGTTAGAAAATGTGACAAGTGCCAAAGATTCTCTGACATTCCTAGACTACCGGCAGTTGAGCAAACACTTGTAATACCTACGTGGCCATTTGATATGTGGGGGATCGATATCATCGGACCCTTCCCTCCCGCCCGTGGTAATTGCAAGTACGTGATAGTAGTTGTTGATTACTTCTCCAAGTGGATAGAAGCCAAGGCATTAGCCAAGATAACGGAAGAGAACGCAATCAACTTTGTCCATGACAACATCTGGTGCAGATTCGGCCTTCCACATACAATTGTCTCTGATCATGGACTGCAATTTTCTACGGCATTCACTACAGAGTTGGGAAGAGTAAAAGTCCGCCATGCAAAATCTTCAGTTAGCAGACCCCAAGGCAACAGTCAAGCAGAAGCAGCCAACAAATTGGTCCTAACCGCCCTTACCAAGAATCTTGAGGGACGCGAGGGTAGATGGTTGGACGAACTTCCCCTAGCCTTATGGGCTGTTCGCACAACCACCCGGGGGCCAACCGGAAACCCCATTTGCACCGACCTTCGGTTACGAGGCTATGACACCGGCGGAGATGGCCATCCCTGCGTGAGAAACTCCCATTATGATGAGCAAGTCAATAAGGTTAATAGGCTCCTAGACCTAGATTCGATAGATGAGAAACGACTAGCCGCGTAGATGAGAATGGTGAATTACAAGCAAAGGACCAAGGCATACCACGACAAAGGGTCATCGGAAGAGTATTCCAAGTAGGCGATTGGGTACTTAGAAAGATTGAGGCTGCGGTCGGAAGGCGTAACAAAACAAGCTCTCCCCAGGTGGGAAGGTCCCTACATCATCACTCAAGTCATTCGAGAAGGGACCTACAGATTAAAGACCAAGGAGGGGAAAGATCTCAAGCATCCATGGCACTCCGACAACCTTAGAAAATATTATCACTAGTCTAGTTTATTTTACAGTAGATTAGTTTCTTGTTTTCTGTCTTTTATTTTAGTTAGTTGATAGGATTGCGGTTCGATGTAATCGCATTTCGCTTTACGGCAAGCTTTCTTCCAACATGCAAAGTAACTATCAACTCTTCACTCAGACACCAGAAGATGAGGACCTTATCCCCGACTCTTCGAAACATACACTTTACATCCTAACAAGGGTCCACCTTGACCTAGGATTACCAATCACAGTCAAGACCAAGGGTCCTCCTTGGCCTAATGACTTTACATCCTAACAAGGGTCCGCCTTGACCTAGGATTATCAATCACAGTCAAGACCAAGGGTCCTCCTTGGCCTAATGACTTTACATCCTAACAAGGGTCCGCCTTGACCTAGGATTATCAATCACAGTCAAGACCAAGGGTCCTCCTTGGCCTAATGACTTTACATCCTAACAAGGGTCCGCCTTGACCTAGGATTATCAATCACAGTCAAGACCAAAGGTCCTCCTTGGCCTGATGACTTTACATCCTATCAAGGGTCTGCCTTGATTCAGGATTATAAACCAACAGTCAGACCCGAGGAGTCCTTCCTCGGCATAATGACTTGCCTCACGTCAAGGCAAGGGAACACCTTGTCACTACAACTAGAAGGCATCACGTCTAAAACCTGTGCACGAGTCATCTTCCTCGGCATAAGGAGATGAGAAAGAAGAATCACCTCAACAGTCAAAACCGAGGAGTCCTTCCTCGGCCTATATGACTTAGAGAGTACAGTTAAAGCCAAGGAGTCCTTCCTCGGCCTAATCACTTGCTCAACAGTTAGGAAACGAGGGACCCTCCTCGGATCCCACCTTCACAAGTTTTATGCCCAAGCCTAGCATATGAACAAACACAATCAATTCATTGAAATAATATGAATTAAAACAAAGGACTTTTCATTGATATTCAAAGAAAATTACAAGTCCTATCATCTATTACAAAAAACGCGAAAGGAAAATCTATCCTAAATCTACTGACCATCATTAAAAGGCTTCTCAAGCCAGTCCTCCATCATAGAGCCGGGGGGAGGAAGGATAGTTTGGTCAACATGGGCATCAGTCCTCTCAGCCTCTTCTCCCTCGACCTCGGCCTCGGGCTCCCCCTCATCCTGAATCGCCTCCACCAAGGCTTTGATGTTGCCGGGGACGACAGAAGCAGGCTCCCATGTTGCTCGGCTTTCTCGGGCATCCTTATCAGCTATAACTGTCAAGTTATAATCAGAAAAGGGAACCAGATGATGAAGAGCCCTGACCTCTTCGGCATACTGATCCCGACAAATCAGCTGAGCAACCTTGTTGATATTCAAGCCGGTGGAGGGGTCAGCCAGGATGCTACGAGCAAGATGGAGATACCCATCCTCAAACATGGTGGCCGTTTGCTCGTCCACGGCATCTTGAAATGCCGAACTAGCCATCATGGCATCCTTGAAGGCCTGGCTTTCTTTAAATCGGGCAACAGCCTCCTCTTCCCTAACAGGAAGGGTAGCCTCAAACCCTCGGCACTTTGCTTCAGCCTCCTCGGCCCTTGTTTGGACCTCGGCCTTAGCCTTCTTTGCCTCCTCCACCTCAGCATTTTTCAGCCGGAGTTGTTCCTCAGCTTTATCTCGGGTATCCTTGGCCTGAGCACGAGCTTCCTCGGCTCTCTTTACCTCGGCCTCAACCTTGGCCTGAGCAACTTCAAGCTCGGCATCTTTAGCCTTCAAGAGTTCAGCCAAGTTATCCGCTCGGGCTTCACTCGTCTTCAGAGCAGCTTTGGCATCAATCACTCATTTCTCTTGGGCCTTGGCCAAGACATCCTCATAGGCCGCAATGCTGGCTTGCTGCAAGAAAAACTTTTGTTAGAACCATGAGCAATCACAAGTAAAAACAACAAAGTTAAAAGTACGAAATAACTACCTCAGCCAACATGAGTCCCTTACGGCAGAGCAAATGGTCCCTGCTCGCCTTCCCCTTTACCAGGGTGTCATATACATCCTCGTCCAAGGCCCTTTGGATGGGAGCTCGGCCCAACTTCATCATGTAACTCTTCCTGTCTAGCACAGGAAGGCCCCTTAGACGGGGGACATTTGCCACCATGAGCTGAGCAAGCTTCTCAGCATCAGCTTGAGTTTTGGCGGTTTGGACGGTCAAGGGAGGAGGAACCTCAGGGTTGGAAGTCCCACCAACAGTTGCCCTCTTGGCTGCTGGCTCCTCAATACTAGCAGTTTGGGCTCTCTTGGAGCCAGAATGCCTAGGGACGAGGTTGGTCACCTCTGTCTCCACTTCCTCGGCATCAACATGGAGGCTATGCCCCTCTACAGTTGATGGGTTGGTTTGTTCCTCAGTCACCGCTTCCTCGACATTTACCTCCCCATGCAGTTTGAGGGGAAGGGGTTGATCACCCTGCACATTCAGCACCAAGTTACGGGCATTGGCTTCTTCCCGTCTCTCCACCAAGCCAGATTTCTTGCTTAGCTTTCTCTTTTGCTTCACCAGTTCCATGGGGCTCAACCTCCTTGTAGACATTTCGGCCTCTTCCTCGGGGGTTAGATCTGCAAAGAAAAAGACGAGAGGGTTAAATACGAGCAGAAGAAGAAAGGAAGTACCAAGAGTTAAATATTTACATCCAACTATGTTTATCTCTTCCAGACATTGGTCCGGGGGATGGGACTTGCACCTAGTACAATCCTCATGAAATACTAGGCCGGGGTGAATTGTTCAGTCGTTAAAATGCCTCCCCCTCTTTACGGTGACGAGGGGAGATACCCCGTCTTTCTTCCCCGGCATCAGACCCGCCTGAATATAGTAATGATCTGAAGACTCTATCACCGACCAATCAAGGACTCCCACCTCGGCAAATGTCTCCAAACGCTGGATTAAAGCCTGAGTCCACTCATATTGTTGGACAGGAAAGGATGAAGTTGGATCCTTGCAAGGAGATTGGAACTCCCAACCTTGGCGACTCTCAACCCGGATGACATGGTTATCCCAGCCTGCAACTTTGCTAGACATGGGGAGAAGCAGTTTTGGTTTTTTGGATGCACTCCTAATGACGAGGAGCCAACTTTCCTTGACGAATTGGACATTATAGAAATGCCGAAAAGCTCCCATGGTCGGCTCATACCCTAAGCTACGGCAGAGGACAATGAAGCTAACAAGAACCCGGGCACCATTAGCTCCTAGCATGGCCGGCACTGCCCTTACATCGTCTAAAAATTCACAGATGAAGGGGTCCAAGGGAAGACGAAGTCCCTGTTGAAACTGTTTGAAGTAGAAATGGACATAATCTTGATTATAGTAAAAGCTCTCTTCCTCCTTCTTCGTCTTAAGCTCAAGCTTGCCCATATAAGTTAACCTGTACTCAGCTTTATCTACCCCGTATTTGGAGTATAGCTTTTCCAACATGGGATCCCCGGCCCTGGGGGCCCTCTCTTGTCGCTTTCCCGTACGTAGGCCTCCTCTTCCTCGGCCTCCCCTTCTTCGAACCAGGCGGGCATCAGCCTGGGCACCTTCCACAAAGGCATCAACTATGCTGGTGGACGAGGAGGGCTCTCCTTCTCTTCCCGTCATATCTGCATAAGGACGAGGGGACAAAGTTAGTTACCTCGTCGATGGCTGATCTTAGGACGGGGAAGGGAGATTTCCCTCCTCGTCATTTCATAAGGCCGAGGAGGGAGCCTTACCACTCAGACGCTCACGCATTTCACGATCTGAGGCCGGATAAAACAGTTCGATGTGCTCCACTATCTCGGCCCTATTCTCAAGCAACACAATATTACGAGTTGACGAATCAATTCGATCTATTCTTGTGCTATCGAGGTATTGGATGAACATCCGGGTACGGCCATAACCCCTCAATATCTTTCCTATGTCATCCAAGGTGAGCATCAACCATGAACCTCTCTCCCTCCGATAAACCCTCAGGTTGCCGGTGTGATATCCGTAACGGAACCGGGGGGAATGGTCCCAAGAACGAGCCATTGCTAAGGGGAGTCAAAGATTAAAGGGGGAGTTCATTCAATATTCAAAGAAGTACAACAAAATGCAAAGAAAATCAAAGACTTGAAGTTTTGGGAGTTAAAGACAGAAATTTATGAAGAAAAGCTTCAATCTTCAACAATGGCAGTTCATTTTTCTTGACTCCTCCACAATTTCTCCTAAAAGCCCTAGAATGATCAAAATCAGAAGCGAGATGCATAAAAGGGAAGGAATTTCATACCTGAGTTTGCAAAGAACGGTTGGAGTCACAACGAAATCAACGCCGCCGGAGAAATGGACCTTCACCGGAAACTGGGTTCGAGCAAGACCAAGATCGCCGGAATGTTTGTCGCTTGAACCTTTGCTGTTCGCTCTCAAATGCTTGGGGGTTGTAAAGATTGAAATGAGAAGGGTTTTAGCTTTTTATAACCCCTTAATCGGGTCAAACCCATGGGTAAAGCAAAAATCCGGGTCTGGCGCCCCCTAAATTAAATGCTGGTAACGATTTCCAAAGCGTGACAAGACATGGGGGCCCCGTGTAATCATGAGAATATTAACCGTCAGATAATGAAGAGACGCCGAGGAGACGTGTCAAAACCTGTTCGTATCCCATAAGCCGAGGACGAGATGACTTTCTACTCGTCCTAAGCCGAGCTAGAAAGTCGGGGGCCACTGAACGGTATAAACCGAGATACGAACATGGGCTTGTTCGAGCTGGGCCCAAATGGATTGGGCCATAAACATAATCCAACACACAAGTATCAGGGCCGAGGAACACTTTCCTCGTATGACGAGGATCATCCACTTCGACCTTATATCATCATGTTTGCGCCATCATACTCTGAGATATCATCAGGTGACGAGGAGAGAAAAGTTCTTACCTCGGCATATCATAAAATGCCGAGGAGATAGATTTGTTTACCCCGGCATGTTACCTTGCCGGCCAAGCACCAAATAACGAGGAAGCAGAATCATTCACCTCGGCCTACTTGCCAAGGCCGAGATAAAACATTTCTGTTCCTCGGCGTTCCTGTTAGCAGATTATACAGTCCTTATCAAACAAGGATTTTACAGTCATGATCTAATCAGGATTACAATTATCAACATCAATCCAAGTCAAACAATGACTCTTTAGTAGATATAATTCTCTTAGGATTATATCTTATCTCTTTACAAGTTCACTTCAACATGGATTCTATCAATCCATCCCTATAAATACAAGGCTCATGGCTCATTATTTGGTACGTTACTTTTTACATTGCAGAAACTCTGTCAATTTGTTTCCTCACATACAAACCGTGAACTTACTCTCACGCCGGAGGGCCTTTAGCCGGATCCGCCCCGGCTTAGTTTACGTGTTTTCTCTTATTTTCAGGCCTTGCAATCACCGGAGCAATCATCGCTTGGATTTGGGCTGATTTGACGATTTTGACATCATCAAAAATAAATGAGCGAAATCAAATAAGTGAAATACAGTGTAATTCAGAACTACAATTGGATTTATTACTCATTTTCAAATCTAAACGGATATGTGTAAATTTAAATACATGAAGGTAACATCGAACCAAATCATTTATCTTTCTTTCTCTAGGCCTTTGCCTGCTTGGATGGAGGTAGCACCTCTCATCGCGGGAAACCTTCTTCTAATCAAAACTCAACAAAAACCCTAAATCTCACACACAAACTTTCAAAATTTCAAAGTATCAACGATGAGGAATGAGAAGAAGATTTTATTTTAGATATTCAATTTGGGGACCAGGATAATAGTTGCATGATAAAACTTGTAACCTTGATGTTTATTTTGAATTGTGAATTTCTACCTTAAAATCATTATTAATGGGGTGGCGTGTAAATTTTGTGTGTCTTTGGACATACACATGTAACGTACCTGCTCTTTGAACATACACATGTAACGTACCTGCTCTGATATTATCTTAAAATCTAAGATTTCACTTTAAAATCAACAGATGTTAAGGAGAGTGACACCAGAGCCGGCTATCACCAGGAGCAAGAGGATCTTCGGCACCGGGCCCCAAATTTTGGAGGGCCCCCATTTTTCTAGGCCCATTAGGTGTATATCTTAAAAAAAAAAAAAAAAAAAAAAAAAAGGTATATATCTCAAAAAAAAAAAAGAGTACATAATCAGCGTCGAAATTCAAGGGGAGGAAAATCAATCGACGCAACTAACTTGGAAATTGCGGAGGAGAACGGGTAATTGATTTAACGATAAACTTAAATACCTCATAAATCACAATCCGGCTCCATCAATCATCGCCTAGCCAAATTGACAAACCCTCTTGATTGAGAAGAACTAAAGAAGCTTTGTTCCAACCTTGGTTCCAATCGCAATCGGCGACGGCAACGGCGGCAATCAACGACGGCGTCGATCCAAACTTTGTTCCAGGCTTGAACAAGCTTTGTTCCAGGCTTGACCAAGCTTTATTCTTTTAGTTTTAGACTTTTAGTCGGCTGACTTTTACTGTTGACTTTATTCTTTTTTTATGTTTAATTTTATTCTTTTGATTTTATGATTTTAGATGAAATAAAATAACTTCATATTTGATTTAGTTATTAATCTCATTGTTTTATTGTTGTTGTTGATGTTTTTGCAGAGTCAAAATAGGTGTCATCAATCAAGAATATTTTTGTTGACTGAAAATTGCACTTTTCAGATTTTTTCAATCCATTACATTTTAATAATCTTTAATTATGCATCCGAAAATTAGAAAATATGTTCCTGATCATGAAAAGCGTAAAAAACAAAAAAGAATTGAAAAGTTGAATGAGTCTAAAAAAGAAGCACTTAATAGGTTTATCATAAAAGATTCACATGTTTCACTTGAAAATTAAAGAGCACTCGAAGGATCTCAATTTTTAAATAAAATATTTATGTTGTGCGAAAAGTAATGATCAATGTAATAAATTATTTTTGAATTTTATTGCTTAATTTTGTAAAATTTTAATCTTTATATAAAAGCACTTATATATACATATTATATTTTTTGTATTAATTTTTAAATATTAAGGACTCAATATTTACATTTTGTACATGGCCCCAATAATTATTGAGACGAGCCTGAGTGACACGTGATCTTTTCCTACATGTTATATATAAATTCTGGATATGAAATAATCTCAATTTAAACTGGAATTTAAGTACACGTATAAAACTGAGATGGGTCATTCTCTGTGGCATTACATGGTCCAGCCCAGTTAATGCTTAGCAGATGAATTTGAAGGCTGGTTTTTAATGCCTTGAGAATTGAGATCATACGAAATACATTGGGTTAATACCAAGCAACATTGGGCCATAATTGTTGTACATTTCAGTATCTAGACTAGAAAGAGCCCAATTTTTTATACGAATTATATTTATGTGTTTGTCAATAACCCGTCCCTAAATTAATATCGAAAAAAAAAAGTCAAATTTGCTTTTTATCAATAACAAATTTGAAAAACATTCATTTAATGATGGAGGAAATACTAAAGAGCATTCGCTCTAGCGATACCCGAGTAGCATGTTGGACGGATATGTATAATGGAATTGGAACCGCTGCTTTAGCAAAAGTCTTGCACCGATGTAAGCGGTGTGGATTTTGAAAAAATTCCCTCTTTTTTTTTAAATTGATAGTGCTATTAATTTAATTTGACGTAGATCTCATATATACTAAATTAATCTTGATTACTTATTTAACAACGGAGGAAATGTGACCAAATATAAACTATTGACAAAATGCAGAGCAATGTTCTTTTTAGAAAATTATGTCATAGTGCTTCATTATAATCTAATCTACGTAAGACAATGACTTATCATATTTATCTTATAGTCTCACGCCACAAAATAACTAATCGTATATTCCATCTAATTCTAAATAAACCTAAATAAACCAGGGGCCCTATCGGATCAAACACACACAAAACACACCCCTCCTCTCTCTCTCTCTCTCTACTTTATTTCTCTATTTACCAACAATTTTTTACCTTTTCACTAACATCCGTTAATTTTTTAACGAATTTGCGATCTGTGCAATTTTCTTTATTGACTGAACTATCTACGTGGAAAATTGATACCCAAGTTAACCAAACCACGTAGTATTAGTATTATTCCTTGGCCTTTTAACTTCAAACGTCGTCTTTCTTCCCCAAGACAAATTATGCAAACAAAACAGAAAACGGCGATAACTAGGGCTTGAAATTCTTGCGCCCAAAAACAGAAAATTGCAATATTCGATTCTCTTGTCTATTCATAACACTTCGTACGTAAATCCACAATCCTCAAATTATGTTGCTTTGTATACATTCTCAACAAAGAAAACGTAATATATTTGTCTTTGAATAGATGGTCCCCTTTTTTTCTTGTTCTCACACCCTTCTGTCATGGTCCCCTTTACTAAAATTTGTTTTTTATATACTGAACTCTTGAAAAAATATATGTGTCATATGTAAGAAAAATGGTACGTCCTCCGTTCCGAAGTGAATAACCGATTTTTTTAAAAAAATTATTCTTCAAAAGCAAATTAAAAAAAAAAATCATTTTGGGACAGAAGAATTGTAGGATTGTGACTCGATTCTGCAAGGGAGGTTGAGGCGGGCGCCCCACACATGGTGAGGCGTACGCTTGGAACGCCGAAGCAAGAGGTGGTGAAGGCAACTTTGAGGCGGGCGCACCAATCATGGCGAGGCGGGCGCCTCGAATGCCGAAGCTGTGGATCTTGGTTGGTCGACGCCAGGCGGGCGCCTGGTTGCTCTGGGGCGGGCGCCTCAAGGCCCAGCGGGAGGGTTTTGCTGACGGGCTTTTCTATTGTTTTAGGTCTTAGTTTTGGGCTAGGGTTGTCGTATAAATACATGCTTGTAATCCTATGTAAAACTTGATGAGATCATTGCACATAATTGTAAGTGCTCCAATTTGAGCTTGTTAGAATTTTCGTTAGAAAATTAACGAAAGTTATAACATTCCTAACAATTCCTAACATTCCTAACATTTCTAACCAAGTAAGGGTAGATTAGGGATTGCCAAAAAAAGATAAACCATGGAAAGGAATCAAAAAAGCAAAAGAAATTGGAAAAATTCGAATTGGGCAAGTTGAAAAACATAAACTGCTGGATTTTTGAATTTTATTCTTCCTGCCCAAAGCCCGAAGTCAGAATTAATGAACAAAGGCACGCTAACAATCCCATCCGCGCTGACATGGGTTTGTCGACGCAGGCTATAAATTGAACCCTTCTCTCTCGCCATACAACACATTTTACTACTTAAGCCGTATTCGGCGAAAATAGAGAGAAAACAGCTGGGAATCCTTTTAGATTGCCACCATTTTCTTGAACCTTTCCCAAATTCACTTCAAACATTCTCAAATCACTCTTGTCACAACAAGCTCAAGCTTAAACACTACTCAAGAGGAAGATTAGGGAGAAACATAGAGGACTTAAGTGTTATCTACTTGTTTTCTCTTGATCAACTCTATCATCAAACCCTAAACACATTCAAGCCTTTGAATCCACTCAAACACAAATTCAAACACCAAATCTTGATACTCCTCAAGTCAAACACCAAATCTGATATACTCCTCAAGTCACCCCAAGCCTAGAAGATAGGGTGTCACCATTGGTAAAGCCTCCTTCTCCCCAAACCCTAAAACTCCCTTTAACTTCGTTTCATCTTGTTCTTCTCACTTTGATTTACTTTGTATGTCTAGTTTAACTTAAGTTCTTGACCTAAGATGGCCATCTTGGTTCATCTTCATGAATGACCATCTCAAATGGTCCACATTTTTAAATCTCTAGTTGATTTTTCTTTAATTTCATCTCTACAAATTCCCCTTCCCAAGCAAATGAAATGCTTAAGTCCTAATGTAATTCCCAAGGATGGTTTGATATAGTAGATCACCACTAAAATGTCTAGCCGATCACTAATCAAAATCCTATGAAATGGGGACAAGCATGGATGCCAAATCCCCTTTAAAATCATGTTTTTCTTTCTTGAGAAGTTGCTGTCCAGTAGCAATTTTCTAAGACCCCAGTCCATGGTCTAAATTTTTGGACACAGATAAACTTGGAATTTGGTGTTGACTACAAAACACTTTTTATAGCCAACATTCAGATATTTCCAGACATATTTTTACTTTATTTTTTGCGTGAGTAAAACTCCATTTTACAAGTTTTATTTTGAAGGTCAGATCACCAGTTTCTGGGAGTCCAGATCTCATATCTGAGATTTCCAGAAGGTTTTGAGTCCTCAAATATTCTCCAAAATGGAAAATTCTTTCACTGAAATCTTATTTAAGGTGTCGGGAACAACTTTCATTCTCTGAGTTTTCTCAGATTATGAAGTTTTGAAGCCCTTAAATCTATTTCAAAATCAAGTGTCCACTGCCTTTTTCATTCTGGCAGAAGTGTTCTTCAACTTCCAAAAATCTTTTGAGTACCAAAACTCTTCCCAAAAATCACACCAAAAATCATGGGATCTGTCCAAAGTCTAATAAAGATTTCCCAATTTTTACTTTTCTTAGTTTCAACTTATTTTGGCCAAAACACACACACACACACACACACAAATGGTTTTTAGCTTGGAAGACTCGTTTTACGAGGCATTAAGTGCACACTAACGTCCTTCCCGGCGTGTAACATGACCTCCGAACCCAAATCTCTAATCTCGGGCATTTTTCAAAGTTTTGGCCCTTAAAACAAAAATGGCGTGGCGACTCCGTCTTTTTCCGGTTTTATTTGATTTTCAAAGAAACGCAAAATCGATTTTTCCCGCGAAATTTTGGTGGCACATCATCACAGTGGCGACTCTGCTGGGGACATTTTAAGCTTTTTTTTTAAAAAAAAAACGATATTTGGTATATTGGTGGAAACCATTAAACTTCCCGTTATCGCCTCCTAACACGAGTCGGGGATAAATTGTGGTCTAACAATCCCACGTACCGGTATCAACGTTTTCAAAAAAAAAAGAAAAGCTTTTGAGGATCAAGCTTCCATCCCGGTATTAAAAATCATTTGTTGTGTGTGTTGATTTTTACACATTTTCGTGTTGTTTTGGCCGCCTCGGAAAAAGTCAAAATTTTGACTGTCGGAATCATGTCCCTAACTGTTGGAATTTTTGTGCTTATGTGTTCATTAAGGCTCCGTTTGTTTAGCGTAAAACATATTCCGGAAAATGATTTCCGGCAAAATGTTTTTCGGAAAATGAAAATGTTTTCCGGAAAATAAGATAAAAATGAAGTTTTCCCTATTTTCTGGTGCGAAACAAACACCGGAAAATGAGGAAAATATTTTCCGGAAAACATTTTCCCCCAAACAAACGGAGCCTAAATTTAAAAAAAAATTTCAAAAATTTTTTTTTTTAAAAAATTTCAAAAAAAAAAAGATCTTTCAAAAAGAAAATTTTCAAAAAATAAAAATAAAAAATCATGCATCATATTTTTTTAAGACACATGAAAAATTTCTATTTTACTCAGAAAAAGAAAATAGACTGCTTGCACACTACGCGCACGTGACCTTACACTGTACCACTTTACGTCCCTAACAGGGAAATCCTTGTCGCGGCCGTTTGGTCTTATTACGCCTCTCGGTGCAAGCACGGGACTACCCAAACATCCCATGGAGCCTCGTGTCGAGCATGCACTTGTCCGGTGACACACTTTTGTCCGAGACCCGGTTGATTTTTAGTTTGATTACGTGTCATGCCTGCCGTGTATAGACCTTTCCTTTCAAGCCTTTGTCGGCACACCGACTCAATATCTTTCGGGGACCCTAATCGATTGAGTTCTCGCCGGTTTTCCGCCGTAGACTTTGACCAAGATATTGACCAGGCGCCTTGACTTCGGCTACGGCGGCACAAATTATACACTGACTCCCAGCATTGACACTGAGTCATCAAGGATTAATGATTATTCCATGCCTAATTACGGCCTAATTGACGACAAATCAAGATCAATTGTGGACGCTTATCAGTCCAAATCATGCCGACTTTTTGTCGAGCCCTCGGACATGATCTTGACTTTGACGTCAGCTTTGTCCGTAATTTACATCGAATGCTCGTTAAGACTCGATTACCCGCCAGACTTTTAGGATCATTTTTTTTTCGGTCGGTGGGACCCGCTTGCCCTATAGGACCCTCGCCGGGCACATCCACCCTGGGAAGTCGAAATACAGGTGGAATACGAGGGACTTATAGACGTAGTGACGGGGCCCACTGATCCAGGATCTAGGGTAGTTTGCGAAAAAGAAGAGCAATCTTTTCCAACCGATTAGGTTAATAAAACATGTTTTAAGTAAACAAGAACAAATAACTGCATGTTGCATGAGCCCAAAGCCCAAACACCTACCTTCCTTCAATTCCCAGACATCGAACCCTCGTGTCTTTCCCCGCGACTCCTCACAAAGGTTGGTTCGGACACCGGGTCACCGTTTGATTAGTTGGGAAGATTCAGCGCGTCATCGGCTTCACCGTTTGTTCGAACTCAGGGTTTGAGAATGTACGCATCGGCCGGTAATGATGGGGACAACGTCACTCCGCCTCCGGGACCCCTCGGACGAGCAATGGAATCAGTTAGCAGAACAGACGAGACTACGACAGGAAGCACAGCTGAATAGCCTTATGGAGGCTATTAAGAGCCACGGTTTGGCCGCCACCCTCAATCCCGATGGCACCTTCACCGTGGAAGAAGACAAGGATGCCAATCCCACTCTTGGTCAGCCCGACTACTCCCGGATACCACCACCGGCCTCCCATGGTACTACCACCGGAGCCCATGCTTCTCGACCTCTGGGTCAGCCGGCTCCCCAACTGCAGACCGCTGGATCCATGCAGCCTAAAGGGACGAGCCAATTCCCAGTCCCTCAGTGGGGACGAAATCAGTACGAAATGTCTTCTCATGCTTGGGGCTACCCCGGAATGCCACAACAAATGGGGATCCCACCTCAGTTCGGGACCAATCAATACGGACCTTCCGCAACAGGTTTGGGATACCCCGCGCAGTTTGGTTCGGGGCAACCTTGGTCGGGAGTCCCCCTCGAGAATGATGCTAGCTCAGCTGCTCCTCACACGGCTTCCACTCGGGGTTCAATGGGTTGCAAGCCCCCATCCAGGTTTCATCGGAATCACCGGGACCACGGTATCCTCCCGGTTATGCATCCTCGCCACAACCGGCCATGCAATTCAACAACCGGGGACAACGGCCGCACTTAAGCCTACTTATGGGCCTCACTTCGGAAATCCGAGCTATCCGGCTACCTCAGATCTGCCTCCATCTTCTCTGCCGATTGGAAGCCAACAGCAAGTCGCTGGGTTCTATTCCTTTGCCCAAGCTCCTACCTACACTCCCCAGGGTAATTTGGGCCAAAGACGGGTTTTCACCTATGCTCAGGGATATGGTATTCCTTCCACCAATGCACCACCAACAGCTAGTCCTCTTCTGGCTCAAATATCGGCTCGGGCATTCCCGCTCCACCTTTGGATCCCCAATTGGCTTGGTTTATGGAGCAACACAAGGAAATGAAAGCGCGAATCGTTGAATTGACCGTCAAAAGGAACACTTGCTCTTCGGCCTACGAGATCCCGACTCAATTGTACCCTGCCTCTCAAGTTCGTGATGCCCAATCTCGAAGCTTGTTTGATGGAAGTGCGTGCCCTAAAACTCACTTGGACACCTACACTTTGGCAATGAAAGCTAAGGGATGCACAAACCGGCGGTTGGGCGACTACTTGATCTCTCTTTGAAGTCGGGGGCTTTGAAATGGTTTTTCCGATTGCGGCTGAAGCTAGGGCTACTTGGGAACAGATTACCGGTACTTTCACGAGATAAGTATAAAGCCAACTTGGAATGGGAAACAAACGAGTTGACTGCGGACAACGGTGCGGCGCCACGATGAGAATATTGGGGATTTCTATAGAAGGTGGAACTTGAAGCTTAGTGAAATGGCCATTCCTCCCTCTGACGAGGAACAGTTAGACATCTTTCAGTCATGCTTCAAGCCGCATTTGAGGGCTTCCCTCAGTCACTTCCCCTACGGCGACTTGCGTGCAATGGTTAATTCGGGGCTAAGTTCGAAAAGGCTTACAATCGGCAGCCGGCTGCTGCACACGCTACGATACCGGGTTTCTTCCACCTCCAACATAGCTCTGCCTCAACCAAAAGGTAAAGAAGTGATTAGCTATGCGGGACAGGGTGTAACAATGCCACTTCCTTTGTTCCCAAGAAACTGATGCATCCGGATCCGGCTCCAAGACTTGAGAAACTTTGGGATGCCTTTGAGTGATATCTTCAGAGGTTTGGTGAGAGAAGGTTTGCTCCGGCCTTTGGAAAATTATCAGCCTAGAAACCCCAATGCTCCTTTGGATACCTCCAGGCATTGTGCCTTTCATCAGTACCATGGGCACCTGACAGATGATTGCGTCCCCCTGAAAAAGGCAATCCAAAGTTTGATTGAACAAGGGAGGTTAGAGGTGCCTGAAGGGCCCAATACTATCAGTAACCCATTCCCTAGAAACAACAACCCGAATGTCAACATGGTCGAGTTTGGTGGTTCAAGACTTGGGAACATAATGGAATTTGACTCACCCCTTTGCGAGGTCAATGAACCAGTCATCACAGGCAAGGAAAATGGTTGGATTGAGCAAGAAGCTGACAAAGAAGTCCGGATGGGAAGACCTGCGATAACTCCCGTCTCCAGCGTCGAAGAATAGATGCATGGTCCAACAGCAAAGAGCAGCTAGACTAGGGGCTACCTATCTCTAAGATAGTCTTTTAGTCAACCTTCGTAGGTTCTAGTACTTTTCTTTCACCTAAGTCCGTCTTGGACACTTGTCGGTTTTGTCCACCTCGAATGTTGTGGAAAGAAGCTTAACTATCATTTAAAATTTTAATATATATAAGTCTTTTCTTTTCTTGCTAGACTTGAGACATCACTTGCACACCCATGTTACACTTGATTGAAATGGTTTTATCCTAGATGATCACTTGTGCTGCTCAACTACTAATTCTTTGAAATAATTAATATTTAAATTAATCGGAGTGAAAAAATCAATTGATATCCTTCCCAAATTGGGGCTTACCAACTCCCCATCTTGCATCTCATATGCTCACATCCCTTTCATCATCATCCTTTCGTTGCTCGATGAATTTGCATGGATCTTTTCTCATTTAAAGCTTAAGCAAGCAATGAAGACTTAATTTCGTTTAGGTCATCCGGTAAGGATTGCGGTCGAAGCCTTTCACTCTAGGGAAGCCGTTACCTCACCCTCACTAAACAATACCCTTTCATTTCAAGATCGGCGTGTTTTGAAACCCGGTTTAGCCATCATTTTTGCTCCTTACTGAGAGAAGTTCAAGCAAGGCCAAGAAGTTAACTTCGAGAGTCGGCGATGCGCAAAATATCTCAAGCCATGAAGGAAGGATAAAGACAATCCTCAACTCCTCGGGAGGCTTTCCAAGTCAAAAAAAAAAAAAAAAAAAAAAAAAAGAACTGTCGATCCTCAAAAGTCCCCGACTTTTCAAGAAGCTCTCCAATGATCAAAAAGGAGCCCGAATCCTCGCAAGTTCACAAAAGTTCTCGATAGCTTGGACTTCCTCTTATCAATACCTTAAACCAATCCCAAGCCATCCTCTTAATTTTAGAGGATACTCCCATCACCATTACCCTCGCCTTTGGCCAAGGTCAAAATTTGACCTCTCATCCTTAGGGCAATCAATCTTCTGCTATAGATTTCCCAAACACATCCCTGCAAGCCAACCTCTCATCTTTAGAGGTTCAGTCAGCAAAAGGCCCAGCCGACCCCTCACTTTAAGAGGTCATAACTCCCAAAATCACCCGATGGCCGATCGAAGCCCGGAAACCCAGCTGCAATTCCTATCGGATAGCAATCTTTAAGATATAAATCAAATTAATGCTTCATTGCTTGCTTAAATTGGAATCTAATTCATCTTGGTTCAAAATCATCAATCAAAGATTGTGCAAATTCAAATCCGATGTGAGCATAATTCATTTCTACTCCACAAACACTTGCCGTGGATGTCCCACTGGGGCTTCGCATCCGTGTCTTTCATGGACACTCTAAGGGGATATGTTATTCAATCCTCCAAATCCTCAAAATCCCCAAAGGTCCTCAGAATTTCAACATTCGTTCTCTTTTCATTCGGGATAAGCCCGAACTACGGCGACCTGAGCTCTTCATAATGGAGGGAACGTAGGCAACCAGAAATGGTACGGTCGAAATCACAAACAAATCTCAAAAAAAAAAATCCGGTCTCATCAAAGATCGTCCCTATACACTTTCCGTCCTTCCGAGCTTGATTCTCGATATCAGTTGGTTTTTTCCTCGTGATTAATCAAAATATTTGTTCATATCAGATTTAGGAGTTGAATAACCCGAACATTAACAAAGAGTTTTAAGCAGCCTTGTGATCATCATGAATAAGACAAGTTTTCAAGTGTCTCGACAAGTCTTCTCTCTCTCCATCATAGAGAAATAGAGCCAAACACTGTCTTTCTGTCAGCAGGGGCTTCCATACACTTTCCCACACCTTGAGATGCTTATACTCTCTCAAAAGAGTCAAACCTAAAGCGAGAGTGTCATACACCAATTCGGGAGACATTCCCACCTTTCAAAAAAAGATATGCCCCTGCACGTAAACATTTCTGAGTCTTGTCCATTGACTGGTTGACTAAGATCTGAAAAGATGGGTGCCTCCTCGGCTACATAATGACTCTGTCTGCAATAAGACCGCTCTGAATTTCTTCACGCTGGGGCTTGCTAAGCGGTTCTCCTGTATCAGCTCTTCAAGATGGGACTTCTATAGTCATCCTTGGGTCCACATTGCGTTCTTCACTACGAGATAGATTCGCCAAGTCACTTCTTCAAAATTCGGACTTTGCCTACTCAGGATCCGGGGGCTTTATCAAGCTGGTCCTTTGGACCCGAATTTTATCAAGTCGCAAGAAAGAATTTCAGCTTCAGAACCTGGTACATAGCAGCTCCCCGTAGTATCGAAATTTGAAATCTGGGTTTCTCCCGGCATTAGCAATTTCATCAAATCATTCTCCGAACAAGGTTTCGGCCAAAGTTACAGCTCACCCAAATGGAAGAAGCTTCAACGTGCCCTAGAGCCTGTCAGCATCAACTTCAAATGACCAAGAATGAGAGGGAAAATTTCAACCAAGACCCGGGATCCGAATCCAATCTCATCAAAATTGAGGTCCATGTGATACTGCTGACAAAACCTCACCAACAACCGCTGTTTAAATCGCGATCAAGGGTTCTCATCCCCCACGTGCTCAAAATTTGTTCCAAACAGTCTCCAGACACATACATCACCATGCATCCCCACAAAAATCTCCCAAGGGCTCATGTAGCATGCACAAAACTTGAATCAATAGGAAAAATCCTAAGTGATTGAAAATCATAAATCGTAATTTCCCTGCTAAAAAGCGTAGGCTAAGTGCATCTTCGAAGGCAAGTAAATGCATCACCTCATAATCATTTTTTTGGTTCCATGCATGCATCTGTCATCATAAATGTCATATATGCATCTTCCTCTTCACTAACGAATGCAGGAATTCAAACGTGAAATCAAATCCCCCTTTTCGGCAAGGATGATCTTCACCAAAGACGACCTCCAATGTCCACAAATGGATGAAAACAGCCCCCAATGAAGACCACCTCCAGTGTCTACCGTTCGGTCAGAGACGCCAAGTTCTCAAATACAATTCGGTCAGAGACGCCAAGTTCTCAAATACAATTCGGTCAGAGACGCCAAGTTCTCAAATACAAATCGGTCAGAGACGCCAAG
This sequence comes from Adenophora triphylla var. japonica, assembly GCA_022495995.1. Classification (NCBI taxonomy): domain Eukaryota; kingdom Viridiplantae; phylum Streptophyta; class Magnoliopsida; order Asterales; family Campanulaceae; genus Adenophora; species Adenophora triphylla. The sequence continues at coordinate 22,584 of JAFEMH010004053.1, read as the reverse complement.
TTCTCAAATACAATTCGGTCAGAGACGCCAAGTTCTCAAATACAAATCGGTCAGGGGCGCCAAGTTCTCAGATACAATTCGGTTACAGACACCAAGTTCTCAAATGCAAGAAGTCCCAATGTGAAGACAAACTCAACAACTTCTACAAGGTTGACGATCACCAGCAAGATGCAGACTCAACCAAACTCCTCCTTCAGGTCAAAATGCCTCCAAAGACAGCAAATCGTCAGCAGAAACCGTCCCATGAACGGCAACCCAACAACTCTTCATCAACATCAGCCGTAGCCTCAGTCCTTCCTGACTACGGTAAGCACAAAGACAGTATGAAAGCATATCTTAGTCAACTACTTTTCTAAAAGAACATTATCACCAAATCTTAGGGTGACTTCCCAAAAATAGTCAAGTCTTAGGGCGACTTCCCAAAAATAGTCAAATCTTAGGGCGACTTCCCAAAAACAGTCAAACCTCGGGTGACTCCCGAATACCGTCAAACCATCAAAGACCATCCCCAGCAGTTTTCGAACTACGTCCAGGCTTGATTCCCACTCGGGATACGTGGCGACCTACCATAGGTTCAGGCCCGGACCAACACTCTGGTCCACCCTTTTTCCCGATAATCATCGTAAGCTCAAATCTTCCCCAGCGAGAACGCCCTCAAACAGTCTCCCTCGGGTACAAAACCTCGACTTAGGATCATACTCCTGAACTGAGTCCCTATTTAGGTTCATACTCCTGAGATGAAACCCCGACTTAGGATCATACTCCTGAACTAGGTTCCCATTTAGGTTCATACTCCTGAACTGAAATCCCGACTTAGGATCATACTCCTGAACTGAGTATACTTCTGAACTAAACCTCAGCTTAGGTTCATCCCCGACGAAAGTTAACGGAATTCCGGCCCCTTCAAATGAAGTCCACCAAAAGACTGTCTATCCCCTCGGAGTCTGTCCCCAACAAAAAGATACGAACATCAAAGGAAATCGTCTCAAAACAAATTGATATCTCCAAATCACTCTTTGTCAAGGTTCGAGGCACCTAAGACGCCATCATTAAGGTTTGAGGCACCTAAAACGCTATCACACACAACACGAGTAAAGCGATAAATCGCAATCATCCCCTAATTCGACAAACAGAAACCATTACCAGGGTGACTTCCCAAAAATAGTCAGATCTTAGGGTGACTTCCCAAAAATAGTCAGATCATAGGGCGACTTCCCAAAAATAGTCAGATCTTAGGGTGACTTCCCAAAAATAGTCAGATCATAGGGTGACTTCTCAAAAATAGTCAAATCTTAGGGTGACTTCCCAAAAATAGTCAGATCATAGGGCGACTTCCCCAAAATAGTCAAATCATAGGGCGACTTTCCAAAAATAGTCAAATCATAGGGCGACTTCCCCAAAATAGTCAAGTCATAGGGCGACTTCCCAAAAATAGTCAAATCATAGGGCGACTTCCCAAAAATAGTCAAACCATAGGGCGACTTCCCAAAAATAGTCAAACCTCAGGGCGACTTCCCAAAAAATAGTCAAACCTTAGGGTGACTTCCCAAAAATAGTCAGACCTTAGGGCGACTTCCCAAAAATAGTCAAATCTTAGGGTCAAAGACCCGAACTACGACTGGCTTGATTCCTCTTAAGGATACGTAGGTAGCCTATCATTAGGTTCAGCCATCCGACCAAAAATGGTCATTCCTATCCCCAGCAGAGCGGATAGCCATCCAACCGAAAATGGTCACTCTTATCCCCAGCAGAGCGGATATACAACTCTAGCCATCCGACCTAAAATGGTCATCTCTTATCCCCAGCAGAGTTTCTCTCTAGCAACCGACTGCAGAGCTCGCTCATCAGGTTCGAGGCACCTAAAACGCCATCAACTCCAGGGTCAAAGACCCGAACTACGACTGGCTTGATTCCTCTTAAGGATACGTAGGTAGCCTATCGCTAGGTTCAGCCACTCGATCACTTGATCATCCTGCCAAATATGGAGCCTTACTCTTATCGACGACCCCGCTTCCTTCGAAAGCGCCGTCGTCGAGGGGCTACTGTAAGTGCTCCAATTTGAGCTTGTTAGAATTTTCGTTAGAAAATTAACGAAAGTTATAACATTCCTAACAATTCCTAACATTCCTAACATTTCTAACCAAGTAAGGGTAGATTAGGGATTGCCAAAAAAAGATAAACCATGGAAAGGAATCAAAAAAGCAAAAGAAATTGGAAAAATCCGAATTGGGCAAGTTGAAAAACATAAACTGCTGGATTTTTGAATTTTATTCTTCCTGTCTAAAGCCTGAAGCTGTAATTAATGAATAGTGCACGCTAACAATCCCATCCGCGCGGACATGTTTGTCAATTTCAGAGGGCTATAAATTGAACCCTCCTCTCTCAGTTTACACAACACATTTTACTCACGTAAGGCGTATTGCGAAAATAGAGAGAAAACGGTGGGAATCCTTAGATTACCACCATTTTCTCTTGAACCTTTCCCAAATTCACTTCAAACATTCTCAAATCACTCTTAAACACACCAAGCTCAAGCTTAAAACACTACTCAAGAGGAAGATTAGGGAGAAAACATAGATGACTTAAGTGTTATCTACTTGTTTTCTCTTTGATCAACTCTATCATCAAACCCTAAACACATTCAAGCCTTGAATCCACTCAAACACAAATCCAAACACCAAATCTTGATACTCCTCAAGTCAAATTCCAAGCCTAGAAAGATAGGGTGTCACCATTGGTAAAGCCCTCCTTCTTCAAACCCTAAAACTCCCTTTTAACTTCTTGTTCATCTTGTTCTTCTCACTTTGATTTACTTTATGTCTAGTTTAACTTAAGTCTTGACCTAAGATGGTCATCTTGAAGTTCATCTTCATGAATGACCATCTCAAATGGTCCACATTTTTAAATCTCTAGTTGATTTTTCTCTTTAATTTCATCTCTACAAAATTCTCCTTCCCAAGCAAATGAAATGCTTAAGTCCTAATGTACCCCAAGGATGGTTTGATATAGTAGATCACCACTAAAATGTCTAGTGATCACTAATCAAAACCTAGGGAAATGGGGACAAGCATGGATGCCAAATCCCCTTTAAAATCATGTTTTTCTTTCTTGAGAAGTTGCTGTCCAGTAGCAATTTTCTAAGACCCCAGTCCATGGTCTAAATTTTTGGACACAGATAAACTTGGAATTTGGTGTTGACTACAAAACACTTTTTGTAGACAACATTCAGATATTTCCAGAAATATTTTTACTTTATTTTTTGCGTGAGTAAAACTCCCTTTTACAAGTTTTCTTTTGAAGGTCAGATCACCAGTTTCTGGGAGTCCAGATCTCATATCTGAGATTTCCAGAAGGTTTTGAGTCCTCAAATCTTCTCCAAAATGGAAAATTGTTTCACTGAAATCTTATTTAAGGTGTCAAGAACAACTTTCATTCTCTGAGTTTTCTCAGATTATGAAGTTTTGAAGCCCTTAAATCTATTTCAAAATCAAGTGTCCACTGCCTTTTTCATTCTGGCAGAAGTGTTCTTCAACTTCCAAAAATCTTTTGAGTACCAAAACTCTAACCAAAAATCACACCAAAAATCATGGGATCTATCCAAAGTCTAATAAAGATTTCCCAATTTTTACTTTTCTGAGTTTCAACTTATTTTGGCCAAAACACACACACACACAAATGATTTTTAGCTTGGAAGACTCGTTTTACGAGGCATTCCGGGTGCACACTAACGTCCTTCCCGGCGTGTAACATGACCTCCGAACCCAAATCTCTAATCTCGGGCATTTTTCAAAGTTTTGGCCCTTAAAACAAAAATGGCGTGGCGACTCCGTCTTTTTTCGGTTTTATTTGATTTTCAAAGAAACGCAAAATCGAATTTTCCCGCGAAATTTTGGTGGCACATCATCACAATAATACAAAGAGGAAAGGTTCAAAATCCCAAATTAATTTCTTCTCTTTCTCTTTCGATTTCCCGATTGATTGCTTGGGTGTTCTTGAGTTTTGTTCTCTTGCTTCCGCTGCGATTGCACAACAACTGGTATCAGAGCACGGCTGCGATGTCTGGGGGGAATTCCATCACCGTGGAGTCCGACGTTCAGAAGTTTGATGGTCATAGAAACTTTGCGTTGTGGCAACGGAGGGTGAAGGATTTTCTGGTTCAAGCAGGCTTGGGAAAGGTTCTTCGATAACCGGATAAACCTGATGATATCGAAGAAGGTCCATGGAAGGAGTTGCAAGAGCGGGCTGTTTCTTCGATACGGTAGTGCCTTGCGGATGAGGTGGTGTATCATGTGATCGATGAGGAATCACCGAGGAAAGTTTGGGAGATTTTGGAGGCTAGGAATTTGTCGAAATCCGTTTCGAACAAATTGCATCTTAAGCAACGGCTGTATGGGCTTAAGATGGTAGAGGGTTCTGACCTAGAATCTCATATACACACGTTTAATCAAATCCTCAATGATTTGGTTAGGGTGGAGGTGAAGTTCGAGGATGATGACAAGGCTTTGATGCTGTTGAATTCGTTGCCCAATTCTTCAACATACGAAAACCTTGTTACTACGTTGACGTGGGGGAAGGAGACTATGGAATTGCAACTGGTCACAGAAGCTCTTCTAGCTTTTCATAAATGGAAGAAGTCCGTTGATGAACCTGCGGGTGAGGGGTTATTTGTGAAGGAAAATCAGGAACGTGGGAGATCTCAGTTCCGGGATAACTCGCAGAGGCATAATTCTCGTTCTCAGTCAAAGAAGAAGTACAAGGGGAATTGTTTCAAGTGTGGGCAGAAGGGGCATAAGAGGCAGAATTGTCCGGAGAAGGGGAACGGTAAAGGCAAGGAAGGATCTTCAAAGTCAGTCAATGTGGTTGAAGATTGCTCGGAGGATGTGGATGGAGATATGCTCACGACTTCATCAGCTATGGAGCACCCGACAGATGGTTGGATTCTGGATTCAACATATTCGTTTCATGTGACGGCGAATCGTGATTGGTTCGATGCCTACAGGTTAGTTAATTCTGGTATAGTTACTATGGGTAATGGTGCTACATGTAAAATTGCTGGCATAGAAACTATAAGAATTAAGATGTATGATGGTGTAGTTAGAACGTTATGTGATGTTAGACATGTTCCGGAGGTTTCTAAAAATCTGATTTCATTGGGTACCTTGGATGCTAATGTTATGAACTATAAGGCTCAAGGTGGAGTATTGAAAGTTGTTAAGGGTGCTATGGTTGTGATGAAGGGTGAGAAGGGATCCAAGAACATTTACAGGTTGCTAGGGAGCACGGTTGTAGGTGGAGTCACATCTGTTGAGTCTGAGGTCGATACTGATGCCCTTCTATGGCATATGAGGCTTGGTCACATGGGTGAAAGGGGAATACGGGAACTTCATAAACGTAAGTTGTTGAAGGGTGTGAAGACTTGTAAACTGGAGTTTTGCAAGTATTGTGTTCTTGGAAAGCAGAACAAGGTGCAATTCAAGACGGGTAAACACACGACAAAGGGTATTCTCAATTATGTTCATTCAGATGTGTGGGGGCCAGTCAGAACAGAATCTAGAGGAGGACATTATTACTTTGTGACTTTCATTGATGATTTTTCGAAGAAGGTTTGGGTTTACTTCATGAGGCACAAGTCAGACTTTTGAGAAGTTCAAGGTGTGGAAAGCTGAAGTGGAAAACCAAACAGGGCGGAAGATCAAGTGTTTGAGGAGTGATAATGAGACAGAGTACACAGATGGCGAGTTCAAGAAGTTCTGTCGAGAGCATGGGATCAAGAGGTACTACACGGTACGCAAGACACCACAGCAAAACGGTGTGGCTGAGAGGATGAACAGAACTATTGCAGAAAGGGCTAGGTGTCTACGATTCAATGCGGGGTTGACAAAGAATTTTTGGGCTGGTGCGGTGAGTATGGCATGTTTCTTGATTAACAGATCACCTAGAGTCTCTTTGGATAACAGGTTTGCGGAGAAGGTATGGACGGGTAATGAGGTAGACTTCACCGATATCCGGGTGTTTGGGTGTCCATCCTATGTGCATATTCCTGGTGAAGAGCGGTCGAAGCTTGACCCAAAGTCAAAACAGTGTGTCTTTCTCGGATATGAAACAGGTGTGAAAGGATACAAGCTTTGGGATCCCAAGTCAAGCAAGGTGGTGATCAGTAGGGATGTAGTCTTTGATGAAAAGTCTATGTTGAAGTGTACTCATAAAGACAAGGAGAAGGTGCCAGAAAGCAAGGAGGGCGAGAAGCAGGTTATTGAGGTGGAGCTACGTGAGGATAATACTGATGCGGATCTCACTCTTCCGGAGTCAGAGGCAACTACACAAGAAGTGGCTAGTACTTCAGTTGGGAGACCTAAGAGAGTAATCAAGCCACCGGTCAGGTATGGATTTGAAGACATGGCTTCATATGTTCTTGTTCTTAGTAGTGGAGACCCGAGTACTTTTAAGGAGGCTATAAAGAGTCCGAAAAAGGAAAAGTGGGTAACTGCTATGGCGGAGGAGATGGAGTCACTGTACAAGAATGATACATGGGATTTGGTGGAGCTTCCTAAAGGGAAGCGTGCTATTGGTTGAAAGTGGATCTTCAAGCACAAGGAGGCAGTATCAGAAAAAGAGGGGGAAAAGTTCAAGGCTCGTTTGGTAGCAAAGGGGTATTCGCAGCGAGAGGGGGTGGATTATAATGAGATTTTTTCGCCGGTTGTGAGACATACTTCCATTCGGATTGTGTTGAGTCTTGTAGCGCACTATGATTTGGTGTTGGAGCAGATGGTGTGAAAACTGGGTTTCTACACGGTGAGTTGGATGAGCAGATTTTCATGGAGCAACCACATGGGTTCACGGAGCCCGGGCAGGAGCGTTTGGTTTGTAGATTGAAGAAGTCACTTTATGGGCTGAAGCAGTCTTCGAGGCAATGATATACGAGGTTCGACTCCTACATGGTACGTATTGGCTACAAGCGCTGTGAGTATGATTGCTGCGTGTATGTGAAGAGCCTTGATGATGGTTCTTTTATTTTTCTGTTACTGTATGTGGATGATATGCTTATCGCGGGTAGGAGTAAGAACGAGGTCAATCAGTTGAAGGCCTTGTTGAGTAGAGAGTTTGACATGAAGGATTTGGGGGAAGCCAAGAAGATTCTTGGGATGGAGATTCGCCGAGACAGGAAATCTAGGAGATTGTGGTTGTCTCAAGCCGGCTATGTGGAGAAGGTGTTGGAGAGGTTCAATATGCGGGATGCAAAACCTGTGAAGACACCATTGGCGAGTCATTTTAGTCTATCTGCCTTAGATTCCCCGAGTTCGACTGAAGAGATTCAGAGGATGTCAAAGGTTCCCTATGCAAGCGCAGTGGGATGTCTCATGTATGCTATGGTTTGTACGAGGCCAGATTTGGCGCAAGCCATTAGTGTGGTTAGCAAGTATATGGCGAATTCGGGCAAACAACATTAGGAAGCAGTTAAGTGGATTCTCAGATATTTGAAGGGCACTATGGATTATGTCATCATGTTTGGAGGTAAGGGTGAGGAGCTTTCTGTTGTGGGGTATGTTGATTCAAATTATGCAGGTGACTTGGATCGGAGGAGGTCGACTGCGGGTTATGCGTTTACTCTTGGTGGTGGACCCATATGCTGGAGATCTATGATCCAATCTATCATTGCTTTGTCTACAACGAAAGCGGAGTATATGGCAGCGGTTGAAGCTGCAAAGGAGGCCTTATGGCTTCGAGGTTTGGTCAACGAGTTGGGCATTGAGCAAGGTGGAGTGGAGTTGCTTTGTGACAGTCAAAGCGCGATATTTCTAGCGAAGAATCACATTTATCATCAACGGTCGAAACACATTGATGTTCGGTTTCACAAGATTCGGGAGTTGATTGATATGGGTGAGGTTGTGCTAGAAAAGGTTCACACTACGGAGAATGTTGCGGATATGTTGACGAAGCCGGTTACTACTGACAAGTTCAAGCATTGTTTGGATTTGTTGCACATCTCTAGCTGTTAGAGATAGGGCGGTTCGAGCTGGTTCCTTGTATCTTTTGTTGGGTTGGGTGAATACTCGCCAAGGTGGAGATTGTAGGATTGTGGCTCGATTCTGTGAGGGAGGTTGAGGCGGGCGCCCCACACATGGTGAGGCGTACGCCTGGAACGCCGAAGCAAGAGGTGGTGAAGGCAGCTTTGAGGCGGGCACACCAATCTTGGCGAGGCGGGCGCCTCGAATGCCGAAGCTGTGGATCTTGGTTGGTCGACGCCAGGCGGGCGCCTAGTTGCTCTGGGGCGGGCGCCTCAAGGCCCAGCGGGAGGGTTTTGCTGACGGGCTTTTCTATTGTTTTAGGTCTTAGTTTTGGGCTAGGGTTGTCGTATAAATACATGCTTGTAACCCTATGTAAAACTTGATGAGATCATTGCACATAATACAAAGAGGAAAGGTTCAAAACCCCAAATTAATTTCTTCTCTTTCTCTTTCGATTTCCCGATTGATTGCTTGGGTGTTCTTGAGTTTTGTTCTCTTGCTTCCGCTGCGATTGCACAACAAGAATTTATTCAAAAGAAATTTTTTAAAAATATTTAAAGAGAGCGATAATAGTGATAGTAACCTTGAAAAGGAAGTTGAGGTTGACAAGGCACTAAGGTATCTGAACGGTATAAACCAATATAAGAATGTTAATCGTATCGAGCAAATCCCAATATATTAGGCCTAAGATATAATTCGTACAATTCTCAATTACGACAAATGGAGTGAATTTCTCTACCTTTGCTCGTCTAGCTTACTCGTCATTCCCACTATTTCGATCTAGACATATCAGAACGAATAATGACCAAGTAATAGCAAAACTATATGCCGACGAGCTAAATATATCAGAGCGAACAATGACCAAGTAATAGCAAAACTATATGCCGACGAGGTCTAATCTCATATGCCGAGCAAGACCTCCTTTGAAAACGAGAAGCCCCTCCTCGGTCTCCATATAATAAAAGAAAATGGGCTTTCCTATCCTTACTTTTCACTTCATCGACGTCAACCCAAGTCGACCAAACAACTTATGCCGAGAAGTTCGCCTTTGAGGCGCACGTGCAGATTACTATTAATTAATCATATTCAAATAACGACTGTTAACAGTTATAATCCTTTTATAATTATAACCTTATCTCACACGTTTTCTTATCCAACAAGGATTATACAATGCTATGCCTATATATACAAGCTATAATTCAAATTATTTTGGTAACACGTCTTTTGACTCTAAACTTTTGTCAATTGATTTCCTTCTCTAAACACAAATACTTACTCTCACGCCGAAGAGCCTTCACCAGTGAATTACCGGCTTAGTTTACGTGTTTGTTCTTCTTTTTCAGGCTATTCAATCATCTAGGATACAACATGCCGCTGAATTTGGGATGATACGAACGTTTTTTGCATCATCAGTTTGGCTCCATTGCCGGGAAACGATTCGAAATACCCATTGAATAGATTGAAAAATTCATGTTTCGCTCTCCTAATTCTAATGGAAGACGGACATAGTGCTAGTTTTACACCTCAACATGATAACATTTTTGTGGAAGGGATTCATGGCAACACAATTATTGCTTTTCCTCTTTTCAATAGGGAATTGCCTCCTCCACCACAGCTGATTGATGGACTGCCGCCCCTATGAATGAATCTACTTTCTAGGGGACAACCGATAATCGACACAGTACAGACGAACCCTCCTCGTCGTCGGCGTCGAGGAAGGCTTTCCGGCAGCCAGACGACGAGGAATGCTGCTAGGGAGGAACTGGGGCTTCCCCCCGGCCCCCACAGGTTGATCGCAGAACTCTACTGCATCAACAGATGGAAACTTTGCAACGCATTTATGAAACGCAAAATGTCTTGCTACAATTAGATCCTGAGCATTCTCTAGCTGAATTCATGAGGCTTACGAGGACTGGAAACTCCCTTGGAGGGCAGAGTTAGGTTGATAGGCGTGGTAATCAGGGGAATAGAGAAAATCTTCCTCGTGGCCAACATCCCCCTCACCTCGACACCTCTGATAGAACCAGGCAAAACCTCCAAGATGTCCCTCCTTGTAATAAGGCACATGGGAATGGCAACATAAGAAACAAGGTAGATTTGAGAAGTCAATTGAACCAACAAAAGGAGCAAGAGGTTAATTCTGCTGACTTAAGAGCTAGGCTCAGTCATGCAAGGCATAAAATCCCTACTCGTCGTAATACCCCTCCTATGCCTAGGAGCCCTCATCATCATAGAAGCCCTACTCGGCCAAGGAGCCCTACTCGTGACAGATCACCTCCCCAATCGATTTAGATCCATGACAGACCAAGTGGAGGAAAGTTTGACAGACCGGGAGTTGATTGTTTGCTTTAATTCCAGATTGAGATCCGGACAATTGATCTATGAACTTTCTGTCATAGAGTATAAGTCAAAATCTGATATGTACAATGTGGCTTATGCCATAACAATGGCAGAAAAGAAAAGTAAAAAGAGATTTAAAAATCAGAAGTAGAGGCAGCTGACATCAAACATGCTTCAAATAGAAGTGACTATAAGGGGAAGAATAGAATTTAGCCTACTTAAAAAGCCGAGATTTTTACATTAACAATAACAAGAAGTTAAATATGATACTCCCTCCGTCCCACTCGAAGCGTCACTTTTTACCCAAAAGGGTGTCCCGTTTAAAGCGTCACCCTTTCCTAAAAATGAAATATTTTATAATATTCTATTACCCCATCCACTATTCCCTCCACTAATTCTCTCTCCTCTACACTCACAACACTTTTTAAATTCACTATTTCCTCCACTAATTCTCTCTCCTATTTTCAAATTACACTCACAATATTTTTTCTTTCCACACTTTTCCTTAATTTGCGTGCCACCCCTAAAAGGGTGACACTCTTGACGGGACGGAGGGAGTACTCCCTCCGTCCCGCTAATATTAGCACACTTTCCTTTTTGGGCGTCCCGTTAATATTCGCACACTCCCAAAAAGGAAACTTTATATTAATAAAATATTCACCCAACCCCACTCATTCTCTCTCCTACATTATTTTAATACTCACAACACCATTATAATTTATTACACCCTCCACTCATTCTCTCTCCACTCATTCTTTTACACTCACAACATTTTATTAAAATATCATATTCCTTAATTCCCGCGCAAACAGTGTTTGTGCTAATATTAGCGGGACGGAGGGAGTATATATTATGAAACGACCGATGTTTTTAGCGCAGATATTGATGCCCATGCACCATTTTTTTCATTTTAGTATTATATAATTATTTGAAATAATTTATTATTTGTCATTAAAATCTTCATTTTCATATTAAATAAAGTATAATGTATGATACTAATTAATTCATCTCAATAATTAATTCATAAGCTGTATTTAATTTTTCTTTACATAAATTCATATGAATTGAATAAATTGAAACTGATAGCATTTAATCAATTCATTTTAATAAATAAATGAATGTTATGAGCTTAGGTGGAAAAATTGCTGTTTTGTTGATATATAATATACTTTTTTTGCTCCATCTTAATCTACAAAATTTTCATTTTGGGTGTCTTACTTACGCCAACTATATATCGACTTACTATTTTCTATCACACCTTCTCTCCGTTATCTCTACTCACAATACTTTAATATTATATAGTTAATTTTTCCCTAAATCTTATGTATTACCTTAAATTAAGGGTTTACATAGCAATAAACAATTGCTACGTCTATAGTATAAATATAGTATAAATGAGGCCCGTGTTTGCTACAGTTTTTGCTACAGTTTCAACCGTCAAAATTCTCATTTTGCCCTCATTATTTTGTTCTTTTCCCATTTTGTTCTTAAAAAAAATTTAATTTAAAAAAAAATTAAAAATAAAATAAAATTACGTAGCCTTGGACACGAACATGTGCTAGTAATTTAATACAAAGCAAACATGTAGGCCCACGAAGATAAATGAGCCCATACTTTTAATTAACAAAAGTAAAAGGGATCCACGAAGACCCAAAAAGCAACTACTCTTACAAAATTCTCTCCCACATCACCAAGCCCAAAAGCATCAAACAAAATAAATGAAAGGAACATAAATTCCAAAAATTTAAAGAGAAGAAACAAAGAGAATGAACAAAAAAATGTTGATGACAACCCTTCCTCAACACTCTTCTCTCTTCTTCCCTATTCTCTCTCTCATCATCTCCTTCTCTCTCCACCATACCAAATCTCACACGTTCATCTACGCCGGTTGCTCTAACGAAAAATACGAACCAAACACCCCTTTCGAAGCCAACCTAAACTCGTTCCTATCCACAATAGTAAGTTCATCCACACACACACACTCCATTTACAATAGCTTTGCCATAGGAAACGACACTTCTACCCTACCCGAAGGCTCTATTTACGGATTATACCAGTGCAGAGGCGATTTGACAACTGTTGATTGCTCAAAATGCGTAGAAAGCGCGGTTTCCCAAGTAGGATTAGTATGTCCTTCAACATATGGTGCTAGTCTTCAACTAGATGGATGTTTAGTAAGATATGAGCATATTGACTTTTTGGGTAAGGTTGACTTTAGTGTTATGTATAGGAAGTGTAGTAAAAGTGTAAGTAATGATGTCGAGTTCTTTAAGCGTAGGGACGACGTTTTGGCGGAGTTGGAGGGGGCGTTAGGGTTTAGGGTTAGTAGTTCAGGGTTGGTTGAAGGGTTTGCTCAATGTTTAGGGGATTTAGGGGAAAATGATTGTTCTTCTTGCCTTGAAGAAGCTGTTGGGAAGCTGAAAAGTTGGTGTGGATCTGCTGCGGCTGGGGATGTGTTCTTGGCTCAGTGTTATGTGCGGTATTGGGCTTCTGGTTACTATGATTCATCTCCAGGTTAATTTATTTTTCTTTTTCCCTTTTATTCTTGAATTATTGATAATAGGTAAATATAATTTTGTTTTCTTTCTTAATTAAACCATATTCCATTCGTTTCATAATTAATACTGCAATTTACTTATCGATTATTTAAAAAAAAAATACACTCTATTTGTTTGTACAAGTAAGATTTCATTAAAATTATCTCCGTATTATTAGAAATGTGATATTTATTTTGGGACGGACAAGTTAAAAATGTGATATCTATAGTATAAATCACACCTCCATTATCTACAGTACAATGAACAGTATCAATCGGCGAATTTCCCATTTTGCCCTCATACATTTGTCCCTTTCCCATTTTGCCAAAAAAAAAATTTTAAAAAAATAAAAAAAAACACGTGTCCTTGGACACGGGCAAGTACTAGTCTATTATATAACAGAGGGAATATAAAATTCTATGAACGTCCTTTCGCTTACGTGATCATTGAGAATTGCCACTTTATATGCTTTACTTTAGGCATTTGTACTAATGTTTACTTGTGATGTTTTTTTAGTGCTTTTTTTTTTTCCTTTTAAAAAAAAAATTAGTTCTTGATGAAAGGGGTTGTTAAAAACTGATTAATATTTGTAAACTATACACATTACCTAGGATTAGTCGGATCAACGTTAGATTCTAGTGAAAGAGCTCTATCTCAAACGTCATACATGAGATATTCGTTTCATAGAAAATGTCACAAATTCAATTATTTCTATGATAAAATTTACCATTTAAGTGCCCCATTCAAATAAATTAGTTGATTAATTAATAAAAATTCAATTCAGATAAAAAAAAGTAAAGGAAAAGACTATGTTCTATCCATTAGAAGTGCATCGATCATTATCCAAGTATAAAGTTAAAATAGCAATCATTCCAACACCTTAAAGTTCCGAAAGTTGAAATTATTTTTGAACCACAACCATTTTTTAAATACAAAAATCAACATATTAATCAAATAAAATGATAGTAACGCTTTAGGAATAATCTAAAATGGGGTAGTGCTCATCTTTGTTAGCTAGTCTCTTGCTTATAATCTTTATGCAAGTATAGTACTAATTCATGCTTTCTCTTTTGAACATGTTACACGTACATAGATTCCTCTAACGACGGAGTCGGAAAAACAGTCGCCATAATCGTCGGCGTAATTGCTGGAATCGCAGTTGTCATAGTTCTTCTCTCGGTTTGTCGCAAGTCATGCGGTAAGTTTATTTCTATTTCATAAGAAAAAAACTACTTATGACATCAGTCCAAAAAGATTATGTCCAGTTTTGCTCTTGATCGATCAAAGTGAAATTGGACACCATTTTCAAAAGATATATGAAGTTTTATTTAAAAAAAAACAAAAAAACAAAAGGATGATCGTGTGGTGTTATTTTTCTTGTAGGTTAAGAAGGTCGAATTGGTGGCTTTACAAAGGGCCTACATATATATATGGTTACTTTTTTATTTAATTGAGACCTCTACATTTTAGTTTATTAATATTTTTTCTTTTGAATTTAATATTTATATGCAAATTATGGGTCCACAAAAGGTGGTTTTTATCTTTAAGGCATAAAGTTAAGTTGAGTGTTATCTTCTACATAGTCCATCAACTTCAAAAGAGCAGCTGATTCCTTTTAATTATGCTGTCCATTATATGCCCATCACTATTTTTATACTGATGCTTTATGTCTAAAGGATATAGATTCAACTACAACTTGTTGATAAGTTCCGAAATAATTTTTCTATTTTTTACGTCACTATAAATAAATTTTGAGTAATAAGTTTAGTCTGATTTTACTATAAAAAATGAAAATCTAGAAATTATTATTGATACACTATAAATAATACTATTTATAACAAGTTTTAAATTTTTATTAGGATAATTAAATCAATCTAAAATTATTGCTCAAAGTTAATTCGTAGTTACGACAAAAAGAAAAAGTAAAAATATCATTTTGGGTCGATGGAGTATTATTTTCTTTGTACAGTGTTAGGACCTAACTATGTAAACCCCATAGTTATACAGGGTTTTGACAAAGAAACATATCATATCCAATGTTATCTGACAGCCAAGATAACTCATGAACATTGGACAGCCATGACTCTTCTGCACATCTCATAAATCATCTAGACAGCAATGATGTAATGATCAAACACCAAGACAAATCATATAAATCAAATGTATTTATTTACAAGAGGATCATTACATAATCATCTACCAAACCCTGTCTCCTAAAACTGCAAACTCAAAGAACTAAGCCTGACAGCTAAGGTTTTCAACAGCAGAGGTCTCATCCCTCTGATAACTATGATCTTCAACATCAGCAGCAGTGAAGTATTTCTGTGATGATCAAGATGTGCCTTGCCCAACAGATGTTGCCAGCTCATCTCCATGAAGATCACATAAAATGGTTGCAGATTACAGTCTGTTATTATCCAATCATCAAGGCTTTAAATGCAAACACTATTTCACCCACTTGTATTTACTCCCTTGTCTCCTCCAACGGCTATATTCAAGCCTATAAAAGGAAACCCTCAAGACTGAAGACAATGCTCTTCTACACACAACCTTTACAAACTCACCTTCAACCTTTCCACACCTGCAAACCTGCAACCAACAATCAAACAATCTGAGACACTTGTAACTGTAATTCAGGTGTATAAACTATTGTGTAACCACTTAAGACTGACTTTAAGTGGAAATTGTAATTTGCTTCGTAACAAGCAAAATTCCTAATTGACTGTACTAATTAGGAAGAGGAGGTTCAAGGAACTTTCCTAAACAATCCTTCGTAAATTTTAAAGGGAACTAGATTTAAGTGGATTGATCTCACTTGTCAAGGTTGACAGTGAGGGTGGACGTAGGAGGAGTGAACTCTGAACCACCTTAAAATTCTTGTCTTCATTTGGTATTATCACACAACACACACACACACATCTACACACACATACACTATTCACTTGTCTTTACATTATTTCAACACTATCTATTCTGCTGCACATTTCACCTTTGCTTTTTATAAACAGTTAATATCGACGGCAAAGGCTAAGATTTCACCTCAGCTGTCAAAGCTTAACTGCCTAACCTTTGAACTGATTAAGCAAACAAGACCTTTCAATTGGTATCAGAGCTTGTCTTCACCTACAAAAGTCTAACAACTTGTGAAGGATCAATTCTCAACCCACCATGCCTCAACCAAGGAGAAATAATGAGAAAGACATTCCACATATTGATGACTGTGGATCCTTTGAAATATATGCATCAAAAATCAAAACCTACCTTGATGCAAACAGTATCTGGAACTGGTATGTTCTAGAAAATGAAGTCACCTGCCCTGTCACACCAGATTCAAATAGTGGTGGAAGTAAAAATAAATCCCCAAAATTCTGGACTGAATCAGAAAGGCAACTAATTAGTGCTAATCTTAAAGTCAAAAACATACTTCAAAAGAGTGTTAATGACTCCCTAGCACAAGAAATTGCTAAAGAACCCACTGCAAAATCAGCATGGGAAGTCATCCATACCAAATTCCAAAAACACACCAGTGTTAGAACACAAAACCTGTACAATCTACTTAGACAACTTGACAATTTTAAGTTCTACCCTGGTGAAAAAGTGAGTGCTGCAAAACCAAGGTTTGAAGATTTGGTCAGATCCATTGCTGATCATGGAAAACCCTTTGAGAACCAAGATCTGTGTCTCAAAATATATTCCAACCTTCCCCAAGAATATGAGAAGGTAGCCCTACCAATAAGAGAAGGTACAGAATGGAGCACCATGACTGTTGACCAATACTTTGGAAAACTTGAGGCTTATGAACTAGAAGGAATGATAAAACTTCAACCAGTTTCCTCCATTTCACAAACCCTTGCCTTAGCTGCCCAAGAAATCACTCACAAACCCATCACTCAACAAGACATTGATTCCATGGTTCTTATTTCCCTTCAGAAAGTAAACCAACCCTCAAACAATCTCTCTCAAGGAGACCTTCAAAGTCTCATATCCATGGCTGTCAGAAATACCCTGAGAGCACATAAGAAGTCCTTTGAGAGAAGTTATAGCCCATCCACTTCTGAACAAGAGAGCCATAAAAAGAAAGTTGAATGCTTCAACTATAAGAAGCTTGGTCATTACTCATCTGATTGTCCTGAACCAAGGAAACCCAAGGACAATCAGACAGCTAAGAAATTCTCCTACTCCAAGGAGATCATTCACAGTTCAAGATGTAGCTGCTACAACTGCACAAAGAAAAAGAATGAGAAGAACAAGGAACAAGTGCAGATTGCTGACTCATCCAAGTTCAGTGATAAGGAGTTTGATTTCAGTGATTCTGAAAGTGAAGGAGAATAAGCAATGATATGCCTAATAGCAGGAGATGATGAAGATTCAGACAATGAAGAAGATCTTGAAGCCTTAGCTGTTGCTGAAGAACTAAAGCAGGTACCCCAGTTTAACTCTTTAAATAATGAAAAATTTAAACAATTTATTAGTATTCTTTTAATTCAAATAAAAAGACACCAAACTAGCTTTGCTTCATTGCTCACTGATAACCTATCCCAAAGTAAAACCATTGAAAGCCTTGAAAGAGCAAACCAAGGACTGAAAGTTCAAAACCTTATGCTTGAAAAGGCTAATGAAGAGCTGACAGCTGAGAATTCTCACTACCGAGAAACTTGAGTGTTTTAGCGACGGAATCATGACGGATTCATTCCGTTGCTAAATAGAGACGAAAATTAAGCTTTAGCGACGGAATGATTTTGGCATCAAATTTAGCGAAGAAATTTAATTCCGCTTTGATATATTCGTCGCTAAAACGAATATTCCTCGAATATTCGTTTTATTACCGCCACTATTTTGGCGCTTGATTTACCGACGGAATATTCCGTCGCTACTTCTTTATCAGCGACGGAATTATTCCGCCGGTGAAAATATATTATTTTTTTATTTATCAGCGTCGAAATTTTTCGTCGGTGAAAATCAAATATTTTTTATTTTTTTATGAAATATTACAGACGAAATATTTTCGCCATTTGAATAATTAATTTTTAATTATTCAGCGGCGAATATTCCGTCAAGTGATAATCAAATATTTTTTCTTTATTTTTTTGAAATATTACACCGAGTTTGAGATATTTTCGCCGCCGAATAATTAATTTTTAATTATTGTGTATTAATATCATTGATAATCAAATATTTTTATTTTATTTTTTGAAATAATACACCGCGGATATATTTCCGCCGTTGAATAATTAATTTTTTTAATTTATCGCGGAAATATTTCGTAATTGATTATAAAATTTAATTTTTATAAATTTTTAGAACTAATTAACAAAATAACTATCTGAAAAACATTAAAATATTTAACTGAAACGTTAGAAAATTGACTGGAATTTCAAAAAACTAACTGAAATTTAGAAAAACTAACTGAAAACGTTAGAAAACTAGCGAAAATGTTAAAAACTGAAATTCTAAGAAACTAGCGAAAACGTTAAAAAGGCCGAGTGAAATTTCAAAAATTAGCTGAAACGTTACACCATACTCCTCTAGTCCCATACCTACGTGCCTAGTTTGACTTTGGCATGACATTTGACCATACAACTACGAGAAATTAGAACATTTTGATGAAATTTTAAAAGTTGTTATTGATTTATTACTAACAACAATAACAATTAAAAGTTTTAAAATTTAATTATAATATATCAATTTCTCGTAGTTGTACGGTCAAATGTCATGCCAAAGTCAAACTAGGCACGTAGGTATGGAACGGAGGGAGTATACTATATACCCTATACTCTAACCCCTAAACCCTAACCCCTAACTCCTAAACCTAATTCCCCTAAACCCTAAACCTAATTCCCCTAAACCCTAAACCCTAACCCCTAAACCCTAACCCCTAAACCCTGAACCCTAAACCCTAACCCCTAAACCCTAAAAAAGTTTGTTGCTGAGGTTTGGAACAAGTGGTATAATGGTAATGCTCTTGAGAGATTTCATAGGAAGTTATATGCTTTACGTAAGGCCCTTCGTAAATGGAATTGGGAGGTTTTTGGGAATATCTTTCGCAAAATTAATAGGCTTCAGGATGAGATCATGGCCTTTGATGTTCAGTTGCAACAGGGATGGGATGATTCCATTGATCAGTCGTTAAAATAGAAAAGGGTTGACTTGGCTCAGGTTCTGCGGTGGCAGAATGAAATGAAGCAGCAACAATCGAGGCAGATGTGGGTCAAAGATGGGGACAGAAATTCTGCGTTCTTTCATGCTAGCATCAAGGAGAGGAGGCGAATGAACTCATTGCGATTGCAGCTACCTGATGGATCTTGGTGTGACAATGAGAAGGTGTTGGGGAGCTTGGGGGCGGACCACTTTCCAGACATGTTTCGCTCTCGGCCTTATGTCATTGATGATGGCCTTTTTGCGAGTATTGAGGAGGCGTTGACTGAGGATGATAATTTGGCTATTACTGTTGTTCCGGAAGAGAACGAAATTTGGGAGGCAATCAAATCTTTGAATGCGAGACGAGTGCTCAGGGGTTGATGGGTTTACGGGTCATTTTTTCAGGGGTTGTTTGACTATTATAAAGGAGGATGTTGTGGGCCGGCTGTACAATCTTTTTCTATGGGGCGGAATTGCCTAGGGGTTGTCGTCCAATGTGCTTGTCTTGATTCCTAAGGTGGATGAAGCCGAGAAGGATTTTAAGGATTTGAGACCGATAAGTTTGTCCACTTTTATGAACAAGGTTATTTGAAAATCCTTACTATCCAACTGTGGCTTTGGTGATTTCGAAGGTGATTTCTCAGGAGCAAACTGGCTTTGTGAAGGGTCGGGGTATTCAGGAGAATATTGCTTTGGCCCATGAGTTAGTGCACAGTATTGATCAGAAAGTAACAGGGGGTAACGTCTTATTTAAGCTTGACATGTCCAAGGCTTATGATCGTTTAGAGTGGGACTTTCTGTTTCGTGCATTGGGATCATTTGGTTTCAGTGATGGAAGCAGGGACTTGATAAGGAGGTTAGTCCAAGGTAATTGGTATTCGGTCCGGATGGGTGGTACTTCACATGGCTTCTTTGCTTCGTCTCATAGGGTGAAGCAAGGAGATCCTTTATCCCCTCTCTTGTTCATTATTGCTCAGGAAGTGTTATCTCGGGTGTTGCATAGGGCGGTGGAGGAGGGTATATTTCTTCCGTACTTTCATGGTCGCGGGGGTTTTCCTATTTCTCATCTGTTATATGCTAATGACATGCTTATTTTCTGTAATGGGAGGAGGAACTCGATTGAAGGATTAAGGGGAGTTTTAGCCAAGTATGAGATGGCTTCGGGGCAGCTGATCAATCTGGAGAAGAGTGGTTTTTATGTAGGAAAGCGGATGAGGAATTTTGAGGTGGAAAACATTCGGCGTTGGTCGGGATGTACACACCAACAATTTCCTCTAAAGTATCTAGGTATTCCTTTGTTCAAGGGGAGAACGCAGAGGGTTCATTTTGCGGAACTGGAGCAGAAGGTGATGAAGAGGATAAATGAATGGAAGGCGAGGCTGCTATCTTTCGGAGGTAAATTGATTTTAATCAAGTCAGTTCTTAGTAGTATTCCTATTTATTCAATGGGGGTTCTAAAGGTGCCTAAGGGAGTCATAAAAAAGATTGAGGGTGTGAGTACCCCAACCCGGGACCTAACGCGTGTCCCGAGCTTGAGAAGCTCAAACTAAGAAAACCCATCTATAATTTTTAAAACTTTTAATTGCCTTTACAAGAAACCAATTCTAAATTTTCCATAAACAAAATCAAATAATAATATCTCCACTTGGAGGAATTTAAACAAATACTTTAATAACCATACTTGATTAATTACATTGAAAATCCTAATTAACATTGTTTGACAAAAGAGTTTTTCTTACATCTTATAAAAGAGTAATACTTAAATATGACTCCCGACAACCCACTCATATACCTATCCTGGTAAGTCCCAAAAGCAAGAGTTCAAACTCTTTCCCCCGGCCTCAGCTTTGGATCGAGTCACTGTCTCAACACAATCTAAAGCAGTAAAAGGGAAGGGGTGAGAATAAATCTCAACGAGCTATTATGAATGCAGCAAGATGCCAAACAAGATGCAACACATAGCATAGTAGCACATAACACATTATGAAAGCGGTAAACACCTTACGTTACCTCATTTTACCTTTCCCGTCTGAATAATAAGTCGTACAACGTGGGAGTAAAACTCCGCTCTTTGGTGAATTGCCCATGCACATTCACACGCTTATAGGTCTCATACCAGAGATCCATATAAGAAAATAGGATACTTATATGACCCTTATTCGAGTATCATATAATATCATGCTCTTGTAAAGCTTTTGGCTTCATACAGAGCATTCCACCAAATCACCAAATCGCATAACCGTAAAGGCTTTTGGCTCAATACGATAGCTTGCACATCACACTCTGTGGCCAAGAAGGGCAGTCACTAGGTATAATGAACCTTCAATCACTTATAGAACAAATCAATAATTGATTGAATTCCATTATACACCGCCTTATCACATATACACGTTCAAGCACATGATAGATACTTGAAATAAATCCCACAAAAAGGGGATAATAATATAACAACATGGTAATGTATACTGCCATGCTAATCAATGCCATAAGTGCAACAAACCATTAATACATAATGCATCATAATATAACAACATGGTAATGTATACTCATGCTAATCGGCCATACCATAGTGCAACAACCAGTTTTTAATACACTATGCATAATATCATCAATGAAATATGAATTCAAGTAAGGTAACAAATATAACCAAATAATCCCACACTTAGGGATACAATATAACAATACCAATTAATCCACACTTGGGATACAACACAACAACTTGCCAAATAATCCATACTTAGGATATTAAGGTATCCAAAAAAATCAATAATTCAACAATTTGGGATAATAATGACACAAGGCGAATACATGCTCCTATCTCCAATTAATTCAAATAGTGAAACACATATGGTTTTTCTACACTATTTCCCAACTTAATCACCAAGGAGAGGGGCAAGTAAGAGCCACTATACATCATAAACCATTCTGACATAGTCATTATACAGCCTTGCAATAACCTTAATAAAAGTTCAAGGATCTATTTTCCAGAGTTGGAACTATTTCTGGGTGAAGTTACTGAAATCAAGCCTACATCAACCATTTTCGGGACAATATTCAAACTACTTCCACAATTCCATTTTTGATCACTTAAGAGGTCATTGTGTAGCCAAAGTATTCTTCTTTAATCTAGGTTAAAGAGATTTCATTTTGGTCCTGAGTTTGATTAGGTTTAAACAACTTCAAAGTTGACCCCATGTCTACCAGGCCAGGGCACGTCGGCGTGCCCGGGCTCACGACTCGTGCCAGCATCCCTTAAGTCACTCGGAACGGTTGGACCTCCTAGGTACGACTCGTAATCACGACTTTGGCCAAGGGCACGCCACTCGTGCCAAGGGGCACGACTCGTGTCCTCAGGCCTTGGAACTGGTAAGAACAGGCAGTCTATAACCATAATTCCCCAATAATCCAAATTTTCCACCAAGTGCTTTCTAATTCACGAGTCTAAGGAAATTTCCAAACTTTGCACTTCCTTCTCAACTCATTCAATCTCCCAAGTATCAAGTTCCACACCTAGATCATTTCCACTTAGTTTTCCATCTAATTCACTACAAATTTCCAAGATC